>OZ025297.1:360419453-361019453 GCA_964019185.1 Maratus speculifer
TTTATATAATTGGAAAAAAAAGAAAAAAAATTGTAAATAGACAATTTATTAATAAATAGGCAATAACATCCGGGTTGCCATATCAAGCAAAATAATGACACTTTAGCGTCAGTTAATTACCCAGATGTATATATGGTATTGGCGTAAGAGACAAATCGCACCAATGTAGTGCGTATGAGATATCTGTGCCAAAATTTTTTTTAAAAGTTGCAGTTAAATTATTTTACAATATCTATGTATGTGGAAAGACATTTACCCTAAAATTTAAATATTATTCATTTTTGTGGTATTAACTGCTATATATGTATTTAAGTTAAATGTAATTTTTTTTCCTAAAAGGGCTCTCACTCATTAAAAGAGAGAGAGAGAAAGAGAGAAAATAGTTCTTGCGAACATCGCTCCGTCTAGTCCTTTTTTGGGTTTAGAATAGCCATTGGTTGGCGACAAAAGTAGATTGAAACACCCAATTGAAGAAACAACATACAATAACAATTAGAGCCTTTAAAAAAAAAAATTAATTCTGCGAGTTTCTTCTGTAAAACACATAACGGGAAAATTAGATTTGAAAATATTTTTAGAAAAAGAATTAAAAAAAACGTATGTTTTACCTAATGAAATTTTTGAGATGTTTTCTTTTAATTTGGCTCGAAAGAAATAAATAGCCAAATATTGTGTCACTTCAAAACTTTCTTCCACACTGAGTTACTTTTTAAATATTATAAGTATTCTTTTTTTTTCGTTAAAGATAATTTTTTTCCTTTCATAATATTATTTTGGATTAAACGATTTTTTTTCTTTTTATCATTATTTATTTTAAATCAATGAATTAACAGGTTTTTTTTTCGAAATGTTTATATTAGTTTCCATTAGAGAAAGCATTTCATTTCTTTTTTGAAATATAATTATCGCCAAAAAATTAGTTGTTGCAACCCTTCCGTCAAAAATAACCGAAAAATACGAAATTTAGTACGAAAAATCCGAGTTATCCCTGTATATTTGTATCATAAACCTCCGCAAAAATATTTTCTCTCGAATGATATAATCTGCAAAAAGATCCATCGGGTAGTTTTTGAAAACACTCGTTTGGAAGTTTCAGAACTTCTGCTTTATAATATATATGATATGTATATATGTATATGTATATATATATATATATATGTATATATATATGTATATGTATATATATATATGTATATATGTATATGTAAATATATATATATATATATATATATATATATATATATATATATATATATATATATATATATATATATATATATATGTATATATACATATATATATGTATATGTATGTATATGTATATATATGTATATAGATATATATATATATATATATATATGTATATGTATATATATATATTATATATATGTAATGATTCGACGAGATCGATGTTCCATAACAATGTACAAGTTCCAGTGGCACACCATCTATGAGGCAGAACAGATTACTACTACCAAGAATCAACAGTGGGACGAGCTGAGCAGTCGCTCCGGCAATTTGACCAGCAGTGGATGAGTTTATTGGGCTATTTCCCCATAAGAAAGTTCAATCAAGCAGTCTTTAAATTAATTTTATTAGAACTCATAAATAAGTTAAGTTCTTTCACGCAATCACCTTGGCACTCTCATCGAATAACTTCCACTTCACCAACTCCGTGATTAAGCTACATTCCACAATATTAGAATTTTGGGGAGAAAGAAGAAACAGCATCCTAATAATTTTTGAAAGTCAATCGCATTCTCGGGAAACATGACATGGCTTCCGAGTAGTTTTTTAAGAAAAAATGCATTCTAATTCAGCGGAGCAATAAAACGCGCGTCTTGATAGTTTAAAGAAAAGGTGCATTCTACTCTCCTGAAAAGCCAAATGAAAAAATCATTTTCACGACAAAACTAGCGCCCTCCTACTTCGCGTCAATCATTTTAAAAATCCAATCAGGATGGACTCGAGCCTCTAACGGACAAAATGATCAATTCTAATTGGCCGTAATAGGCGGTCTATTGGCAAGAACTATATTTTTTCCTCGGAACACTAAGCCCTTTAGCAACGCGTAGTAACACTTGTCACGCGATGTTAAAAAATAAAATTAAAATCGCAGGAATATGCCAGAAAGTAAAAAGCTTACGAAATACTTCCCGCCTTTTTGAGAAGCAAGAAATAATTTATTAATAACTAAAGTAAGAAAAAGAATTTTAGCTGTTACAAGTTACGAAACTAAGATTGAAATATGTTCCACAAATTTAGAATTGAAGCTAAGAGAGAATAAAAAAAAATGGCGCAATTTTTTTTTTTTTTTTTTTTATTACAAAACCCCCCTCCCAGAAAGACGGGTGAAAAAGTAGGTCTGAGACCTGCAATTTCACAGAAAGGGAGATGATGCAGACTTAGCTCACGAAGTTGTTGATATAAGTAATAATAATTAGATACTGAATAAAAAAAAATTTAAATTAATTTCTCTTTTTTATATAAATATAGAATTCAAATTTAAAAACACCAAGGTGATGCGTGGAATAACTTCAAATTTAAATACAATAAAATAGGCTTCAATACAAATACAAGATATAATCTTGTTTAAAGTACACATCAAAAGGTAATTTGAAAATATAAGCAATTACCCATAGTAATAACATAAAAATGAAACATAAAAATGAAAAACAATAACGTTAAATTCTTTTTTAACAATGTCAAATCTAGAAATCAATTTTTAAAAGTTTGTTTCAAAAATCCTCTTAAAGTCATATTTGGAATGGCATAGTTCATTACCTCATTTCAAGGATGTCTAATTCATTTAACTGTCCAAATTCATCAGCTAACATTATAATATTAGTTCAGTTTTTGTGTGTGTAAGTCCTTGAACATTCATAACAGTTCCATTTTGGAATCTGTGAAAATACTTTTATAATTGTATTTTTAATTAATAACACATTTTATAATATAGTAATAATAAAATTTAACAATGTAAATAATAAACAATATAATTAAGAAACATAATAAGGAAAAATATCAATAATAATAAATATCATAAGTGTAAGTAAATCTCATAATAGGTATAAGTAAATCTCTTAATAAGTAATAATAAATATCACAAAAGACATTCTTTAAATACTTAATCTCGTTTATCTCATCTCATATTTTTGGGATGAAATATAGAGAGAAGTGGAATAAAATAAAAAATGCAATCAACTATGAAATCATTTACTTAATCTGGTAATCCGAGTACAGGATTAAGTAGGAATATGTACAAAAAAAAATTAAAATATAATATGATAAATTAAAATAAAATAAAGATAAATAAAAATTTTGTTCATGTTTGAGAATGCACGTGACCTTTAAACTACTAAGATTCTTAAAAAGAAATATTAATAAATGATAAAAATAAAAACAAGATCTATTCATGTCAAATAATTACGCAATAAATATTCTCTCGGTGTGATAAAACATTGCAAGATGCAAGTAGGAAAGAGAAAAAGAAACAAAATTATATTATAATTGACATGTACTTGGACTGGAATGCAGAAGCAAAGAAAGAGAGAAAGAAAAAAAAATATATTAAAATAAAGTGATAAAAATTTTGTTACTTGGCAAATAATTAATTTAATAATTGATAGATTAAATTTAATATTACAAATAGGTTCAGTTGAAAGAAAAAAAAATATTCTAAGTAGAGTAATTCAGTACAGAATAAAAAATTTCCACTTTGTTCGTCTACGCCGGCATAAATAAACAAATATAAAAATTTCCAGACAAGTGACACTCTCGCTGCAGTCAAGAGATATCATTGCCATTCTGTGAGAATTACAGGATATTATCTGAATTAAAATATGAAAAGAAATTTACTGTTTAAGAGAAAAAATTATAAAATGATAAACTAGAGATATAGTTTAAGCTACAGTTTTTACCTGAGTTTGTTGTTGTTGATTAGGGGGTTGTTGCTCATGACTTAATTTAAATTTATCAGGGGAATAATAAGGCCTTAATTTAGATACATGTACTATTTCTGAACTTTTGAACTGGTTTTGCCTATCAATTTCAAAATTTACTTCGGATAATTTGTTAAGAATTTTATAAGGGCCACTAAATACTTGTGACAACTTTCTAGTATTAGGGTACTGAAATTCTTCATAGATAACTAGATCTCCTATTTTAAATTTTGGTTCGATATAATCTTTATCATAATATCTTTTATTTTTTAAATGAAATTCATCAGTTCTTGTTTTAGCAATTTTAAGTGCTTCATGAACAGGGGGATAATAATTTTGTTGTAAGGGGGAGTCATAGGTAATTGGCCAAAAAGCAAGTACGCAGGTGGAAATTTGGTAATAGAATGGGGTGTATTATTATATTCATTAATTACCTCAGTTAAAAGCTTAGTCCAGGGAATTTTAGAGGTAGTGGAGTTTACTTTACATTTTAATCTAGTTACTATTGTCTGATTTACTCTTTCACATTTCCCATTCGTTTGTGGATGATGGGCAGTGGTCAAACGTTGTTTAATATTATGATTTCGTAGGAATTTTTTGAATCTTGAAGAAGTAAAAGCAGCATTCCTGTCACTAAGTATTTTTTGAGGGGACTGTACACTTGAAATCTTACTAAAACAGAATAATTGTTGAGGGATTTTGATATTGAAAATTTGTTTCAGACAATTTGTATAAGTTTCTGTAGTGACACTTTTGGAAGGAAATGCCCAAACATATCTTGTGGCATGGTCTATTATAATATGGAGATATTTTTTTGTAGAATTATAATAATTGAACCCTCCTACAGTATCAACAGACAGACAGTCAAAAGGTTGATCTGTAGTGGGCATAGCTTGTAATAAGCCAAATTTTTTCTGTCTAGGTTTTTTATTTTTCTGGCAAATATCACAGTATTTAACAAAGTTAGTAATGTCTTGGGTCATATCTGGCCAATAATAGTTAGGAGAAATTAAATTTTGCATTTTTTGAACACCAGGGTGACCAAACTGTTCATGAGCAACATTAAGCAATTTTTTTCTTAGGGACATGGGAACTACCACTTTACGAAAACCTTTTCTTTTAACTATAATCAGTCCATTGTCATTAATATAATTTGATCCACACACATTTTCTTTTTCTTGCATCTCAATAATCTCTTTAACGTCAAGAAGAAAAGTAAGGGGCTTACAAAAATGAGAAATAGGGTTTCGGGACAACATGTCGGCTTCGACATTTGTAGATCCCTTTAAGTACTCTATTTTGTAATCGAACATACTTAACTTCAATGACCACCTAAATAATCGACCTCTTAAATGTTTGACATTTTTTAACCAAACAAGAGATGCATGATCAGTATGGATGGTAAATTGTACACCGTGAAAGTAATGATAAAATTTATCTAAAGTATCAATGATAGCAAGACACTCTAGTTCGGTAATGAAATAATTTTTCTCATAACTTCTCAATCCTCTAGAAAAATAAGCAATTGGATGTAAAAAGTTATTATGGTCGGGTTGTTTAAGAACTGCACCTACCGCTACCTGAGAAGCGTCAACAAACATGTGTAGGGGTAATTTTGGGTCATAAATCTTTAAAATTGGTTTAGCAATGAGGGCATCTTTTAATTTTTGAAAAGAGTTTTGACATTCAGTATTCCATTCCCAAATAGTATCTTTCTTAAGTAATTTATTTAGGGGGTGTCTAATTTCAGCATATTTGTCAATAAATTTATGATACACATTTATAGAACCAAGAAATCTTTGTAATTCTTTAGTGTTAGTAGGAGGTTTTAATTTTTTAATCGTTTCTATATTAGTATTAGCTGGAGTTAAAGTTCCATTTTGGATTTCATACCCTAGAAAATTGATTTGTTTTTGAGCAAAAGTACATTTAGATAATTTTAATTTAATATTTTCTATTCGGCATAAATCAAAAATTTGGATGAGATGCTGTATATGTTCATCTATTGATTTAGAAAAAATAATTATATCATCAAAATAATAACAAGCAAAGTCTATTTTATATTTTGTAAGAATTCTTCTAATTATCCTGTTGAAAATTGGGGGGGGCCTACCTTTACACCAAAGGGGAGAACATTCCATTCCCAGAGCCCACAATTAGTAGTAAAGGCTAACTTTTCGGAATCGGCTGGGTGAATAGGTATGTGCCAATAGCCTGAGGCTAAATCTAGTGTAGAGAAATATTGGGCACCACTTAATTTGTATAAAATTTCATCTATTCGGGGCAAAGGTTCAGCGTCATTTTTCATGATAGAATTTAATTTTCGGTAGTCAACACACATTCGGGTTTTTTTACCTTCATCTCGTTTATTTACTAACGTAACTGGAGAAGAGTATGGGCTATAACTTTCTTTAATTAACCCAGCAGCTAATAATGATTGGATTTGCTGAGATATTTCTTTTTCATCAGCAGTGGATGTACGATAAGGCCTCAAAGATATTGGTAGGTCAGATTTAAGATAAATACGCTGAGGTTCAATATTAATTCTCCCTACATCATATTTATTTTTTGCAAAAATATCTAAATAATCCCTTAAAAGTTCCCTTACATTTTTATTTTGAATAGCATTCAGATCCCCCAATAGATTATAATCATCATTATTAGTTCGCGACAAGGATTGAGGAGTTATGGTATTTCCATAATCGGGTTGCACAATAGTATCATTTTTTATAATATCAAAATGAAGCAATTCTAAGTTATCACTGGATATGTTGACATATGGGTTTAACGAAATATTGTCTTGTAACACCTGGCTTTTTGCACAATCAATTTTCAATTTAAATTTGGCACAATCAGGTAAACCTAAAATAGCATAGTCCAAATCAAGTTGACTTACTAAAAAATTAACATATCTCTTTATATTACCAAATTTAATACATAATCGACAAGATTTATTAATTGTAAGAGTTCCTTGTGCCTGTCTGATAGTAATAGGGGTAACATTATGTAAATTACCATTTAAATATCGAACAAATTTGAGGGGTAAAATTGAGACAGTTGATCCACTATCCACCACACAATACACTTTGTTATTGCCCACATATCCAGGGATAAATAATTGTCAGACATTATTAGTAGGGGGTGGTTGAATATGAGCAGGAGTTTGAGCTTGACAGGAATTTGTGTTAAATATACAACTCCTCTCCCAATGATATGCATTTTCTATGCCTCTGTTTAAACATACTCTGCACGGACGACTAGGGTAATTGTTTTGATAACGAGTTGCAGGCATTCTAGGAGTGAAAAACCTAGGATTAAAATTTTGGGATGGATTGTTTGGAGTAGGTCGAGTCCAATGTCTGGGCTGAGGATTGGGATTGTGCATTGGTCTAGTTTGTTGAAAATTTCTATTGCCGTTATTAGAGGTATGATTTGGAATCGCTGCTAATTGTTTAGCAATGCGAAACCATTCACGAGTATTGGAAGGAGGGTTAACCATCAAACAATTTTGATACTCCGGCTGAAGTCCATCAGTTAATCCCTGTATAATTAAATTTTCCCCAAGCTGAAGTTGCCTTCCAATCTCAACTTTCTTTCTAAAATAAGAATCCAAATCACTTAGATCATTTAACTTTAAGGAAGTAAATTCAGAAAATTTTGGAACTCTAACTTGAATGAATTTTTCACTTAAAATCTCGACAATTTCTTCATAAGTAGCACAATCCAAACAATCATTTATATAAGTTTTTAGCGCTTCCCCCTTTAAATATTTTGAAATATTTTGGTGTTTCCACTCATTATCTTTCTTTTCTACCGAACATTCTCGATCAAAATGTTTAAACCATTTAAATATATCCATGCCCGACCCAAATTCAAAAGGGACAATATCAAGTTTATTTTCTGACATTTTTTCTTCTTTTACTAATCCTGACCTTAGTAACATGAAAGAAGGATAATTCATATGGAAAATATTTAAATGCTATACTTCAATTATTAAAATTCAATTACTATACTTCAAATACCTCAATAAATAATAATAATAATAAATAAATAATAAATAAATAAGTAATAAAATAATAAATATCGGGTTTCCATACATGGGAAATAACAAATAATTTTAAAAACAAAAATACTTTTCTTTACGTATGGAAAATAAATTTTGCAACAGAGTATTTTTTTAACAACAAATTAATCCATCTTTCGATTAAAAAAAAAAAAAATAACACCTTTAAAACTAAATAAAATTTCTATGAGCAGAAAATTTTAATTAATTATAAATTAAGAACAAATTTATTTTTTAATATCTGTAATAAAAGAGAGAGAAAAAAAAATCAAGAATTTAAACAAAGAAATTATCATTAAATTTCTTAATCAATAAAACAATAAAATAATAAATAATAACTTACAGACATGTTCGATGTGGCCTTGTTCAAATACCTAATTTTTTATTAAACTAAACAAAAATAAAGAACTTCGTAGATACGACTCACAGGTGTAAATTTCAATTATCTTGTATTACTGATGGAATCTACCGTAGTTTCGCAACCATACAGCAGGTGTTCATTTATTATGAAATGAAAATTTATCAAAATATTTATGCACTTTTACCTAGAAAATACAGTAAATAAATAAATAAAAGAAAATGATGTTGAATTGATTTCATGCAGGTGATCTTTTGTAATTTTTATTTTGCATATCTCACAGTTTGGTTGCATATCTCACAGTTGAAAAGTTTCTCACTAGAATGCGAGGTATATTTCACAATTAAAATATTTGTAGATGTAGATACCACACATAATTACAAACAAAACTTTATAAGACGATCTTTTTTCACAGATTGATTCATGTCGGTTCAAGATGAGTAATAAACAAAGGCCGAAGTTCCAGCAATTAGTTTCAAGCTCGGCGAAAATGGCACGTGCACACACAGCGTTGCGAAGAATTCTCTAGAGACGTAAGCAGGTTCATTTAAGAAATCCTGCCGGCTAATATGTAATGATTCGACGAGATCGATGTTCCATAACAATGTACAAGTTCCAGTGGCACACCATCTATGAGGCAGAACAGATTACTACTACCAAGAATCAACAGTGGGACGAGCTGAGCAGTCGCTCCGGCAATTTGACCAGCAGTGGATGAGTTTATTGGGCTATTTCCCCATAAGAACGTTCAATCAAGCAGTCTTTAAATTAATTTTATTAGAACTCATAAATAAGTTAAGTTCTTTCACGCAATCACCTTGGCACTCTCATCGAATAACTTCCACTTCACCAACTCCGTGATTAAGCTACATTCCACAATATTAGAATTTTGGGGAGAAAGAAGAAACAGCATCCTAATAATTTTTGAAAGTCAATCGCATTCTCGGGAAACATGACATGGCTTCCGAGTAGTTTTTTAAGAAAAAATGCATTCTAATTCAGCGGAGCAATAAAACGCGCGTCTTGATAGTTTAAAGAAAAGGTGCATTCTACTCTCCTGAAAAGCCAAATGAAAAAATCATTTTCACGACAAAACTAGCGCCCTCCTACTTCGCGTCAATCATTTTAAAAATCCAATCAGGATGGACTCGAGCCTCTAACGGACAAAATGATCAATTCTAATTGGCCGTAATAGGCGGTCTATTGGCAAGAACTATATTTTTTCCTCGGAGCACTAAGCCCTTTAGCAACGCGTAGTAACACTTGTCACGCGATGTTAAAAAATAAAAAATAAAATTAAAATCGCAGGAATATGCCAGAAAGTAAAAAGCTTACGAAATACTTCCCGCCTTTTTGAGAAGCAAGAAATAATTTATTAATAACTAAAGTAAGAAAAAGAATTTTAGCTGTTACAAGTTACGAAACTAAGATTGAAATATGTTCCACAAATTTAGAATTGAAGCTAAGAGAGAATAAAAAAAAATGGCGCAATTTTTTTTTTATTTTTTATTTTATTACATATATATGTATATGTATATATATATATTATATATGTATATATATATGTATGTATGTATGTATATATATATATTATATATGTATATATATATGTATGTGTATATATATATATATATATTATATATGTATATATATATGTATGTATATATACATATATATTATATATGTATATATATATGTATGTATATATACATATATATTATATATGTATATATATGTATGTATATATATGTATGTATATATAATATGTATATGTATGTATATATATATATATATATACTTTTATAAATATATCCAAAGTTATTCAGACAATACCAATAAAAGAACCAATGAAACCAGTATTTTTACATTCATATTATTAAAAACAGTTGAAGTTTGAAGAGAAATAGAAGGCAGATTACCAAATTACTAAGAAATATGTGGATAAATGGACATTATATAACCAGAGTAATTCATATATTACCATACAATAAACCAATGAAACAAGTATTTTTACAATCATCTTATTGAAAACAGTTGAAGTTTGAAGTGAAATAGAAGGCAGATTACCAAAATAATGAAATATAAATGGATAAAAAGGCAGTAGAGGGCTTTTCTATTAAACTACTTCTTCAGGGGTGTATAGTTTAACAAAAAAGCTGAGTCGTGCTGAAAGCTAAGAATTCGACTCACAATACACCCGACTGGCTGGAAGCTATTCAGATGACAAATTAGTAGGTAGATACACATAGAAGAAAATAAAATCAATATGACAAAATAACAATAATACATTATTCCTTTTAAAAAAAAGGATATATATACTAAGATATTTACCATTACCCATATCCTACCAAGATTTGTAGTGCAATCAGATACAAACTACATGTGACTTACTAACAGTCAAGGTTATGGTCATAGTATAAATCACATAGATAATAAAATAAAGTTGTAACAATAATTATAAAAATTAGTAAAACATATATTATGCTATATAATTCATAATATATTTAGAAAAAAAAATAGATGCTACTATTAGAAATATTTTATATTTTTATTTTTAATCAATTATTAATATTACTATATTAATTAATTAACTAGAATATATTACTACAACTTCTAGCGGAAAATTATTTTAGTGCTGCCATCTAAAGGATTAATATATTAATTAAATTATATGTATATATATGTATATATATGTGTGTATATATGTATATGTTTATATATATATATGTATATATGTATATATATATATGTATATATATGTATATATATATATATATATGTATATATATGTATATGTATATATATATGTGTATATGTATATATATATGTATATATGTATATGTATATATGTATATATATATATATATATATATATGTATGTATATATGTATATATGTATATATATATGTGTATATGTATATATGTATATATGTATGTATGTATATATATATATATATGTATGTATATGTATGTGTATATATATATATATATATATATATATATAATATAAAGAATTTTTAGACACTGATAACGAATTATTAGCTAATATACACTATATGGCCATTGATTATTGGACACTTGCGATTTTACACATTTTACGAAATATCTAGAAAAATACATGAGGAATCATCTCGAAACTCTTAGTTTATAAATATAATAACGTACGTTATACATCTCCGTGAAGATTTTTTACCGAAACTTCATAGGGGACCGTCAACAAATAAAAAAAATGAATATCTTTTGAATAACCCTGTCAAAACTAATGTAGCAAAAGCGCTCAAAATCTAGATTTTCATTGAATGCCTTATTGTGATACACTGTGTTCATTTTTATGCAAATTGCATGCATACTTGCAGAGTAATTAAGGTTTTTATAAAAATGGTCCCAAATTTTTCCAAGTTTTTCCCTTATAATTTTCAGAGTTCTTAATATAAAATAATATTTTTTTCAGAAAATATGACAAACAACATTGCACACAGTACCCTGTAATAAAAATTAAAAAATAATAAAAATTGTAGGAAAAATGAGTAGATTTACTAAATAATTTTTTACTGCGCATGCGTCAAAGATATCAAAATTTCATTTGCATAATGTGTTAGCTAAATGTATAGATCAACTGTTGTAAAAGTCTCAAAATCATAGCTAGAAAATTCTGAAAGTAATCGTCTATAGAAAAGGACAAAATCCGTTGTTTCCAAAATGAAGCAAAAAAATGAGGGATTTTATCCAAATGTAGTAGTACATCCCGTATTGTGTATTCTATATTGACACTAATCAATGAATATATGGATACAACCCCTCTTGTTTTTGCTTCATTTTGAGAATAACGGATTTTCAACTTATTGAATTGACGATTATTTTAAGAATATTCAAGTTATGATTTTGTGACTTTCACAAAAGTTGCTCTATACATTTAGCTAACATAATATGCAAATGAAATTTTGATATCTTTGACGCATGCGCAGTAAAAAGTTATTTAGTAAACCAACTCATTTTGTATACAATTTTCATTATTTTTTAATTCTGATTACAGGGTACTTTGTGCAATGTTGTTTGTCATATTTTCTGAAAAGAATATTATTTTTATATTAAGAACTCTGAAAATTATAAGGAAAAAACTTGGAAAAATTTGGGACCATTTTTATAAAAACCTTAATTACTCTGCGAGTATGCATGCTATTTGCATAAAAATGAACAAGGCGTATTGCAATAAGGCATTCAATCATAATCTAGAGTTTGAGCGCTTTTGCTACATTAGTTTTACAGGGTTATTCAAAAGATATTCATTCTTTTTTAATTTGTTGACGGTCCCCTATGGAGTTTCGGGAAAAAATCTTCACAAAGATGTATGACTTATACCATTATATTTATACACTAAGAGTTTCGAGATGATTCCTCATGTATTTTTCTAGATATTTAACAAAATGTCTAAAATCGCAAGTGTCCAACAATCAATGGCCATATTATATATATAAAACTCCTCCGTGTACGACGATTCCGGGATTCACCGATCCACGAGAAAAAGAAACTTATTGCGATTCGGCATCCACGTTAGTCTTAAGTATTCCGAGCTGTTCACAAATATTTTAATCGTTCAACTTATGGAAATATACATGTACAAGATTTATTCATCACTCATTTTCTTTAAAACCTACAAAAACTATCTAATTATACCTACAAAAGCTATCTAATTATAATGTTTAAGTTGTAAATAAAACAACAAGCAATTGCGAGATAATCAAACGATTTAAGCAAGTTAATGCTGTTGCCATTCAAGCATGACAAATTTCAAACTTATAAAAAATATTGTGAAAAGTTGCCTCCAATTTTAAAGGCTATCTATTTCCTGACCAATGAAAACGTTCCACAGTCGTAATGGAGCGTTCTCATTGGTAAGATTTACAGTAGGAGCTGTTAATGACGTCATTACATTTTAATGCACTTTGAAATCTTTTCAGGATTAAAGTTTTAATAAATTTTAATTAAAACTGTTTATTAAAGGAAAACGAAGGTGTGTTTTAATGCAATATTGTTATTTTTTTATATTCGGGTTGCTTTAATTTTTTTTTCTGCCGTGAATGATTCTTGAGAATGACTCCTTTGTCACATCACGTTTCACGTGCGAATTTTTACTCTTCACTGTGTTGACATTTGTTTTCGATAGTGTAAAGTGTTTTTATATTAAGTATTCGTTATAAGATATAAATTTTATATCGTTATATGATTTCTTAATGCAATGAGCGTAGACGAAAGTCCTATTGCAAGAAGACGACGCTTAGCTAATGCACGGCAAGCAAGGTGGCTAGCGCGGCAAAGCCAGGAGTCGCGTGATAGAATTCGGGCTGCAAATGCCTCATCCCAACGAGTTCGCCGCGAAAGAGAGGCAGAATCCCATCGTGCTCGGGAGTTTCAAATCCCTGAAAATGTTGAAGACGAAGAACATTATTGCGGATCGATGAACGTTATTTGCCAGTTCTGTGGTTCCAAAAATTTCAGAGCTGAACGTCCGCATGACGGAAAATTTACAAGTTGCTGCCGTAAAGGAAGATTGAAATTGGAAAAGCCTACAAATACTGAGGGAAATATTTTATCATACCCTACTTTTCTGATTAACTTGCTTATGGATCCGAGCAACCCTGACTACAAGAACTTTCGCGAAAATATTCGTTCATACAACAGTGCAGTTTCATTTGCATCAATGGGAGCAAAAGTTGTTGATTTTAATGGTAGAGGACCATATATTTTCAAAGTCCATGGTCAAATTTGCCACCGAACAAGCCATGTTCAACCGCTAAATGGTGAAGCTCCCCAGTTTGCTCAACTCTATGTCATTGACAGCACTCAAGCTACTGAAATTAGAGTTACTCATCCTGCTAATGAACAGTGCATCACACGTATATTGGATCACATTGATCGTTTTTTCAGGCAGCACAATCGACTAACTAATACATACTGCATGCTTCGGAATGTTCAGGCTCGAGCAATTCAAGAAGCAAATGAAGCAGGAGATAATATTCCTACTGTAAATATGGTGTTCAGACGAGACCGACACTCTGATCAGCGACGATATAATGACCCAACTGCCAATGAAATTGCCATGGTCTTTGTGAATAATGATGGTGAACCTCCATTTGAGCGTGACATTCGTGTTTATCCATTCAATCCAGAAAATCCTCTACAACCCTTCATTAATATTAATATTTTAAGTCCAAACTTAGATCCAATGTCTTATCCTATTTTGTTTCCTTATGGAGAACCTGGTTGGCAACCAAACTGGGGTTGTGAACCTTATGATGGAGTACAAGAAAATCGTAGCAGAGTAAATATAACAATGCTTCAGTACAAAGTTGCTTTAACTGCCATTAGAGATGATTTTAATCCAATTATTAGTGCTGGAAAACTTACTCAACAATATATTGTTGATTCTTATCTTCAGGTGGAAGCCAATAATTTAAATTTTATAAGAATGAATCAGCAGAAGTTAAGAACTGAGCTCTATCAAGGACTTGCAGACCATGTTCAATTTGAGAATGGAAATGTTGAAATGACAGCAGGAATTCCAGTTATTTTGCCATCATCATTTGAAGGATCACCTCGAAATATGAGAGAACGATGTGCTGATGCAATGTCCATCTTTGCTAAACATGGTGCACCAGATCTTTTCCTTACATTTACTGCAAACCCAAAGTGGCGAGAAATTGCTGAAAATTTGCGAACAGGCGAACAAGCATTTGATCGTCCAGATTTGGTGGCACGAGTTTTCAAGTTAAAGTTGAAATCTCGTATGGAAGATTTGACTGTTCACGGTGTCTTGGGTAAAACGACAGCTCATGTATACACTGTAGAGTTTCAGAAAAGAGGCCTGCCGCATGCACATATTTTGATTGCTCTACGAGCTGAAGATAAATTTTCTACTGCTGAACGTGTTGATCAATTTGTGTGTGCTGAGTTGCCATCGCCTGATCACAATCCGCATTTATTTGATGTTGTTAAAAGATGTATGTTGCATGGCCCATGTGGTGTTCGAAATACTGAAGCATCTTGCATGGAAGATGGAAAATGCAAAAAAATGTTTCCCAAGGAATTTCAAACTGAAACCACGATCAACATTAATGGTTATCCACTGTATCGTAGGCGTCCAAATATCACAGTTGATGTTAGAGGAGCACCAATGGACAATAGATATGTTGTTCCATACAATCCATATCTACTGCTTAAATATAATGCGCATATCAATGTTGAAGTTTGTACCTCTTTGCGAGCAGTTAAATACATTTACAAATATATATATAAAGGGTTTGACTGTGCCAATATGATTTTAATTCAGGGCAATGCCAAAACAATGAAATTGCTAACTATATCGATGCACGATATGTAGGTGCACCAGAAGCAATGTGGAGATTGCTCGAATCGAAAATGCATGATCGTTCACATGCAGTGACGAGACTGCCAGTTCATCTTCCAAACCAACAGCGTATTATATTTACAGCTGGTCATGAGGTAGAAGCCTTGAAAGCTGCACAATCCTCAAAAACGAAGCTTGAGTCATGGTTTGAGCTAAATTCAACTGATACTGATGCACGAGCATTGCTATACACAGATATTCCATATCACTATGTGTATATTCGTAATACTTGGCAAAAACGACAGCGTGGAGGAAATAAAATCATCTCAAGGATGTACAATGTTAGTGCAAAAGATGAAGAGAGATTCTATCTACGCTTGTTGCTACTTCACGTGCCTGGGGCCTTAAGCTTTGAATTTTTACGAACGGTTGACAATGTTGTTTTCGACACATTTAAGCAAGCGGCTTTCCATCGTCACTTGCTGGAGTCAGATGAAGAGTGGGATTCACATTTACAAGAGGCTTCAATCTTTCAAATGCCAAAACAATTACGGCAATCATTTGCTTTTATTCTTTGCTTTGGTAATCCAACAAATGCATTAGATCTTTGGAATAAATACTCAATTGACATGGCTCTTGATTTTTTGCGTAACAATTCTGAAGAAATAGCTCTTAACTTTGCATTACATGACATCAATGAAATTCTCATACAACATGGATTGTCATGTGCTTCAGCTGGTCTACCTATTCCAATAGGAATTCCTGTCATAATTCAGGAGTACAACCAATTTGAGGAAAAAGAAGCAGCAGAAAGATGTATCGCCTCTCTCAATAATGAGCAGCTTGCCGGATTTATTAAAATTACTTCAGCTATAGACGATGTCAATGAAAGTAATAGATATTTTTTCTTGGATGATCCTGGAGGTTCTGGAAAAACTTACCTGTATTCAACACTATTGTATTATGTTCGAGGTAAAGGGAAAATTGCTCTTCCATTTGCAACAACTGGCATTGCAGCAACGTTACTTAAAGGGGGTCGCACTGTTCATAGTGGATTCAAGCTACCAGTTCCTTTGCTTGACACATCAGTCTCATCAATAAGAACAACATCACCAGAAGCTGAAAACCTTCGACAGGCTTTGCTCATTATTATTGATGAAATTACCATGCTAACTAAAGATGGTCTTCGTTGTATAGATGTGCTGTTACGTGAAGTAATGAGAAATAATCGCCCATTTGGCGGAAAAGTCATAGTACTTGGAGGCGATTTTAGGCAGACACTTCCAGTAGTCCCTAGAGGTAATTCACTTGATATTATCGAAAGCTGTATAAAATCAAGTCCACTTTGGAGGAAATTTACTCACCTTAGCCTTAAAATTAATATGCGTAGTATTGGCCAAAATGAACACAATACATGGCTGTTGAACATTGGATTAGCCAATCTTCCTCTAATTCCAGGTTTACCACATAATTCTGTTGAAATACCTGAGCAAATGATTGTAAAGAACAATTTAATTGAAGCCATTTATAGTGAGCAATTGTGTAACATGCAAGCTGAAGAGCTGGCAAAAGGAGTTATTTTAGCTCCAACAAATAAGAAAACTCTGGAAATTAATCATGCCATCATTCAAAAAATCCAAGGAGATCTTCAAATATATTATAGTGCAGATTCTATCATATCTGAAGATGCAAATGATTTTTTAAATTACCCACCAGAATTTATTCATGAGTTGACTCCATCAGGTATGCCACCACATATGTTGTTGTTAAAAAAAAAGGAGTCATAATCATGTTGCTTCGTAATTTAAATCCCAAGAAAGGACTTTGCAATGGTACTCGGCTGTTAGTAACAGGACTTGCTACTAATTTCATCACTGCAGAAATAGTTTCTGAATGCAACCGGGGAGATATTGTCTTTTTGCCAAGAATTCCATTAGCACCAAGTGACATTAATCTACCATTCATCCTCAAACGACGACAGTTTCCAATCATTCCGGCATATGCCATGACTATAAACAAATCACAAGGACAAACATTTGATCATGTTGGAATTTATCTTGATGAGCCTGTTTTCTCACATGGTCAGCTCTACGTTGCTCTATCAAGATCTAGAAATCCCCATCAAATTAAAGTTTATTTAAAAGAAAGCCATCAACAAGGGAAACTGCTAAATGACAATAGATATTTCACACAAAACATTGTTTTTAAAGAAGTTTTCTGATTTTTTTTTTTTTTTTTTTTTTTTTTTTGGGCTTTATTATTTAAAGTTTTTTGGTGTCATAAAGGATGATATACTACTTCAAGAGAAGTGTTTACAGTAGACATTGTTTTTAAAGAAGTTTTCTGATTTTTTTTTGTGGGGGGGGGGGGCTTTATTATTTAAAGTTCTTTGGTGTCATAAAGGATGATATACTACTTCATGAGAAGTGTTTACAGTAGACATTGTTTTTAAAGAAGTTTTCTGATTTTTTTTTTGGGGGGGGGGCTTTATTATTTAAAGTTCTTTGGTGTCATAAAGGATGATATACTACTTCATGAGAAGTGTTTACAGTAGACATTGTTTTTAAAGAAGTTTTCTGTTTTTTTTTGGGGGGGGGGGGGGGCTTTATTATTTAAATTTCTTTGGTGTCATAAAGGATGATATACTACCTCATGAGAAGTGTTTACAGTTGACTTCCTCAAATCCGCACATAATTTACGGATGTAAACAATAAAACATTCAGTTTAGATGTAAGTGAAAAATTTGACTTTTTCAGTTTTATATCAATTCCATACATTTTTTAATTTTTGTTAATATTATTGAATTCATGTTTTTTCATAAAGAAAGAGTGATTTATTTCTGAAAAAATCAAGATATTGCTGATATCATTGGTAATCACAATCTTACTAAATATATTTATGCATTAATCAGGCTTTTTTAGTTATTAAGTCTGGGTAAACCTGAAATAAAGCTTCGTTATTTTATGATCCTGATGGGAATTACTAATGTACCTTTATGAGGCAAGTTTCATGGAATAATTTAGGAAAAACACATTTAATCTTTATAATGAATATTTAATTCTATATTATTGATTATTAACTTGACCTTTGTTTTTAGTATTTTAATCATTTAAAAAGTTATCTAAGTTTTTATTATTTTAGTTTATTACTTTTTTTAATATTTTAGTATATTGTAATCATTCATTATACTTTTTATTTCCTTCTTAATTACATTCAAATTACTTTAAAAAAAATATAAACAAAGCAAAGACCAGAAATCCGCAAAATTCTAAAATCCACACAACCTCTGATCCTAAGCTGTGTAGATTTGAGGGAGTCTACTGTATATGAATAATTTCAATACATGAACCAAAGAAGCAAGCCTAATTGAAGTCTGACTGTTATAAATTATGCATATTTAAATCATCACTTTTCTAAAAAGGTAACAACTTGCCATATTCTACCTGTTTATGTTCAGTTTTAGTCTCATTTTCAATTTATATTCAGTAGAATCCTTATTTTGCGTTTTTTCTTCAGAAAGGTGAAAAAAAAATGTACAACTCTAATAAATGCATGATCAGAAAAAAATACTGTAATTTAATTCCACTAACAGGAAACTATGCTGTATTTAGAAAGTAAAGACATAGGTATTTATAAATATTTTAAACTTAGTATTTTAAAATTTTTGTTTGATTTATGTTTATTTATTACCTTGGGCTATAATTTAGCTACTCTTGCATATTCGTATGGAAAAGGCCAAAATGGGAAATTTTTTATACATTTTCAGTCCTGAGACCGGGGGGGGGGGGGCATATTCCATCTGGTCACCCCTAAATTGAGAAAGAGAACATTTGTCCTTAAGTTCTGCAGACTGTTTTTAAAGTTTCTGCTTGCACTGCAGATTACAGAAAAAAATTCTGCTTCTGGGCCTTTTAAAAATGCAAACACGTCATTTTGACGGGCTATCTTCTAGTAGTGTATATTAATATATTAGGTAAGATATATTAATACGTTTGCAGAGATAGACATATACGGTTATACACTTTTCATTCGCATATTTTTTCTGATTTAAATAAAGAGAACTTCATAAAATATCACTGTTGTATAAGAAAAGTCTTTTTATCAATAACATTTTAAAGAAATACTTATTGTTTAAATGTTTTTAATAATAGCTCTTCGTTACGTAATTCATTGAACATTAATATTGCCTTCTTGTACTTCCATCTTGGCCAGAGCTAAATATAACTACATGTAAACAAAACAGGTGGATAACATTTTCCCCCATCTTTTAACTTCAAAAATAGCAACTATCATTTCGAATCTGGTTTTCTCTAACAACGAATTATATACTCATATGCCAGGAGAATAATAATAGCGAATGTTGGGTTATTCCATAAATCTTGGAATAAAGAGTTTTATAATATTTAAGTGGTTCAAATATCAATTTTGTATTTTAATAAAAATAAGAAGGTACAGTTATCATATACGCACCACATTTACACGTGTTTATAGATAGATTTCGTATGAAATACTACCTATTGCGATCGCACCAATGTTGGAATTTCTGAAAAATTTTTGCAGATCTACGCCGATCATGACTCCTAGACCCCAAAACTACCATCAGTAGAAAAGCCTTATATATCTGACTTTCTTATGGGCACGATAACTTCTATAGTTTTGCTCCAATCTCTTCCAAACTGATACATAAAATCAAGGGGTATAAAATCTCAGCTAAGTTCGTTAATGGGCAAAATCAGTCCAAGGGGGTGGAAATAGGGAGGGTTTTTGTGAAAATCGAAAAAACGCCGTAATTACTTAATTAAAATAGATATCGAATCGGTTTAAAGTTTATAATACTTCTTAAAAATGGACCAAAAGTTTATGCGTGACAGATTTTTGATAAATTTAGAAATGGGCTTAAGGGGCGAAAAAAACAGGGTTTTTGGAAGAAAAAAATTCCTAACTTCGTCAATTCTCCAGATATTAAGTCCAACAAAATTTTTTATAAATGTTCTTAAAATTATCTAAAACTTTTGTACATACAAGTTTTTGATAGGACCAAGTTTTACCGATGAAAAAAATTAAAAAAGAAAAAAAAGGGGGGTAAAAAAAGAAAAAAAATCCGTAACTCCGTCAATTTTTAAGCTATCAAATCTAATTAAATTTATTTTACATCTTCTCAATAATATCTACAACTTTTATATTGACAAGTTTTTCATAGGACCAATTCGTATAGCAAAAATAAATTAAACAAAAATAGGAGTTGGAGAAAAACCTCAAATCCAAACTGCTTATATTCTGACTCATTTTTAAATTCATCTTTGATTTTAAACGTATGCAAATAGCAGATCCTCTTGTTTAGAAACTGTATTAAGTGACGCATTGGTCAGTTTTTTGATAAAGACAGAATATATTTCAAAAAAGGCTATTAAAAAGGGTATTTTTAACAGAATTTCCAGAAGTGATCATGATGGAAAATTTGAAAAAGTATTCAAATAACAAATTGTTTTTTTTTTTTTTTTTCTGACTCGTTTTCAAATTCATTTTCGCTCTCAAACGCATCCAATTTACAGATCCTCTTATTTAGGAACTATATAATGTGACGCATTGACCAGTTTTTTGATAAAGGCTGGATATATTTTTTAAAAAGCTGTCAAAGTGGACACTTCGCACAAAATTTCCCGAAGCGATCATGATTAAAGAATTGAGGATGTATTCAAATAACAAATTGGTTATTTTATGACTCATTTTTAAATTCAATTTTTCTCTCAAACGCATTCAATTGACAGTTTTTTGTTATTTAGGAGCTATATAATGTACTGTTTTGGTTGATTTTTCAATAAATTCAGAATATATTTCAAAATGTGTTGTCAAAATGGGCATTTGAGCGGAATTTCGCTTAAGATGATTCTGATAAAACCAGTTCTTGCAGAAAAATGAAATTAAGAATTTTTCATAAGCAGCAAAATGAAGTTATTAAACTAGGTATATATCAAATCATACTTTATTTTTTGTTGTTGAAATGAGCACTCTTCGAAATCTTCCTCCGGCTATAAGCCAAGCTCACAAGGATTTTTTCCCTCCGCCAATTTGTCGAAAATTTTAATTGTGAATATAAGTTACAAATTGCATGCAATAACAGCACATAATTTTTTATTGCAATACAAAAATAAAATAATCTGAAAAAATGAGATTCTAGTATTTTTAAAAAAGAAAAAAATAAATAAACGAAAGTTGGCTATAAATAATTATTGATATAATATATAATAAAAAAAATTTAAAGAATTAATTGAAAAAATAACAGTAAATAAACATGAATTTAATAAAAAAGGAAACAATAAATAAACAGTTGTAAATGATAAACTTAATAAGTAACAAAACAGTAAATATAATTTTCACTATAAATCGTAAATATTAATACTTATTGCCATGATGAATGTACACAATTGCATTATTTAATCAGCACATTCCACTGAAATCTTTAATTTTCCCCATTTTATTTCCCTAACAATTATTATAAACTTATTAAACGGATATTCTCCTTGGTACAGATGTGCAATGCCAAATTGGTGAAAAAAAAACATGTGCAAATGTGATGCGTATGTAACATCTGTGCCAATAAAAAAATATACTGTAAACATTGAGATAAGAAATGTAAAGAAAAAATTACAAAAAAAAAAAATTGGTTTGATCAAAAATGATAACGAAATCAAATGACAAACCTTTCGATGTCAAGTGCCAGACATCCTTACCCACTGCCCTGTAATTTAATATGTTATATATGTACACTGTACTGTACAGCCCTATAGTCTTCTTTGTGAAAATCGTGGTAGACAAATGTTACTATTTTATTTGTCATTTATTGATATTATTACACAAGATCAATACGTAATACGCCAAAATAACAGAATGCTGACAAACACGAATCAAACCTGTAGAAAAACGGTATGTATACGGATATATATATATATATATATTTTTTTTTTTAGCCTCCGATGCTATTTCTTTCAGACAAGCTAAAAATGTCGTGTCATCAGTCCTGAATTTTCTATTCAACCGATTTTGATAGTTATTTTTTTAAATGAAAGCTATTTATTTGTAGTTGTGCCCATTTTAAATATTTTTTAATTTATTTCCATTTTTATGTTTTAATTTTAATTTTAAATGCTTTTTACGATATTTCTTCAAAATGGTGGCACTCAGTTTAGCTTTTCTCTAGATAATAAAAATTTATTTTCCAAAATGATTGCGTTTAATTATGCACTAATTGAGGTAAAAAAATATATTTACTGAGAAATAATATTGATAATGTAAATAAAATGACAGAAAATAATTTAGGATAAAAATTAATGTCTAAAGCAAAATAAGAAAAATTTCAAATGAGGAAAATGATGTCATTCAGCAACCAGATAAATGGGAATTTATTACGGATGCCTTTTTCATATTACTAATAACAGTAACTTTTAAAAAACATTTGAAGAGAAAATGACGTCACTATTTAAAACATCGCATTTTTACTCATAACGATATTAGGTACTACTCTGTTATCCCGTCGACCAATTTCGCCAAATTATACAAATCGCCAAACTAATAGCCAAATTATACATATTGACATAATTTTTATTTTAAATAACAAAAAAACAAATAATTAGTAGAATATTAGTAAAAGTATTAATAAAAAGTTAAAAAGTCAAAATAAAAATCACTTTATGACATTTTAAACACATGAATCGTATTTAATGTCATAATGTGACATTCACAATCATCCATTATTGGCATTTAATCTTATAGTTTGGCGATAATTTTTTGGTCGACGGGATAACCTGCTAGTACCCGATATTACATTTCAATATTTCTTTTGATTACGGACACTGAGATTGAGATGTTACTTTCAGATGACTTCAGTTAGTGAAAATAATGCCACAGAAAAAATGAAATTAGTTTTTTTTTTTTTTTTTTTTTTTTTTTTTTTTTTTTTTTTTAAATAAAACTATTTTTCTGTGAGTGCGTATAAAATAAAATTTCTGGATTTCGCCGGCATTCAGATTACAATTTTAACTGAAGATGTGCGAATATTTGCATGCAAAATTGTAACTGGCAAACTTGACATGTAGTTTGTAAATATAAATATTATATATTGATTCAATAATGTAATTACTTTTTCTTTTTTAAAAAACCAAATCGATCGGGTCTTTTAAACATTTCATTCGTCGAATTCGACGGGATTCCACTCGTTTTATTGTTAAATTGCATTTCCTTTTACTCAGAGTCTATAAAAAAGCGTTTAAACTAAAGAAAAAATCCGTTTTGATGAATCTGATCAATGAAGAAGTAGCACATCAAATTGTATGTTTTTATTATTCCGCAATTCCAATGTCTCAGAGAGAAATTACTATTTAATTGGGTATTTCATGCCGTTCTGTTTGCTATTATATTGATAAACACAAGAAAAATGAAGTTAGTTCATTGCAATCTAAACGGGGTCGCCTTTCTAAAAAAACCTCTATCGATTTTTTTTATCTAATCGGAGGCGAAACTAACTTCTGCAATGGCAGAATCTACATTCAACTTATTTTTTTTTTTTTTTTTGGGGGGGGGGGGGTCAGTGGAAATGACGCGAATCGACCAATGAAAGCATTGATAGCAGCGTATTTTTGCAATATATAAAAAGGGAAAGTAAGGAATATTTTAATAAGTTGCTAACATCATTTGTGTTTTAACTCAAAAAGCGCGTTTTCCATTTTTAACGATTTTTTTTTTTTCATAAAAGTACGTACTTTGGACATTATTACGTAATTTTTTTGCTGGTGTAAATGTAAAATTACTATATTAATAATTTTTTTTTAAAAATATCAATAGTTAAGAGTGGACTTTGCACTGTGGTTTACTATATGAGTATTGAGACAAGCTCAGAATTTTTATCTATGAATTTTCTAAACAGTGTTCAATGGTACAATGTTTTTTAAATACTTTTTCTTTATTTTCTATGTTAAAATTAGTGTAAAAATGTGAGAGAATATATAATATGCAATAATATATTCTTCAATAATGAGCGTTGATCTCAATTTTTTAACCTTATGTACTTTTGAGAAAACGTATTTAAAAAATAGTAGCGCCAGTGCATATTTTCCCGATTATCACAAGGACAGTTCAAGGTCAGGATCTAAAAATATTCTATATTGTGTTCTCAAGTTGTGCTTTATTACCACATGTGATATTTACAATATCGGCCTTGGGTGTAATTTCACCATGCTTATCCGGCTAGACCCTTTAATCAAATATTTAAGATATTTTCGAGTTGAATAACGCTTTTTTTTACGTTTTTCAAGTTAGAAATAAAATTTGCTATTTATACTATCATATGGTCATGCCAATCAAGTAAAAATTTTCAAATGCAGAGTAGCAAATAAATTTTAATTCAAAAAGTTATGAATTTTTTTAGAAAAACGTTCTTTTTAGAAATTTTTTGAAGGAAAAGAATTTTTAAGCTTTTTATTTAGATATACATTAAAGACAAAGTATACAGGCCTCTGCTTTAATGCAAGAAAATGTAAATATACTATCAATAAGTATATAAGAATGAGCTTAAAATGCTTTAAAACTAAAACAACCTACAGCATGATTGTATACGGAAATATTTTCAGAATTTCATGAAATATTTTAAAATATTTTATTTCTAGAACATGGCTTTTATTTTATTTTATAAAATTAAAGTAACATTCATGGACATTAAATATGACACCATAACAACTGTACAGCAGTATTTAAATGCATGAAAAATGAACAGATAAACAGAAAACCATTTTGAGGTACTCTAAATGAAGTTTTTTCAGAAATACTTTCGTGAATGATATTTTCTTTTTATGCGGCATTCAATGACTTAAAAGATAAAGTACAAGTCTCCTTGAGACCATTCAGACGCAATACAATCGCAAAACGATCGAATCTCTATAAATAAAAGGAATTCCGAGGATAATTAATTAATTAATTGAGGCACAGAAAATCGTCTGCTAAGAAAATCTTTTTTCATTTTGAACTTCTATAAATAAAAGGACAGATAGGCTCTCAAACAGTGAATCGTCGAATATAATTGAAGAACAAATGGAAGAACAAATGGAAGAACAAATGGAAGAACAAATGGAAGAACAGATGGAAGAACAGAAAGAAGAACAGATGGAAGAACAAATGGAAGACCTCTTCATTAACAATAAAAAAAGATATGCAAACGAAACCCCAGAACACCGAGAAGAAAGACTGGCGAAGAAAAGAGAGCAGAATAGAAAAAGAAGAGAAAATGAGACTGAAGAAAAGAGAAGAGAAAGATTAAGTAAGCAAAGATTAATAAATCGAAAGATTCTCAGCGATGAGACTGAAGAAAAGAGAAGAGAAAGATTAAGTAAGCAAAGATTAATAAATCGAAAGATTCTCAGCGAAGAATCAGAAGAAAAGCGTCGAGAGCGATTGTCCAGAAATGATGAGTATAAGAAAAGAAAATTATATGAAGAGAACGAAGAACAGAGACTTCACAGATTGAATGAAAAGAAATGTTATGATTACAACAGAAAATACATCGTCGTTGGATCTTGTTACAACAGAGCCTTCTTGCTATTTTTTGATGAACCCGGGCAACGCCGGGCAGAACAGCTAGTAACAAAATAAAAAAAATCCTCTAAAAGATGTTTATTTAAAAAGGGAATATTTTAAATTTTGAGCAAATATTTTAAGTTCGTCTTTTTAAAACAACATTCTCTTTAGAAAACGTATGGAGCATCCATTTTTTTTTATCTTTGTTTTCATTGGATTTTAATCTTTGTATTTTGTTTAATTTAATTATTATTTTTTTATATATATAAAGATTTATAAAATTCTTTTGAGACAGTTTATTTGAAATCTGAATATACATACATATATATCAAACTCGACAGTTAAAATATACAAAATTGTTAATTATGCAATAAAACATCTTATAAATGAAATCAAAACTTCAAACATTCCTCATATCCATCATTAATAGATCATTTCACCCAAAAAATAAAAAAATACGATAGTGAATTGAGCGTAAACTCAATACACTATTACATTTTTTTATTCAAATATATGAGCAGAAAACTTGCATAGTTCATTTAAAGCCGTGGTTTTCAACACACGTTCTGAAGTACACCAGTATGGTGTAACAGGAATCTTCGGTATAATGGGAAATTAAGAATAGTTATTAATGCATATCAACGGTTTGCTAATAAAGAAAAATAGTTTTAAGTATAGCATTCAAAAATAAAAATGTATGGCGGAACGCAATTTTCGCCTTGCTTTAAACATAAAATATGTAATATGAGCTTTAAAAAGTTCCGTTTTACTTAAAAGGCAATCGAAATAATGAAAAAGAGATGTTAATGGCTAATTTTATTTTAAATATCTTAGTACTTTCAAGCCTATTGACACAGGCTCTTCATCAGAGAATATTTTTATAACTAATTTTTGTTTATTTATATACTAAATAAAGAAAAATAAATAAATAAACAAAATAAATAAACCAAAAATAAACAAATAAACAAAAATAAAAATAAAATAAATTTAGTTATAAAAATATTCTCTGATGAACAGCCTGTGTCAATAGGCTTGAAAGTACTAAGATATTTTAAATAAAATTAACCATTAACATCTATTTTTCATTATTTTAATCACCTTTTAAGTAAAATTGAACTTCAGTAATTAATATTAATAGTAATTTTGCAGCATTGTAAATTTTGCATTTCACTGTGTAATGAGGTTTAAAGTCAAAATTTAAATATTTAATTTTAAAACTTATTTTTGGAAACTACAAAAATAAATAATTTCCAATCACTAACTTACAACTGGATATAAATTATTTCGTTCGTTTCAGAATAGTTTTCTTAGAAAAATTATCATTCTTAATTAAAAATACACCATGCACTTAAATATTTTCATGTGGTGGCGCCAACATATATAGTACCTGTGCCTAATATGGACATCCTAAGGAAAATGTATTTTTTCCACCCCCCATGTACACATGATAGAACTCCAAAAATATATGACCATGATCCCTGGACTGTTGACTATCACCTTGTAACTATTATGGTTTTTATTTAAATGATAAAAACAAAAAATGTTTACAAATAAGAAATGTCCATATAAGGAACCACTAGTCTCTATTATGGACAGGTGGCTTCTTATTGACCTACTGCACAAGGGGTATGAATGAGCCACTCTTCTATGGAATCTTAGATGAGAGGGGATAAAAAATATATCTTAAAGTATTGCGGGGAGGGTAGGGCACTGTAAAAATCTTCAGAACATGCATTTTAGAACGGGAGATCCTTTTCGATTGTGGCTCTTCGAAGACCGATGCAAAGCACCTCAGTTACTACAAAATATTATGAAATAATGTAGTTGGTTTAGCTTATTTTTTTATTTTTGTGAATCTGAAGATTCACCTGCTGTACTTCCAATATGCTGGCTTAATTATCTTTTCAACTGCTTTTTTTCACATGTAGAGCGATCTCTCTGTAAAAATTGTTACCTTTAAAAATATTAGGGGTCTCCATATTGAGAGCACTGTCCATATTGGGTACAAATACCTTATAAGCCCGTGAGGCCCGAGCCCACCCGATAATTTTTTAACGTAGTGTACCCAGTTTTCATTGTTCTATTTCGTTGTTTATTTAATTGTTAGTTGTATTCATTTTTCTTCCTAGAACAAAATTTATTTTGCCAAAAACCACGTGTTTTAATTCTTTGACTGACACCCATAAATCTCAAATGTCAAAAATCTTAATGTTTTGCTCCATTTTTAACTTTTTGCTATTTCAGTTTGTAATCATGTTCATAATATGATGATATTACAATAAATATTTGTGTCTTTATAAGGAAAAACGTATAAACTTTATTAAAACATGACAGCTTCACTTAAAATTCTCATCTTTCACCCTCTGTCCACTCTACAAAGAAAAACAAACTAATCGTACCAATTTTTACCAAAATATTTTTAAGCCCACCCAATTTTTTTGAGCCAATGCAATATTTTCAAAAGTTGTCCCCACTGTTTTTATGTATTCATATTCTTTTTTGTACCGTAAGATGGATTTATTTTATGACAGGTAGCTTTATTTTGTTACACCCTGGTCTAGTTTTCGTATTTCATATTAGAGCTTCGAGCGATAATCATTAGGTGATGTACCACAGTGTACTAGGAGTTGGCAATGCTGTTTGCTTTCTTACCACACCGGAGAGAGCAGAAGATTCGAAATACGAAAACTAGAACAGATGTCGCAAAGTAACTATATCTGTCACTAACTACTTATGGTATTTTGAAATATAAAGATTCAATGTAATCAAAAAAGAAAACAATATTTCAATTTCAAACGTTTCTCAAAAGAAAAAAACATATTTTGATGTTATTTTAGTTTTTAAGTAATACAAATGTACATAATTGCACAATTTTGCAGGAAAAAAATTCTTTGTAAATATTTTTAAAAAGTAAATGGAGTTTTAAAAACTTAAAACTTATTCTTGATAATTAAAAACACACAATGTTTATAAATCATCTATATGCATTCAAATATTTTTTTTTCATTATAAAACATAAATATTTAACATCTATTCATAAAACAAAACTTAGAAAGACAGTATTTCAGTTTTAAATGTATCTCATAAATATCAAAATATTGATAATATTTTAATTTTAAGTCATTCAGATTTCAGATGCACATAATTGCGTAATTTTGTAGAAAAAAAAATCTTTGTGAATTTTTCTGAAAAATTAATAGTTTTAAAAACTTATCCTTAATAATTAAAAACACACAATGTTCATAAATCCTCTATATATGCATTCATTTGCATTTTTATTTATTTATTTATTATTTATTTACATATTTATTTTTTATATTTTAAAACATAAAGATTCAATGTAATCAAAAAATATCCTTCTATAGTAAAAAAAAACTAGCCTTAAAAGGAATGACGCCTGGAATGAAGCTGATGTGTAAGGTTTCCGGAAATAACGCGTCCGGGTGGACCACACCTTCCATGAGTCGAATAGACCAATCAGGAAAGGGCTTCGTCTCCACTGTTAAAAATCTGCTGCATTTTTTTTTTTTTTTTTTTTTTTTTGCAACGCACTTTAGCGCTTGTATAGAAAACGGTAACTTAACTGCATTAAGGAGCATTCTCATAGGTCGCAATAGAGACATTATATACAATCAGCGGAGTAAGTTGCAACAAAATGCAGCAGATTTTTAACAGTGTCGGGTGGACTTGAAAATGAGTACACTTCCTTTTTTTTTTCCTTATGCTGCTATTTTGGTAATTTTCCTGGTTTTTATGGATATTTAATGCTCGGTATTTTAATAAGTGCACACTGTTAAAAATCTGCTGCATTGTGCTGCAACGCACTCCACCGCTTGTATATAATATCTCTATTCCAACCAATGAGAAAGCTCCATTTCACGGCCAAGTAACCGTTTTCTATACAAGCAGGGGAGTGCGTTACTGCAAAATGCAGATTTTTAACAGTGTACGTCTATGAAAGGAATTCCAAAATTGAGTGTAATGAAAATAAGGTATCGCGAAGCGATTCCATGGGATATTGGCGAGTGCAGCAATAAAAGCGGTGGAGTGACGCTGCAGCAAATGGGAATAACACACTGTAAAAAATATGACCCTTTTGCTGCATCGTCACTCCACCGCTTTTATAGAAAATGACTACTTCAGGCTATCATAAAGCATTCTCATGAGTCTAAAGAGAGAAATTCTATAAAATCGGGGGAGTGGCGATGAAGCAAAATTATAATTTTTTTTTTTTTTTTTTTTTTTTTACAATGTACGATGCTGAAGAATTTCCAACGAAAACCCTTTGGAACCATAGTTTGGGATACAAGGCTCCAGATAAATATTTCGCTATTAGCGAAATGAGATTGATCAATACATTTGACCCATTTGCTGCACCGTCACTCCACACTGTAAAATATTTGACTCCTTTGCTGCATCGTCACTCCCCCGCTTTTATAGAATATTTCTCTTTTCACCCATGAGAATGCTCCACGATATACTGTAAAAAATATGACTATTTTGCTGCATCGTCACTCCAGCGCTTTGATAGAAAACGAGTACTTCAGGCTATCATGGAGCATTTTCATTGGCCAAAAGAGTAATATTCTATAAAAGCGGGGGAGTGAAGATGAAGCAAAAGTGTAGTTTTGCAAAAGTTTTACAGTGTAGGCTGAAGTATATAAAAATTATACACTGTTAAAAATCTGCTGCATTTTGTTGCAACGCACTCCACCACTTGCATATAATATCTCTCTTCCAACCAATGAGAAAGCTCCATTTCACGGCCAAGTAACCGTTTTCTATACAAGCAGGGGTGTACGTTGCAACAAAATGCAGCAGATTTTTAACAGTGTATACCGTTTTCTATAAAAGCGGTGGAGTGACGATGCACCAAAAGGGTCAATTTTTTTTACAGTGCACCGCTCTTATATAATATATCTTTTATGACAAATGAGAATGCTTCATAATACTGTAAAGTAATCGTTTTCTATAAAAGCGGTGGAGTGACGCTGCAGCAAATGGGAATAACCCACTGTAAAAAATATGACCCTTTTGCTGCATCGTCACTCCACCGCTTTTATAGAAAACGACTACTTCAGGTTATCATGGAGCATTCTCATTGACCAAAAGAGTAATATTCTATAAAAGCGGGGGAGTGACGATGCAGCAAAAGGGTACATTTTTTTTTTGCAGTGTACGATGCTGAACAATTTCCAACGAAAACCCTTTGCAAACCATAGTTTGGGGCCCAAGGCTCCAGATAAATATTTCGCTATTAGCGAAATGAGATTGATCAATACATTTGACCCTTTTGCTGCAGCGTCACTCCACACTGTAAAAAAAATTTACCCTTTTACTGCATCGTCACTCCCCTGCTTTTATAGAATATTTCTCTTTTGACCCATGAGAATGCCCCATGATATACTATAAAAATATGACTATTTTGTTGCATCGTCACTCCACCGATTTTATAGAAAACTATTACTTCAGGCTATCATGGAGCATTCTCATTTGTCAAAAGAGCGATATTCTATAAAATCAGGGGAGTGAAAATGCAGCAAGAGGATCATCCCAAAGCAATACCGAACGGAATCGCGAAGCGATTACGCCGGGGGTTGGCGAGCGTAGCCCCCCCCCCTAGTAACTTTAAAAGAAAACAATATTTCTGTTTCAAAGGTTTGTCATAAAAATCAAAATATTGTTAATATTTTAGCTTTTAAGTCATTCAAATTTACATAATTTTATGATTTTGTAGAAAAAAATCCTTTGTGAATTTTTTTTAAAAATTAATAGAGATTTAACAATTTCTCCTTGATAATTAAAGACGCACAATGTTCATAAATCATCTACATATGCATTCATTTGCATTTTTATTTATTTACTAGAAGATAGCCCGTCAAAATGACGTGTTTGCATTTTTAAAAGGCCCAGAAGCAGAATTTTTTTCTGTAATCTGCAGTGCAAGCAGAAACTTTAAAAACAGTCTGCAGAACTTAAGGACAAATGTTCTCTTTCTCAATTTAGGGGTGACCAGATGGAATATGCCCCCCCCCCCCCCCGGTCTCAGGACTGAAAATGTATAAAAAATTTCCCATTTTGGCCTTTTCCATACGAATATGCAAGAGTAGCTAAATTATAGCCCAAGGTAATAAATAAACATAAATCAAACAAAAATTTTAAAATACTAAGTTTAAAATATTTATAAATACCTATGTCTTTACTTTCTAAATACAGCATAGTTTCCTGTTAGTGGAATTAAATTACAGTATTTTTTTCTGATCATGCATTTATTAGAGTTGTGCATTTTTTTTTCACCTTTCTGAAGAAAAAACGCAAAATAAGGATTCTACTGAATATAAATTGAAAATGAGACTAAAACTGAACATAAACAGGTAGAATATGGCAAGTTGTTACCTTTTTAGAAAAGTGATGATTTAAATATGCATAATTTATACAGTCAGACTTCAATTAGGCTTGCTTCTTTGGTTCATGTATTGAAATTATTCATATACAGTAGACTCCCTCAAATCTACACAGCTTAGGATCAGAGGTTGTGTGGATTTTAGAATTTTGCGGATTTCTGGTCTTTGCTTTGTTTATATTTTTTTAAAAGTAATTTGAATGTAATTAAGAAGGAAATAAAAAGCATAATGAATGATTACAATATACTAAAATATTAAAAAAAGTAATAAACTAAAATAATAAAAACTTAGATAACTTTTTAAATGATTAAAATACTAAAAACAAAGGTCAAGTTAATAATCAATAATATAGAATTAAATATTCATTATAAAGATTAAATGTGTTTTTCCTAAATTATTCCATGAAACTTGCCTCATAAAGGTACATTAGTAATTCCCATCAGGATCATAAAATAACGAAGCTTTATTTCAGGTTTACCCAGACTTAATAACTAAAAAAGCCTGATTAATGCATAAATATATTTAGTAAGATTGTGATTACCAATGATATCAGCAATATCTTGATTTTTTCAGAAATAAATCACTCTTTCTTCATGAAAAAACATGAATTCAATAATATTAACAAAAATTAAAAAATGTATTGAATTGATATAAAACTGAAAAAGTCAAATTTTTCACTTACATCTAAACTGAATGTTTTAATGTTTACATCCGTAAATTATGTGCGGATTTGAGGAAGTCAACTGTAAACACTTCTCATGAGGTAGTATATCATCCTTTATGACACCAAAGAACTTTAAATAATAAAGCCCAAAAAAAAAAAAAAAAAAAAAACAGAAAACTTCTTTAAAAACAATGTCTACTGTAAACACTTCTCATGAAGTAGTATATCATCCTTTATGACACCAAAGAACTTTAAATAATAAAGCCCCCCCCCCCCCACACAAAAAAAATCAGAAAACTTCTTTAAAAACAATGTCTACTGTAAACACTTCTCTTGAAGTAGTATATCATCCTTTATGACACCAAAAAACTTTAAATAATAAAGCCCAAAAAAAAAAAAAAAAAAAAAAAAATCAGAAAACTTTTTTAAAAGCAATGTTTTGTGTGAAATATCTATTGTCATTTAGCAGTTTCCCTTGTTGATGGCTTTCTTTTAAATAAACTTTGATTTGATGGGGATTTCTAGATCTTGATAGAGCAACGTAGAGCTGACCATGTGAGAAAACAGGCTCATCAAGATAAATTCCAACATGATCAAATGTTTGTCCTTGTGATTTGTTTATAGTCATGGCATATGCCGGAATGATTGGAAACTGTCGTCGTTTGAGGATGAATGGTAGATTAATGTCACTTGGTGCTAATGAAATTCTTGGCAAAAAGACAATATCTCCCCGGTTGCATTCAGAAACTATTTCTGCAGTGATGAAATTAGTAGCAAGTCCTGTTACTAACAGCCGAGTACCATTGCAAAGTCCTTTCTTGGGATTTAAATTACGAAGCAACATGATTATGACTCCTTTTTTTAACAACAACATATGTGGTGGCATACCTGATGGAGTCAACTCATGAATAAATTCTGGTGGGTAATTTAAAAAATCATTTGCATCTTCAGATATGATAGAATCTGCACTATAATATATTTGAAGATCTCCTTGGATTTTTTGAATGATGGCATGATTAATTTCCAGAGTTTTCTTATTTGTTGGAGCTAAAATAACTCCTTTTGCCAGCTCTTCAGCTTGCATGTTACACAATTGCTCACTATAAATGGCTTCAATTAAATTGTTCTTTACAATCATTTGCTCAGGTATTTCAACAGAATTATGTGGTAAACCTGGAATTAGAGGAAGATTGGCTAATCCAATGTTCAACAGCCATGTATTGTGTTCATTTTGGCCAATACTACGCATATTAATTTTAAGGCTAAGGTGAGTAAATTTCCTCCAAAGTGGACTTGATTTTATACAGCTTTCGATAATATCAAGTGAATTACCTCTAGGGACTACTGGAAGTGTCTGCCTAAAATCGCCTCCAAGTACTATGACTTTTCCGCCAAATGGGCGATTATTTCTCATTACTTCACGTAACAGCACATCTATACAACGAAGACCATCTTTAGTTAGCATGGTAATTTCATCAATAATAATGAGCAAAGCCTGTCGAAGGTTTTCAGCTTCTGGTGATGTTGTTCTTATTGATGAGACTGATGTGTCAAGTAAAGGAACTGGTAGCTTGAATCCACTATGAACAGTGCGACCCCCTTTAAGTAACGTTGCTGCAATGCCAGTTGTTGCAAATGGAAGAGCAATTTTCCCTTTACCTCGAACATAATACAATAGTGTTGAATACAGGTAAGTTTTTCCAGAACCTCCAGGATCATCCAAGAAAAAATATCTATTACTTTCATTGACATCGTCTATAGCTGAAGTAATTTTAATAAATCCGGCAAGCTGCTCATTATTGAGAGAGGCGATACATCTTTCTGCTGCTTCTTTTTCCTCAAATTGGTTGTACTCCTGAATTATGACAGGAATTCCTATTGGAATAGGTAGACCAGCTGAAGCACATGACAATCCATGTTGTATGAGAATTTCATTGATGTCATGTAATGCAAAGTTAAGAGCTATTTCTTCAGAATTGTTACGCAAAAAATCAAGAGCCATGTCAATTGAGTATTTATTCCAAAGATCTAATGCATTTGTTGGATTACCAAAGCAAAGAATAAAAGCAAATGATTGCCGTAATTGTTTTGGCATTTGAAAGATTGAAGCCTCTTGTAAATATGAATCCCACTCTTCATCTGACTCCAGCAAGTGACGATGGAAAGCCGCATGCTTAAATGTGTCGAAAACAACATTGTCAACCGTTCGTAAAAATTCAAAGCTTAAGGCCCCAGGCACGTGAAGTAGCAACAAGCGTAGATAGAATCTCTCTTCATCTTTTGCACTAACATTGTACATCCTTGAGATGATTTTATTTCCTCCACGCTGTCGTTTTTGCCAAGTATTACGAATATACACATAGTGATATGGAATATCTGTGTATAGCAATGCTCGTGCATCAGTATCAGTTGAATTTAGCTCAAACCATGACTCAAGCTTCGTTTTTGAGGATTGTGCAGCTTTCAAGGCTTCTACCTCATGACCAGCTGTAAATATAATACGCTGTTGGTTTGGAAGATGAACTGGCAGTCTCGTCACTGCATGTGAACGATCATGCATTTTCGATTCGAGCAATCTCCACATTGCTTCTGGTGCACCTACATATCGTGCATCGATATAGTTAGCAATTTCATTGTTTTGGCATTGCCCTGAAGTTAAAATCATATTGGCACAGTCAAACCCTTTATATATATATTTGTAAATGTATTTAACTGCTCGCAAAGAGGTACAAACTTCAACATTGATATGCGCATTATATTTAAGCAGTAGATATGGATTGTATGGAACAACATATCTATTGTCCATTGGTGCTCCTCTAACATCAACTGTGATATTTGGACGCCTACGATACAGTGGATAACCATTAATGTTGATCGTGGTTTCAGTTTGAAATTCCTTGGGAAACATTTTTTTGCATTTTCCATCTTCCATGCAAGATGCTTCAGGATTTCGAACACCACATGGGCCATGCAACATACATCTTTTAACAACATCAAATAAATGCGGATTGTGATCAGGCGATGGCAACTCAGCACACACAAATTGATCAACACGTTCAGCAGTAGAAAATTTATCTTCAGCTCGTAGAGCAATCAAAATATGTGCATGCGGCAGGCCTCTTTTCTGAAACTCTACAGTGTATACATGAGCTGTCGTTTTACCCAAGACACCGTGAACAGTCAAATCTTCCATACGAGATTTCAGCTTTAACTTGAAAACTCGTGCCACCAAATCTGGACGATCAAATGCTTGTTCGCCTGTTCGCAAATTTTCAGCAATTTCTCGCCACTTTGGGTTTGCAGTAAATGTAAGGAAAAGATCTGGTGCACCATGTTTAGCAAAGATGGACATTGCATCAGCACATCGTTCTCTCATATTTCGAGGTGATCCTTCAAATGATGATGGCAAAATAACTGGAATTCCTGCTGTCATTTCAACATTTCCATTCTCAAATTGAACATGGTCTGCAAGTCCTTGATAGAGCTCAGTTCTTAACTTCTGCTGATTCATTCTTATAAAATTTAAATTATTGGCTTCCACCTGAAGATAAGAATCAACAATATATTGTTGAGTAAGTTTTCCAGCACTAATAATTGGATTAAAATCATCTCTAATGGCAGTTAAAGCAACTTTGTACTGAAGCATTGTTATATTTACTCTGCTACGATTTTCTTGTACTCCATCATAAGGTTCACAACCCCAGTTTGGTTGCCAACCAGGTTCTCTATAAGGAAACAAAATAGGATAAGACATTGGATCTAAGTTTGGACTTAAAATATTAATATTAATGAAGGGTTGTAAAGGATTTTCTGGATTGAATGGATAAACACGAATGTCACGCTCAAATGGAGGTTCACCATCATTATTCACAAAGACCATGGCAATTTCATTGGCAGTTGGGTCATTATATCGTCGCTGATCAGAGTGTCGGTCTCGTCTGAACACCATATTTACAGTAGGAATATTATCTCCTGCTTCATTTGCTTCTTGAATTGCTCGAGCCTGAACATTCCGAAGCATGCAGTATGTATTAGTTAGTCGATTGTGCTGCCTGAAAAAACGATCAATGTGATCCAATATACGTGTGATGCACTGTTCATTAGCAGGATGAGTAACTCTAATTTCAGTAGCTTGAGTGCTGTCAATGACATAGAGTTGAGCAAACTGGGGAGCTTCACCATTTAGCGGTTGAACATGGCTTGTTCGGTGGCAAATTTGACCATGGACTTTGAAAATATATGGTCCTCTACCATTAAAATCAACAACTTTTGCTCCCATTGATGCAAATGAAACTGCACTGTTGTATGAACGAATATTTTCGCGAAAGTTCTTGTAGTCAGGGTTGCTCGGATCCATAAGCAAATTAATCAGAAAAGTAGGGTATGATAAAATATTTCCCTCAGTATTTGTAGGCTTTTCCAATTTCAATCTTCCTTTACGGCAGCAACTTGTAAATTTTCCGTCATGCGGACGTTCAGCTCTGAAATTTTTGGAACCACAGAACTGGCAAATAACGTTCATCGATCCGCAATAATGTTCTTCGTCTTCAACATTTTCAGGGATTTGAAACTCCCGAGCACGATGGGATTCTGCCTCTCTTTCGCGGCGAACTCGTTGGGATGAGGCATTTGCAGCCCGAATTCTATCACGCGACTCCTGGCTTTGCCGCGCTAGCCACCTTGCTTGCCGTGCATTAGCTAAGCGTCGTCTTCTTGCAATAGGACTTTCGTCTACGCTCATTGCATTAAGAAATCATATAACGATATAAAATTTATATCTTATAACGAATACTTAATATAAAAACACTTTACACTATCGAAAACAAATGTCAACACAGTGAAGAGTAAAAATTCGCACGTGAAACGTGATGTGACAAAGGAGTCATTCTCAAGAATCATTCACGGCAGAAAAAAAAATTAAAGCAACCCGAATATAAAAAAATAACAATATTGCATTAAAACACACCTTCGTTTTCCTTAAATAAACAGTTTTAATTAAAATTTATTAAAAATTTAATCCTGAAAAGATTTCAAAGTGCATTAAAATGTAATGACGTCATTAACAGCTCCTACTGTAAATCTTACCAATGAGAACGCTCCATTACGACTGTGGAACGTTTTCATTGGTCAGGAAATAGATAGCCTTTAAAATTGGAGGCAACTTTTCACAATATTTTTTATAAGTTTGAAATTTGTCATGCTTGAATGGCAACAGCATTAACTTGCTTAAATCGTTTGATTATCTCGCAATTGCTTGTTGTTTTATTTACAACTTAAACATTATAATTAGATAGCTTTTGTAGGTATAATTAGATAGTTTTTGTAGGTTTTAAAGAAAATGAGTGATGAATAAATCTTGTACATGTATATTTCCATAAGTTGAACGATTAAAATATTTGTGAACAGCTCGGAATACTTAAGACTAACGTGGATGCCGAATCGCAATAAGTTTCTTTTTCTCGTGGATCGGTGAATCCCGGAATCGTCGTACACGGAGGAGTTTTATATATATAATTTACATATTTATTTTTTATATTTTAAAACATAAAGGTTCAATGTATTTAAAAATATAACTTAAAAAGAAAACAATATTTCTGTTTCAAATGTTTCTCATAAAAAACAAAATATTGATAATATTTTAGCTTATAAGTCATTCAAATATACATAATTGCATGATTCTGTAGAAAAAGACCATTTTTGATTTTTTTCAAAGCTAAACAGAGTTTTAAAAACTTACAATTGATAATTAAAACACATCATGTTCGTAAATTATCCATACTTATCCATATTCCTCTTTATTTTTGCCTTTTTTCAATTTTGAAACATAAATATACAACGTTATCGAAAAAGAAAAAAATATGTAAATAGTTTTTAAGTTTTATTGATCTTCATAAAATCGAAATATTCATGATGTTTTTCTTTTAAGTCATTCAAAAATACATAATACTATAAGTTAAAAAAATCCTTTGTGCTTTTTTAAAAATGTTAAATAAAATTTTTAACAATTCCAAGATGCATTATTGATGGAGAAATGTGGAAATAAAAGCTATCGAAAGATCTTGTAAATATAAATAAACTAGTAAAGCAATTGGGTAGGTGTACGCGACCAAAATAACATTTTTACTTTCACATGAATACTTAACAAAAAAAACAAACAGCGATATTTTTATATGTAAATTAGATCTCTCTAAGAAAATATAAACGTACTTTGAAAAAATAAACTCTAGTTCCAATTAAAAAATAATAATTTTTTCCCTGAATCTATTTACATAATAAAATTTTTCAAAATGTTAAAATATATAATATGAACTTTAAAAGAATTATAAATTATATAATTTGAATTTAAAAATGCATACATAATATGAACTTTAAAAAAGTATAAAATATATGATATGAATTATAAAATGTATATATAATATGAACTTTTAAAAGTTCACTGTTTATTTAAAAGATTACAAGTTAAATGTTTCAAGTTAAAAAATATACTTTTTATTTAAAACTTCTTGGTGCTTCCAAGCTTTTCCCAGCTCTTCATCACTTTAATAACAAAATGTATTTTATTGTTACAAGTACGTCACTTCTTTTTGAAAATGAGAAAGCCACTAATTATTAGTGTTAAATGTAGAAGTAGCAATTTCTTTGATTAAACTTAACCCGTTCGGGTCTGGTGTACTATTAACAGTACATGTTTTTAATGAAATATTATTTAGTTTTAAGAAATACTTTTGCTAGAATTTATACTTAGTAAGGTTAGTATATGTCTATACATTTACTATATGGCATCATTTATGTTTAGACATTTAGTAATAATAACAATTATTATTATTTGTATAATTCTCTTTGCACAATTTGTCATTCTTTTATTTTAAACACATATTTTGCTGTGTAAATTAAAAAAAAAATAATAAATAAAAAAAAAATGTTATTTTTCTGAAAGAATCAGGTGTCTTAAAGCACAAAAAGTACTAGAAAGTTGTTGTATAAGTCATATCTTATTGTAATGCACTATTTTCTAAACGTCTGGAAAAATTCTTCTTTAACTTATGTTAATATGACAATGAATAGAATAGTTCGTAAAACAACAACACCCGTTACCTTTCAGACAACAAAATACTCATTAAACACTAATTAATCTATTTGGTTAGCTAGTGTGAATTTTATTACGTAACATTACGTGTATAATTACGTAAAAGTAATTTTTTCTAAAAATTGAAAAAAAAAATCGAACCCGAAATGGTTAATTAGGGAAAATAATTTTACTATTAACTGCAGTTCCATTTGTTTTATTACATAATTCTGTTCTCATACGTCATTTTGCTTGCTATTTTGAAACTATCCTCAACCGGCCATTGAGTTTTGTGACATTTTTGCGTAAACGATTGGCACAATCGTTTTAAGACCTTTTTACATTGAAAGATTTTTCCCGCGACCAATCTACCAATTTCATAATTTTTTTCACGCGATCTGTTGACAAATCAAATTTCGCGTTATTTTCTGCAACCGATTGGCAAATAAGGACTTGATTCTGTTCCAAATTTCACTAAAATAAAAGGAATTCGATTCAGAAAACTATGAAAATTTGGTCATAGGTTTGGAAATGAAAATATATAACGGAAAAATATCGCAGATTTCGAAAAATTACTTCGAAAAAGATAATTTTGTTAATTTTTTGCGTTGAAACACAGTTTGTCAAAACATCACGAAAAAAGCAGAAATTTTGTCAAAAGATCGCTAAAAAGGCAGAAATATCATCAAAAGGTCAGGGAACATGGAAACTGTCAAAGGACCGCAAGAAACAAGAATTTTTTCAAAAGATCGTGTAAGAAACATGAATTTTGTTAAAAGGTCACGAAAAAAACCATGTATTTTGTCCGAAAATCATGAAAAAACGAATTGGTCAATCATAAAAAACAAATTTTGTGAAATGATCGCGAAAAAAATGCAAATTTCTTCACATGATTGCAAAAAGGGGAATTTTGTCAAATGTTCACGAAAAAAAACACGTGCGTGAAAAAAATATGAATGTTATGAAAGGATCGCTAAAATAATGCTTATTCGCCAAAGAGCCTCTGAAAATGCAAATTCCGTCAAAGGATTGTAAAAAAACGTAAATTTTATCAAAGAATCATGAAAAGAATGCGAATTTCGTTGAAGGTTCGCAAAAAACACTCAAATTTTTGCAAAGAACCACCCCCCAAAAAAAAGACACGAGAATATTGTCAAAAAAATAAAACAAACAAAAACACGATCTCTTAGAAAACAGCGCATATTTAAATGCTGAAGTTTATTATTATACATGTTTTTATTTGTTTATTGTGAATATTTTTTTAGATTAAAAAATCTGAAATAATGTATGAAACTAGCTTTTGAAAAACTGCTTGTAACCTGAACACAACTCAATTGTCGGAATTTACACTCGTCCCGAAATTGACACAAACTAAAAATAGAATTAATTTGACCTGCAACAAATATAATAAGGGCCGGGAGGGAATGTAGATTTTATATGCTTCAATGCTGTTTTGTCATGTTTGTATTAGTGTAATTCTTAATGGCATGAAATAAAACCGTATGTTTTAAAGATTTTTTTTTTCCTTTCCTCCCAAACAGCTCAACTCTCCTCCATTTATAAATGTTGGGAGGGAGACTTCCCTCCTTGAAAAATTTGAATTTCAAGCCCTGCAATTTTTTTGTCTATTTCTTTAAAATATTATTCTAAGGATTAGTATACTATGCTTAATTTTGATAATTTGAAGATTTAAAATGCTATAAATATTAAGATATCTTAGTATGTTTTCATGCTATTGCCCTGTTATTAGTTGGCCTCTTTTTGACACCTTACCATAACTTTCTTAAAAATGATCCAATTCACTTAGCTCTTTTAAAAATGATTTCTAGGGATGCACCGAATATTTGGTCTATTCGGCCACGTTACCAAATGGTTAGGCCAAATATCAAACTAGACGGTTAAGCTGAATATTCGGTTTTGCCGAATATCAAAGTATTCGGTCAAATCCAATACTTAATAAAACCTTTTAAAACACATTTTTAAAACTTTTCACGATTTCTACTTTTAACTGTCAATTTATAAATATATTTAAAATAATTAGCAAGAAAATCATATAAAATAGAATGTTTTTACCTTATTTATTTGCTGTTTGTAAAGTATAACTTATAAAAATTAACCATGAGAAGGATTAAAATAGTCATTTATTAGGATTCGCCTTAGGAATAAATGATGTGCAGATGCAAGTTCCTAAATTTTGTTTAGTAAATAATCTGTTTCTTGCTTTTCAAAAATAAGTCCTTGAACAAGAAAGAAAAACTTTTGAAATTAATAATAGCTATCAATCAGGTAATTTTTGTTCATGAAACCATAATCATAATCAGCTTATTGAGTTATAAGTACATTGTATTTCATCTCACTCTAAGTCAAACTTGTGTTTTCGTTTGTTGCATTAACAATAAATAATGTACCATAACTATATTCTCAACTCACATGCTTTGATTTCTGTAAAATATTTTATGATGGGAAGGGTGGAAAAGCCACCATTCATAAGAAAAGAACTATGAGCTATTTTTGCCAGTTTTTTTCATTTTTTCCCTGGGTTTTTCCAGTTTTTGCCACTGTCCTGTGAAAAATACCTTTTTGCCAGCAAAAATGCCAACTCTGGTTACTGTTATAATTGACTGTTTCTACTGTGTGAGATGTATTTTTTTTTATTATATTTCTTCATTTTTAGATAAAATTATGTCTGCACAAACAATTTTATATCTTAAAAATTTAATCCTTACATTTTAAAAATAGGTGGGGACATTAACCAGATGCTTGGAGCAATTCAATTGTATTTGACATGGAATCTTTATTTAAATTTATACCAAACTGAAGAATCCTGCATTGATGATCCTGAATGTAAAGTTATGTATTTGAAGAGGGAAAAGAATGTTTGTTTATACGTCATGAACTTTCTTCTGCAATGACACATATTGTTTGTAAATATTCAAATAACTCTATCTATTGACTTTCTCCTAGAAGTAAAGAAGAGCAGAGTGCTTGCGCATTGGATTTTAGATTCTTATAGGATTTTTTCTCCTTTTATAGAGGCTAGAAGCATGAATTTTTCCAAATGAAACTACAGAGAGGTGCAGCACCCATCTAAAACTGTATGAAAAATAGAATTATGTTACAAGATAACTATTCTGATATAGTATATAGAAATACATATATATGAATATATAAATTGTATTTTCAATAAATGGAGTGACATACCATAAACCAAGTGGATTGTGTTGCTATTTTATTTAATCTATTTCATTCTCATTTCAAATTTACATGACTGCCATTGGTAATTATTTTCTCTCTGACACTATTTCAACAAATTAATCTTCAAAGTAAATTATTATTTAGAAATATTGAATAATAATAAAAAAAATCATCAGTGAAAATCCTGACATTGGTAAGTTAAGGTTAGCAAAGTAAGTATAGTATGGAAAAGCAATATTTTTATATTAGCTGCATGCCAAAGATATTACTGTGCTCTTATTTTGTAAAGTGCTTATTTATGGAATATTAGTCAGAGGTGCTGAACTGTTTATATTGTTGTAAGTACATGTAAATTAATCTTCTAGGAATTGAATTATATGCATTAAATGTTTTTCATTATGCTTAAATTATTTTAACTTAAATAAAATGTAAATTGGAGTATGGGTTTTAAACAAATTAAATTTGATAGTATTTTTAATTTGATGATTGAAAAATTATGTACTGTTAAGAAACAATTATATTTGTAAAAAAATATAAATGAATTTATTGCAAACGTTTGTTTGAAAAATTGTTTAAAATTGTACTACTAAAATGCATAAAGCCTAAAATATTAAAATTGTGAGACATTTCATATGTAACAATGTACTTACATTAACCATAAAATCACAAGATCTGGGGATGCTTGTAACCCCAGAAGGGAAATTTTGTGCATGGAGATTGATAGTCATGTTTACTTGCTCCAAGTAATCAGCAGTCGTGTAGTCGTAAAAAAAACCCAGAGGGCATTTGCTCTAAGCAGAGGGTATATGCTCAAAACATAAGGTATACCCTAGAGTCTATTTACTATGACTTTCTTGAGAAACAGAGGATATACGGTATTCCTTTAAAAAAATCTAGAGGATATACGGCATATACTCTCCACTACATCCCTGGTTGTCAGTCTCTCTTTCATTACAGTATTTGTGAAGCTTTCAAGATCACTAGGATGCTGAAAGTCTCTTTTTTGGTTTTCACAAAACAGGTAAGAGAAATAAAGATAATGTGTCATTAGTGACCTACCTTGGTTGATTTATTAATTTATTTTAGTAAAAAAGTAACATTTTAAATTTGTCTGAAGAGTGTATGGCATGTACACTGTATGATCCAGTAGACAAAATTTTTAGACTGTACATTGCATACATGATTTGCATTTATTAAATTTATTGAGCTACATAAAGTAGATAAAGAAAATTTGATTATTTTTCAGCTAATTCCATAATACTTTGATAATTTACTTTGTTCAAGTTTTACATCATATCTTGCTTCGTGTTTAAATTTTACTTAGTTTACTGCCAGTCAACTTGTTAAAATTTTTGATCAACAAAGAAATATAAATTTAGTGTAGAAATAAAGTAATGAACTAAATTCAGAAAGTCTGAATAACAATTTATAAATTAATTTGATCTATAATGTTCCTGAGAGATATTATAGTTATAAAGTTAGAATTTTTGAAACTTTTTATTCCAATTTTGATTGATAGAACATACATAAACCTGCAATAATTGTCTGTTGCAGATTTTAAAAAAAATAACCTTCATTTTTGAAACCGGTTTCGAAAATGAAAGTACCTTTAATAAGAAATCTGTAACCAAAATTTAAAAAAAAATTACAAAATCCTCCTATTAGAAAACAAGTTCAGCTATCCTATATGCAGAAAAAAAATTTAAAAATATTTAAATTTAAGTGAAATTCAAAAATAGCTTACCCATAAATTTAACATTATGGAACGGATGTTTTCAAATGAATGACGAGTCCCCTTCATTTGCTTGAAAACATCGACTTTGTAAAATTATGGATAGGTTATTTTTGAATATCTCGTTTAAATTTAAATATTTTTAAAATGACTTTTTCTGCATAGGAAACTGACATCATATCTAATATCATATCACTAGTTTTACTTCTTGAATTTTGGTACCTTTTTTTTTTTTTTAATTTAATTTTTTTTTTTTTAAATAAAGGTGTTTACACTTTCAAAACTAGTTTCGAAGATGAAAGTACCTTTAAAAAATTACAGACAAAATTGAAAAAATACAAAATGGTCCCATTAGAGATTGAGTTCAGCTATACAATGCAGAAAGAAAACATTTAAAAATATTCAAATTTGAATGAGAAATTCAAGAACTAGTTTTAACATTGAGTTCAGCTACACAATGCAGAAAGAAAACATTTAAAAATATTCAAATTTAAATGCGAAATTTAAAAACTTAGGTTTAACCTTACGGAACAGATGTTTTCAAATAAGTAAAGTGTCTTCTTAAATCAGTGACCTATACATTTATAAAGATCACATTATAAATCCTTATTGATCTATGTAAACAGCTTAAATGGACCTATATGGAAAAAAGTGGACATTCTATGCGGACCCATATAGATAGCATTATAGATCTATATGTGCATCCAAATAGACCCATATAGATACCTTTATAGATCGACGTATGCACCCATGTAGATACATAAAAATAACCCATATGGGCCTATATGGAAAAAAAGTGGACATTCTATGCGGGCCATATAGATGTCATTATAGATTTACATGTGCATCCACATAGATCTATATAGATATATCTTTATAGATGGTCATAGGCATCTATATAGATATATAAAGATAACCCTTATGGGCCCGTATGGAAAAAAGTGGACATTCTATGCGGGTCTATATAGATATCATTATAGATCTGCATAGGCATCCACATGGATCCATATAGATATCTTTATAGATCGACATAGGCATCCATATGGATATAAATAGCCCATATTGGCCCATATAGAAAAAAGTGGACATTCTCTGCGGGCCCATATGGATAGCCCTTATAGATCTATATCCCTCACCCACTTTTGCCCTTATGGGCCCATATGGATGTGCTGCCTGGGAGTAATTGTTCCAATTATATTACTTCCTTTTGAATATTCGCGTTAAAATTATCACTTGAAAATCCCTTGAAAATTGGCATTGTGAGACTCGTCCTTAAATTTTGCACATCAGTGTACATGCAGACACTGCTTTAATGCTGCTATATACCCTGGAACTGCTGCGCGCACATTCTACTTCTTCCCATCGAATTTCTCTGTGCACGATCTCTCGTCGCTTTACCGTACGTACCAGAAATGGCAGGTGGTTCAGTAAAGGGTTAAATCAATCATTTAATTAAAGTAATATAAGACATTTTCAAAATTTTATATTTTATCGTATAATGTGAGGTGTTCAGAAATAAGTATGCAATTTTTTAAATCTCTAATTTCTACAGTTGCTAACGATAGTATACCCTTTTAAAAAAGTACGAATTTCGTAATTTTAAAATTTTCGTTTTTAAAGGAGAATTTATTTTGCAGAAAACAAAAGCAAGTAAGTTACTGAAGTCACTTTAATATAGCGTTGCTAAGCCTCTGGGAGATTCGGTAACCACTTTTTCGAGTAATATCAATTGTGTTATTTAATCGAGAAATCCGTCGTTCAAATAAGCCTAAAATAACTTTTCAGAAAAGTTTAATAAAAGAAATAGATATTCGGAAGAAAAAAAGTGTCCTGTTTCTTTGCAATTAAAAGGTACAGTAAAAAAAATAGCCATCTATATTAATAAACAAATTTTCCAAGGGTAAATAGCCGTTTGACGGGATTTTATGGTTTCTTTCGAGCTATATTTTAAAATAACCTTGAAGGCTATCTTCTTGCTTATATTGTACCAAACTCTGAATTTTTCCATACGATTACCAAAATTTGACATCAAATTAGGATTTCTTAGTAAATTTTACTTTAGAATATCAAATGGGAGGTCATTCGATGAAGTAGTTTAGGAATGATGAAAGTTTAGATTTTAATTCATAACTCGAGAACTACTTGTTGATATGGAGTGAAATATTTAAATCAAATATTTGAAATTTTACGAAATCCATCATATTCATATTTTTATCGACAATATATATATTTTTTTTTATATTTCACAACTAATAGTGCTTTAAAATTAGATAAAAATATAATTTCAAGGTATTAATAAAGGAATTTGGGTAAATTGTGATTCAAAATTAGATATATGACGAAAATATCACATTTCCATGTATAAAAAAGCATTTTAATTCTTTTATTGCATGTTTGTTATAACGATTAATAAAAGAATTTTAGAATAATATTGACAGTTAATTCTTATTAATTTAATGATATTTTTCTAATTAGAAACATTATGTATCTTTTTTTTATTACATTTACTGATAAAATATTTTTACAGAATTAATTTTTAATCTAAAATTTAATCAAAAAAGTTGGCACTTACAAATTCCATATTTAAAAGTTTTAAGTTATGAGTACATAAGTCTACGTATGAATTTTTATTTAGGAGCTTCACATTTTCTTTAATATAATCATAGGAAAAATAGATATAAATTTTTGAAAATATCGTACCACTTTAAGTCCGAAATGTGTCATTGAAAAATAAAATATGTTGAGTTTAAAACTTTTCGCAGGAAATAAGCTTGCATATATAACTAATATTTCCTCAATTTAAGTCGAGATTTTGATTACTTTAAAATTTGTTGCAGTTTGGTTTAAGGAAAGTAGTTACTGAAATATAACATTTGACATTCTTATAAAAAATCATTTTTTCTTTATTATAATATTTTAAGAAAAACGTATTTTTAAAGAATGCAAGATTCAATTACTTCAAAATATTTTTCTTATCTTTTATACTATTTCTTTAGAAAGAAGCTGCTATACAAATCATGTTTAAGTATTCTCTATTTTTATATGTAAAGTATTTAATTACTTTTCGAAAAAAATAATAGCATTTATACAGGTTATAAAGTTTGCACTGGTAATTTTTTAAGTTATATATTTAATTTGTTATTGTAAGTTATTATATTATTTTAGTCTTTTTTTTAAGTTGCTATGATAAATTAATTAAATACAAAATTAAGTCTGTCAAAGTTTACTAAAAGGTTTTTAAAATGCTATTAATTATATAACAATCAAAATTGTGCATCTAAGAACCAAGAGGAAAACGTATTTACGAAGAGTACAAAATTCAATTTCTTCAAAATATTTTTTCTTATTTTTTATACTTCGTTAGAAAGAAGCTGATACGCTAATCATGTTAAAATATTATTTTTTTTTTAAGTAAAGTATAAGAATACTTTTCAAAAAAAGAAATTACATTTAATATAGATTATAAAGTTTGCACTTGGAAAAAAATTCAAATATGTTAGATGTGACAATCCCAAAATTTAATTTTATCTCATGCAAATAAAAATAAATAAAAGTAAAATATTGCAAAGCTTAGCATACATTTAAGGGAGACCAAACTGGTCATCACAGGTGGCTAGTAATTTAAATGAATAGGAATTTATTAAATAAAATAAATATTTCACAATAATGTATAATAATATTTACTCACAATAATTTCACAAAAATATTTAGGGTTTCGTCAGATAAATGAAACCATAAAAACGAATAACTGACGCGTAATTTATGGCTGTTAAGAAAATAATGTACCACTAATAAGTATTACTTTACAAAATTTTACAGAAAAAATTTAATTGAATTACGCTTTTGCCGAAATCTGATTAGTTGCCAACTGGGAATTTCTCTTCTATATGAAAAGTCCCGTTAAAATAATAATTTACAGTTTCAATACATAGCTAAATAAAATTAAAACTTTAATAATATGGAAATTAAAGATTATTAAAGAATATTGAGGAAATGATTTGCATTTTTTATAAAAATTGAAACTAATTGTTAAGGATGCAAGTCACTCAGGAAATGGATTCCCCTCCTCAGTGTTAAATCTAAGGACGTTTGATGCGTTGCTGTATTCAAAATATCTCCTTAAGGAATTAATATTTTTAAGGGTTTTTTTTTTTCAGTGTTTTCTTTTTAAAATATGTCTCTTTTTTTTCTTAGTTTTCAAAATACTTCTCAAATCTATGCATAATATTATGCGTTAAATTTTTATTTCCACTTCGTTAGTTTTTAAAACATAAAATATTAAACTGAGTATAAACGTTAGAAATATTTTGACAATTCCGTAAAAAAGAGACATCTTTTAAGAAAAAAACACTGAACTACTTGGATATGCCAATCCTAAAACATTCTTCTATCTCATACGTAAATTTCAATATTTAAAAAAAGATTTACACTTGTTAATATGTTTTAATAATTTTAATTCAATACTATCCCAACTTTGATTTTCATCTTAAATTTCTGCTTCAATCAATTAATCGGAGTAAAAACGAGTTTACATCTCTGCATGAGCCGATGGACAGTTGAATCATTTGGATCAATTCGATGCATAACTTCATACGCTTTTAGTCGGTACAATACTGAAAATGGCACAACAATCACTATTGCAGCGCCCCCTTCAGACAGATTTTTTTCAAATTCAGGGCGGACCTACTAGCCATAGCCAAACAAATACACAAAAAATTTCATTCAATTGTATGCATAGCTTCATACACTTTTAGGGGTGCGATATTGAAAATGTCACAAAATTTGTCATTGCAGCGATCCCTTCCGGCTGATTTTTTTCCATTTCAGGGAATACCAAGCAAGGGCGGATCTGGAGAGTCCTCAAGGGGGGGCGATTTCAGAAATTTGGAAACTCGACTTTAATGCGTGGGCAGGGGCTAATTTTTTCACTGCGGGTCATGTTGCTTTTATTTTTTGCTGCGGGTCGGGTCTGGGTCCGGTTGACTCCTAGTTTTTGCTGTGGGTCGGGTTTAGGTCCGGTTGACTTCGTTTCTTTTGCTGCTGGTCGGGTTAACTAATGTTTATGTTGTGGATCACATTAGCAGGATTAGCAGGTGTTTTTATTCAAAAACTATGATGTGATCCATTTTTTGATAAGCAGTTTAAGAAAATACTGTGAAAATTATCGTTTTGAATAGAATTTCTGGAAGCGACAGCATGAGAAGGTAGAAAAATCCGCAATCATTTGACGTGCGAAGAGAAAACTGCGCTCGGGGCAAAGCAAAATATGGAGCCCCTCCGACCCAGCTTTTTCTTGTAACAGGCCAAAAATTACGCTGGTAGCATAAATTTGGCGCCCCCTAAATTTCCACACCCGGGCCAACCGTATCCTTCGGCTCCCCTTTCGAGCGGCACTGCATATTGTCTGTGATACACACTTGAGAACAATTAAGTCTAGTTCCAGCCCAGCTCGTCTATATGTAGAAAAGCAATGCAAGCCTGATCTCGGGCCGGTACGAGCCTGCTAAAAAAATATTAAACCCGGGTTACACACAATATAATTCTCCGATGCTGATCTCTACACTGTAAAAGTTAGATTTCTGTATTGATGTTGCCAAACTACTTTCGACTGATGACGCACATTTATATTTATTCTCATTAAACACATATAATTAAAAATAGCTCATATTTTAACGTTCTTGCTTAAATCTTTACAAAGGGCCAGTGAGCCCGCATTTTTTTTTTTTATGGGCTCAGCTTATATGGCTCTTCAATTTTTTTGCCGGATCGCCCCGTTTATTTTGTTTATTGGCCCGGCCTGTTGGAAAAATTATTCAAATTTTGTTGGCCCGTTTGAAAATTCGGACCCATTTCGCCGACTCGGACAGGCCCGGGCACATGTATACGTCTAGGCTGGGTCGGACACGGATCGAAATTTAACTTTCATTCCGAGCCGAACCCCGACCAGGGAAATTTTGGTCAGTGCGGACTAGAGATAAATTTGGGCTATTATTCCACAGCCTGGTCCCGCCTGAGGCAGAAACATTTTGCGGCATCAAGAGCAAAACCCGATAATGAAATTATACACTAGAAAAAATTGCATAATAAGGTACCCTGGGGTAATAACGCCAGGCGGGGTAATAACGCCAAGTGCTTATATTTTGCATAATTATGAAATAATCAGGTAAATGACACCCATGTGCTCTGCGCAGAAGGGTTTTGAGTCATATAAATCGCAAAAAACAGCTTCAAGTTAATTTGTTTCATTTTTAGATCTTATTGTTTTTACAAACAACTAAAATTAACGCTTGATCTAAAATTTGCGAGATACGTTTTGTGATGTGAAGATTATCTTTTTATCCGGAAATACTTTGTTAATTACATAAATTTGTAGTGCATTTCATGTACTTTTAAAATGTTGTTGAAGATTTTGGATATCTTCTCGAGATAATCTGTAATTTAAAATGTACTGCGCAATAACTATACCGGGGTAATAACGCCAATCCTTGACATTAATACCCCGGTTGATTCCCTACAGTGGCCGAGCTACATCCTAAATACTGATTCAAATAAACACAGTTAAAACTGTGCAATGTTTCTCATATTTATATTGAAGCGGTCCTTTTTAAGCAAAAAGAAGCTCACGGTCTGATATTCTTTTGCCTCATTCCCCCCTCCCACACCACACCTTTATTTTTCTTAAACTTTCACAAAAAATGAACATTTTGAATAGCTTAGAATGCAATTTGTCAATTTCTAAGTTTGTAGAATTTGTATTTTTAGAATTGGGCTATCTACATGCAATTATTCCATCTTATTTTATAGTTTTGCTTGCATGGCGTTATTACCCATATAGGTGGGTAATAACGCCAAATAGCATTGGTCAAGAAAAAACGCCATTACATTTTATGAATACATATCTGTTAAATTATTTTATTTTATATAGATAGTCAATGAGTTGCTGTATCAGATCCTATATTTGTTTGAAAAATACAATCTAAAACTAAGCCGTGAAAATTGGTAAAACCTTAAAGTGGCGTTATTACCCCAGGGTACCTTACTAATAAAAAATGTTCCAAAAGCAATTATAATTTTAAAGCTATTTTTTATATTAAAAAAAAGGCTGTTAAACGAAACATTAAATTTAATATTATCAAAAGAACAGTTTGATGTAAAATAAAAATATACTTTACGCATAAAAGGATTTTCATATGTTGTCTCTGTTTTAGTAAAAAAAATATTATGGACAATGGACATGTTAATGAAGTGTGTTTAACTAATAGATGCATGGAACCTGTAGAAAATACTGTATATTATCTGTCAAATCGAACAACATTTTTAAATTTTCTGTAAAAAAATGCACATTTTTAACTATAACCATTTCTTTCTTCATAACAAGCCTTCGTTAAAGCATGACCCAAAAAATAACCTCAAATTAAAAATTTTAAAGTTCAAAACTTTTTTAGGATCAGTGGAAACACTACTCGATCGCAAGAATATGGTAAATACATTTACCGGGTGATCCAAAAGTTTCGGGAGTTTTGAAATGTTAATAATTTGGAAACTATGTACAATACAAAGGTTCGGTTTTCAGATATATGCTCAGAAACACGTGGGATTTTGTTTAGTATGATTTTTTTTTTTACATGTATATAGTTACAATTTTTAGCAACAGGTGGCGCTGCTGTACAACACTGAATGTAACTATAAAATATGCTTTATAGACACATGAGTATGAGTTCATAGCGAAACATCTTTTGTAGGCTATTAATAAGATTTCGTTTTAAGAATGGTTTATGTTCAATCACTTTTTTTAAAGTGGTTGAAATTGCATTGAAAGGGAATTTTGGGATACAAAATTTGATGAGTAACTGCTATGTTTAGACATGCTTTCTTTGCATGTCGAGCTGTGTTCTTATCGTACAATACGGAAGTTAAAATAGAAAAAGATTCGATGGCCATTAGAAATGTGAAATGCCATGGTAAGAAAGGTTTGAGAAAAAGTCTAATTGAAAGATCGTAATAGAAGCAGGAGATCCCAAATGTCTGTTGCAATCGTAAGTGAGGTAGAATTCGATGCCAATACTCGGTGGAAATCATCAGATCATAATGAATCAGTACACTTGTAATATCACGATAAATTTAAAATTTCATCTGGAATTTCTTTCTCCTTTGAGGATACTGTGCACATTGTTTTGCGTCGGCTCACAGCGGTACTTATAAGCTATGTGCGTCATAATGAAAATTTGTAACTCTTGGACACTAATTCTTTCTTTTAAGCGAGCTATATGATACCATAAAAATAATACTGTCAATTTTAGCGCCACCTGTTGGCAAAAAGTGTAACTAACATAATTTGTTTGTTTCATCAAAAATACAAATCCCATAAGTTTCTAAGCATTTCTGTGAAAACCGCATACTTCTATTGTTTATAGTTTCTTAATTATTAGCATTTGAAAACTCCCGGAACTTCTGGATCACCCGGTACTTACCGCTACGGCATCAGCAGAGATCCAAAAAGAAATGATAATTACTATAGTTATTTCCATATGAAAAGCTATTACGACTTGTATACGTTGCATACACTAGAAATTTAAATTATTCGGAAACCGCAAAACAAAATCAAAAGAAAATATTCTTTTCGCGTTACATGCCTAAATAATAATAATAAAAGATCCAATTGCAAAACAATCTCTGTCACAAACAAAAATCGAACTAAACACAAATTCATTATTCCCGCCTTTTTTCGTAGGCGCCAGATCGGCGGTCGTCGGTAATCCTTGAACATAAATCTACAGATGTAGATATCACTAATTGTTTGTTTTGTTTTGTTTCTTTAATAGCATTCAAATACTAAAATAAAAAAAATTGTGCCACTTTTTTATTTTTATCAAAATAGTAAGACATTGATTTGAAAAGGAATAAGTAATAATTTTTAAGAGGAAAAAAAGTTTTTTACATATTTCTAATCATCGATAAGTAACATTTTCAGATTTCAGAAAAAATGAGTCCGAATGAAATCAGTAGACCAGCATAAAAACAGAGCACGATTTCGTATCGGACATGGGCTAAGTCTGAACCTGTGTCATCTCTATAATGCAGACAGACATCTAAGAAGAATGACTACAGGCAGACTCGATCTGGAAGAAAAATGAAAAAATAAGTCAGGCCCAATCCAAATCAGCAGAAAAATGATGATCTTGATAGTATCAAATAAATGACGGCCGAGTTCTGAATGCGGTAAGACCAGACACAGTCCGAGCCTCGGGAACTTAAAAAGGCGCGGCCCGGGGGGGGGCGCTGAATTCTAGTTAGGATCTAACTCATTTCTTGCAAGGATGCATGTATTTTTGGGAAACGTTTATTGCCCAAGAAGTGAAGACGATCGCCCCCTCAGACCCGCCATTGGGCCCGACCCAAATCTGCAGAAAAATAATGATCACGATACTGCTCGGTTCTGAAAGCGAGAAGACCTGACCCAACCCGAGCCTCGCGAAATTAAAAAGGCGCGGCCCGCCCCGGACTCGAGTTAGGCTTCAATTCATTTCCTGCGAGAATGCATGTCTTTTTAGGAAACTTTTATTAGCCCAAGGGGGGGGGGGGGGATCGCCCTTTCGCCTTGAAAAATGCCAAGGCGCATTTTCCTTGAATCCGCCAATGGCGGATCTAAGGGGGGCGGTTGCCCTTTGCCCCCCCCCACCTTAGATCCGCCATTGCTTCTCCTCCCTTATGGCTGGTTCGATCTTAGACCGAGCGTTTACCTCAGAGAAGAACGAAATCCACGCCAGGCCCGCCCTCAAAAGAAAAGTGTGGCTCGATCCCGCTCTACAGGAAAAAGTAAGACTCGATCCGCCCCGGTTCTGAAAGTGTAAAGACCTGACCCAGGTCCGTGACTTAAAAATGGCGCGGCCCGGACAGACACACAGACACACTGACACGGGGACATTTTGTAAAAACATGTTTTTTTTTAAATCTCGGACCCCTAAAACGTGTAAATCCGTCGAAAACTGAAAGTCGAAAAAAAATTTGTACTGCAATACTTTCTTCTATTGAAGATAGAAGAAAGTAAAAAAGAAGTTTAAAAAAAACTATTTCCTTAAGGAGATATTTTGACTATAAGAATGTATCAAATGCCCATAGATTTAACATTACCGAGGGGAATTCAGCCGCTGAGTGACTAATACTCTTAACCACAGATTTAAAAAGTCTCAAACATTTAATAAAGTACAATTTTTATGTAAAACTGTATCATAGCAAAATTGTATTTTTATGATATGCAGATCGGTAATTCTTTTAAAGTTTCTGTTTAAATAAAGTACAATTAACTAATGTTTATTTCATTCCCATTTCACAATGGTGTGGTAGAAAGAACTATTAATCAAGGCTACACGTGCTAAACAATAATTCTTCTTGCGTAATTTTTCACTCGAAAAAGCAATTATTCAGTAAGTATACAGGGATGAGATTTTAAGAGCAATTTTCATAAAACGGCCGGAAAAGTTTGACAAATCTTACAAAAGATAAATTTGAATTTTGAAAGAAAATTTAAGTATGCTTTCGGTTATTTTCGAAATATATGTCAATAACAATCATTTATAATAAGAGAGCAGTTTTGCAGCAGTTTTGAAACTAAAATTTCACAAGCAGCTTGTATTAACATTGTGCTTACTAATTTACTTCTAAAATTTCTGAAACATAGTACTGTTTAATGCAAAATATTAGCGTCGTAAATATGATGTTAATAATATACACTGGTGTCCAAAATTTAAGCATAATTGGTAATTAAGTAATTATTTTTAAGTAATGAAAGAAATATGAATCGGAATGTTCTGAAACACCAGGTGTGTAAACAAAATAGTACGCGTCACATATTTTCGCGAAGAGTTTTCCCCGATATCAATCAGGGGACCGTCAACAAATTGAAAAAGAACGAAGATCTTTTGGATAACCCTGTCAAAACTAATGTAGCAAAAGCGTTCAAACTACACACTATGATTAATTGGCTTATTGTAATGTACTGTGTTAATTTTTACAAGGATAGTATGTATACTCGTAGAGAAATTAAGGTTTTTATAAAAACAGTCCTAAATTTTTCCAAGTTTTTTGCTTATAATTTGCAGAGTTCTTATTATAAAATAATATTCTTTTCTGAAAATAAGACAAACATCATTGTACACAATACCCTGTCATCAGAATTTAAAAATAATAAAAATTGTATGACAAATGAGTATGTTTAGTAAATAATTTTTCATTGCGCATGCGTCAACGATATCAAAATGTCATTTGCATATTGTGTTAGCTAAACGTATAGAGCAACTTCTGTAAAAGTTTCAAAAACATAGCTTGAAAATTCTGAAAATGGGAGCCTATAGAATCAACTCAAAATCCGTTATTCCTAAAGGAAGCAAAAAAATCAGGGGGTTTACCTAAATATAGTTGTACGTGCAATATTGTGTAGGCACTAAACAATGGAATATGGATACAGCCCCTCATCTTTTTGCTTCATTTAGGGAATAAAGGATTTTGATCTCATTCTATCAACGATAATTTTCAGAATTTTTAAGCTATGTTTTTGAGACTTTCACAAAAGTTGCTCTATACATTTAACTAACATAATATGCAAATTAAATTTTAATAGCGTTCACGCATGCGCAGTAAAAAATTATTTAGTAAACCTGCTCATTTGTCATACAATTTTTATTATTTTTTAATTCTGATGACAGGGTATTGTGTACAATGATGTTTGTCATTTTTTCAAAAAAGAACACTATTTTATATTAAGAACTCTGCAAATTATAAGCAAAAAACTTAGGAGTGTTTTTATAAAAACCTTAATTTCTCTACGAGTATACATGCTATCCATGTAAAAATTAACACAGTACATTACAATAAGCCAATTAATCATAGTGTGCAGTTTGAACGCTTTTGCTACATTAGTTTTGACAGGGTTATCCAAAAGATCTTCGTTCTTTTTCAATTTGTTGACGGTCCCCTGTTCGATTTCGGGGAAAACTCTTCGCAAAAATATGTGATGCGTACTATTTTGTTTACACACCTGGAGTTTCAGCACATTCCGATTCATATTTCTTTCATTATTTAAAAATAATTACTTAATTACCAATTATGCTTAAATTTTGGACACCAGTGTAAATAGACCATTCAAAGAATATGATATTTAAAAGATCTTTAAATTTACTTTGATGAAACGTTTGACGCATATGTTTACAATATTTTGTGTGTCACAAACTATATGGAATTTGGGAATTTAAAAAGAAAATAGATTAGAACAATTTTGCATACAACAATGCTTTTTATGCAAAATAATATGTAATTCTAGTAAGCTCATTAAGCAATTAAAGGAAATTATTAAGCTTAAAATAAAATCCGTTATTTCGTAGTAAAATGAAGTTATTGGATATGAATAAATTGAACTCAAAAGAAAACTTTATAGTTAAATGTTAAAACACGCTCTAGTATACATTATTTTATTTTAAAACCAAAATATTTCACAATATGGCTAAGATTAATTTGCAGATTTTAAATTAATACGAGACGTAGAAAAACATTCATAATAAGTTTTAAAGCTTACATTATCATTAAATTAATCGATAAACAGATTAATAAATTAAAACATTAAACGATTTTATCCGAAAAATTATTTCAATACATCTCAAAAAAAAAAAAAAAAAAAAAAAAAAAAAAAAAAAAAAAAAGTGAGAACAACACCATACTAATTAGACCGCAAATGATTGTATTAAAATATCTCTGGTACGTGTGTGGACGGATTAGTGAAAAATCTCCTAAGTAATGCTGTATTTAAAATTTGCTTAGGGTGTTGTCTACACATAAGAAATATATCAAACTGTAAAATTTTCAATTCTAATACATAATTTTGTTATCAAATTTGGATACTCCTGTAAATTGTACATTCAAATACAAAATAGGAAGTCATTCAGTCATTTAAGAATTATAATGGTTTAAAGTTTAAATTCCTAATGTTAAATTCGTTTTTAGTTAATATTCGTTGCAAGTAAGATTGAAATGCGTGCAGTTTTTGTGCAGTTTTTGTTACTTAACAAATATTTTGCGAAATGAATTGTAATTTTGGATTTACATATTCAATGTTTCTAGAAATCGAATTATGTTAATCTATATAAATATATAGGTCACAATCCGTTTTTAAAAATTTAATTATACACAGTAAAAATCCTCTAATCCGGCATTCTAAGGTCAAGCTTACTGAATAATCACAACTTTCAGAAGCACAACTGACTAGAGAACGTTCCCGAGTGAAAGTTGTGGAATTCGACGAATGTGGTATCAAAAGAAAAATCTCGTCATGTACGTTAAAAAGTGCAACGGAACTACCCATCCGAATCCAACCGTTTTCGAAATATTAGCACTTGAAGTGTGAAAAAGTACCCATTTCCATAGGAATAACAGAGCTATTAACGGGTGTCCCAAAAATGACTGATGGATTTTAGAATTCAATAACTTGCAAACAGTGACAGCTATTTAAAAAAAATAGTAGGAGGGTTATGTGTAGTGTCAGGAGTTTTTTTACCGTAACTTTTGATTTTAGTTCGAATTTCAAACAATAGATGGCGCTGAGAGCGATTGAAGGCCAGGTGATCAGTGCTTAGTGAGGTCAGTTTCGACGTCGATCTGGGCTTCAGTTGCCGTCAGTGCCATCTGTTGTTTTAAATTCGAATTAAAATCAAAAGTTACGGTAAAAAAACTCCTGACATTATACATAACCCTCCTGCAAAGATTTTTTAAAGAGCTGTCACCGTTTGCAAGTTAATGAATTTTAAAATTCATCAGTCATTTTTGGGACACCCGGTATATGCATCTAACATAACCGCCATCCTAAGAAAAGCATTTTATTTTACACACTGTATTTACATGCAGTTTACCCATTACGTCCCGTCACAAATTTGCCGAAAAAGTTGCATAAAACAAGGTAGTGGGAATAATAAAAACATATGGCAAAATTCTCAGAGTGTAGCCGTACGCGAAAACTTCATAGGATACGAAGTCTCTATCTAAAAGAGGGGAAATAACTGGAAATGTGTGGGCGTAAAAGATTTTGCTCGTAGCTTGGGAAAAGGTATTGGCAGGAGGATTAAAAACAATGCAAAGAAACTTTTAACTTGCGAACAATTTATATACTTGCCTGTCAATTTATTTATTTATTCATTCACACTCCAAGTACTGATATCTCGAAGACGGTTTGATTCAGACGGATAGTTTGCACCATTGCGCTTTTAAACGTACATGATGAGATCTTTCTTTTGATACCACAATCTTCCAAATCTATAATTTACACCCGGAAACGTTCTCTAGTGAGTCTAAAATAAGTACATGAGTGTGTTGAAGCAGAATTTGATGAGCCTACATTGGAAATTCTGAAAACTGAATCGATCTTTCAGTGTGTTATCAACCCAACAACCTTTAAAATCTTGATTACATTTGACGTGGACAAGTCCGAAAACAATTCCAATGGCTGATTATGGAAGCGATTTGGAATTGGAGTGTGTTTTCTTTTTAAGGAGGCTCAGGGGTAGAAAACTTTTCAAAAAATAGATGTTTTTTATGATCTAGTTTGATTATTCAATTAATTCTTAACTCAATGCAAAAAACCGCATAAAAATATTTGCATTTTTAACGGAGTTATAAGCATTCATGTATCAACACTTTCATAGCCTCACCTACATAATTTCAACTTTAAGTCGCGTTTTCTCAAAACTTGATTTTTGACAACTTACACCAAGATTTAAAAAAAAAAAAAAAAAAAAAAACTATTTGATGGAATGGTGTGCATGCATATTACACCATTATCTATAGAATGAATTAATATAGTTTAGAGAGTTTATTATTTTAAGTATTTTTAATGAAAAAAAAGTTGTATCTTTTAGGGGGTTTTTTAATTTTTAAATTTGAGAGTTTTTTTTAATTTTTTTTTTTTTTTCGAGTGATTGTTATATCCTTAATTCATTCTATAGAGCAGGCTTGTCCAACCTTTTACTAAGCAGGGGCGCATCTTAGCTTTTGGAAACCAGTTAAGGACGCTATTATTAATTTGTCTCAAGCATACAAAAAATCATCTTTCAATATCAGTAGCAATTCATATAGGCAAATGCATAACGCAGTAGAGACATAATGCGCCTATAGATCTAAAATACCATGGTTAAGAAAAGAGAGATAGAGAGAGAAAAGGAAAAAAAGTAAAAAAAAGTAAACAAACTGTAAATTATTGTAAATTTTGATAATGATACATTTTTTTCCAGGGGATTATCTCAAACATTTTTGAATTGGAAAGAGCTAAAACATGAAATATCACTTATTATTAAAATAAAATGATAATCAGGTATATTGTCAAGTTTTCGGGGGACGAAAAAACTCTGCAATAACTGTTTATTGTTGTTATTGTTGTTGTTTTTAGGTGCAAATTTGTCATTATTAAAAGTACAGAATTAAATTGACGTGTGATTCCAAAGAGAGAGCCTGAAATAATTTTCGTTCATGAAAATCCTTTCGCGCGACTTTATAGATTTAATAAAATCATCAAAATTACCTAAAGTTACTAAGATCTGGGCGAGAAAAAGACAGCCTTTATCCTGTCTTATAAAATGGCAAATGAAACAATGTCAATAACGATAACAAACATGCTGAATTTTCTTGCATGAACAAGAGGGATGATCTTTTATTTTTTTCTACATTTTACTTTTAAACATATTAAAAAAATTATTGCTAACATTTATTAATTTCTATTGTCATAATTTCCATAAAATGAAAAATTATAAATTAGTAAAGAAACTCAACAGCACATGTTTTGTTTCTTTAAAAAACTAATCATGTGCTGTTGCCTTTCTTTAAATACGTCGAGTAAGTTGTAGGTGAGACTTAATCATTTGAGACAATAATCACTTGTAGAAATTTTTAAAACATCTCTCAAGAAATATCAAGTATCTTAAATAAAGTATTTTTTACAAAGGAATTTTACTTAAAAAAGGAAACCTTCAAAAGGGCGCCAAGAAAAGCTGTAAAGGGCGCCGCGTTGGACAGCCCTGCTATAGAGTAAAGTTTCCTGATCATTTTAAAGCAAAAATTAGGTTCTTAAGTCAATTCAACGTTAAGATATCTTGGTGTTGGTGATATAACACATAATTTTTTTTTTTCGAAAATTGTGTTGCAAAAATTTTGCTATATTTCTTATTATATTACATTGAAGTACTTCATTTTATAATTTTATAAGACTACAAACATACCTTTAAAATATCAGAAAGTTTAAATTAATTACACTGAATACTTCTGTTTTTATATAGACTCGAAGCGAGAGCTCTGTTTACATGTTTTTCCGTATCGATCAACCCCTGAGCCCCCTTAAGATAGCAAAAAATTCCTATTGAGTTATAAGAGCTATTGATCGCGTGACAAGAGATTTTTCACCCTCCCTTGAGTAGTTATTCTTCTTTCGCGCGGAAATTCGGTTCAAAAAGCAAACTTTGACAATATTTTCAGAAAGATACAATAAGTTGAAAAAAAAATAAATAAAAATGATCGGTTACATAGTTTTTGAATAATAACACCTGTTACTTTCGTTCATTTCGAACAAAAATAAATTAACACTTATGTCATAAATTTGACCATTTGTATTTGAAAACAGCCTTAAGGGGGCTGGTCATTCAATTTCGGAATTCTCCTCCATCATGTTAAGATTATGGACGTTTCAGGCATTTGTATATTTAAAATATCTCTTAGGAAATTAATATTTCCTAACTTTTTTTTTCTGTGTACCCTTTTTGAAGGAATGCATGTCTTGTGTGTCATCCCCCCAAGGGGGGCACATTTAAGCTGTTGCATAGCTTTTATCGCGGGCTTTGAGCGCGGCGACCGAATCTAGAAATTCCGTAATGAGAAAAACCTAACACTGCGGCTAACGTCGTTTCATTTCGGCAAATTTCGGCACTTCGACAGACTTCTCATTTATTCAATAAAAGAAAAAAATTGTTTTCTTATCGGTCATCACGCTCAAAAAGTGTAACTTGAATTAATATCAAAGACAAAAAAACTGCATAAATAAAAAATAAATAAATAATTATAATTGCATAAGATGATAAAAAATAATACGCAATAGCTTTACCGAGCTGGTTCCCGGAATGCCACACGTATTTTTTTTTTTTTTTTTTTTTTTTTTTTTTTTTTACTTTGCTTCTATCTTTTATTTGTGACTGTGCAGTAAAATTAAATCTGTTAATCAAAATTGTTTTTAGCTCATTCAGGAATTTTTGCTTTTAAATCCCCATCTTTTCCATCCGGACGTTCAGGCTAGAGGTCTGTACGGGCCCGGGCTTGGCCCGTGGCCCGTACCCGGCCTGGCCCGCGGGCCGGGCCGGGTCGGCGGAATCGTTTCGAATTTTCTAACGGGCCGGGCCGGGCCGGCAGATTTAGAATAGTTTTTTCAACGGGCCGGACCGGGCCGGCAAAAAAAATGAACGGGACAGACGGGCCGAGCCGATAAAAAAAATTTTCGGGCCTGCCTGCCCGTTCTGAAGATTTAAGCAGAAACGATAAAATATGAGCTATTTTCAACGAAAATGGTTTTAACGAGAATAAGTATAAATGTGGCCATACTAGTTTGACAGCATCAATATAAAAATGCACAGTGTATCGGCATTGGAGAATTACATTATGTGTAACCCGTTTTAATATCTTTTTAGCTGACTCTTGCCAATCCGAGATCACGCTTGCATTATTTTTCTACATATAGACTGGCTGGACCGGTACTAGACTTAATTATTGGCAGAAAACATGCACTAATTGCCGTTGAAAAATTATTCCAGATTTTTTTTTTTTTTTTTTTTTTTTTTTTTGGCAACGATAAAGGAAATTGGTTAAATTTTATCTAAAAAATCGCTCTTGATTCAGTATAAAAAAGAAGGAAATTTTGAATTATTAAGGAAAATATTTGAATAAAATTAATAAAACATACCCTATATTCTTTTCTGGGCTATGTTATATTTATCCGCAAAGATACAAAGACATTAATTCATCAGTTTTGACGTTGATTTCATTTAAATTTTCGTATTTGCTTTCAAATTTATAGCATTAAAATTTAATAAAGATTAGGATGAATGGTTGCTTAGCAACCATTAAGAGAAAATAAAGAAAATGAAATGAATACATTTTAAATAAGTAAATCTCTAAAACAAATTAGTTTATATTATTGGAACACATTTATAAAAAATCTCCAAAATTTACAGTAATAACTTTAAAAATCTGACAAATGCATAGACAAAATTTCAAAACAATATGAATAATTTAACTGGTAATTTTCAGTGTCCATTTATCATTGAATTCCATTAATGAAATGTGTCATTTTCTCTCAAGGAAAAAAAAATTGAAAATCATTGGATTTGCCATAGAAAAGCATTATTGCGCAAAATAAAATATTCTATATTTTACGAACGAATGAATCAAATCTAACAAAAAGCTATACAGCTTAATCCCAGTGCCTTACTAACATACCCACTTAATTTCAAGTCAATCGGATGTTTTTTGCGTTAGTTATCGCGGAACAGACAGACTGACAGACAGACAGAAACCAAAAAATTTCGTGTCTCCAAAGTAAGCCTTCACTGACGTTTCGGCAATTATTGTTAATGAGACGTTCTGTTTAATTAAAGCGTTTATCTTTTTTTTTTTTTTTTTTTTTAATGCTACGTGAAAGACGTCACGGGTAACAGCTAGTTTATATTAAAATTAAAAATAATTAAAGAAAAAAAGATGTAACTTAAAGAATAAATCATAATTTCAAAAGTAAATATATTTTCAAATTTGCTAAATTAAAATTAAAGTAAAACAATCGAAAGAGACCAATTATCTCTAACTGTTCTAGATTTATAAAAATTTTGATTTGGAGAAATTGTGAAAAGACCTATCATGAAGAAAAACGCATTTTCGTAAAATATCATTTTTCCGCCAACCACTGTTTGAAATTTATTTTTTAAAAACATACCAAAATGAAAAACACAACATTTCTTATTTCAATTAAGATATAGGTGGGTGATTCTCAAAATAGGGGACAATTTCAAAAGTGAAATCTTAAAAAAATTACTGTTAGCAAAATTTCTGAAAAAAATAGGTGTTGTTAATATAGTATTAGGTATACTTTACATGTAGTCAGCAGAGCTAAATATTTAAAATTAACTTAAAAAAATAATTAGTATTTTTTGAGCCATGCTAATGACAAAACAAATTGCATGGAATAAATATATTAAGAAATTTTTATTTTCTTCCTGTTTAAATATTTTTTTTCTATATTTATTAGCCTTCCTTTTCAGCAAATGGTTTCCATTTTTACATATATACATATAAGGAGAATAAAAACATTACCAAAGAGCAAACTTTGTTTACATGAGCAACATTCTGACACTAACAATGTAAGAAGCTGTCTTAGTGATTTTCCTATAATGCATATTTTAGGGATAATAATTGTAATACCTAAATTTATATGTAAAATTACTTTGTAAAATATACAATATAAGCAATGGTTACATTTATGCACATAGGAGTCTTTATCATGGACAGAAAAACCATGCTAATGACACTGATATTTGTCCATGCTAATAGCAAATTTTAATTTAAATAAGATTATGAGCCATAATATTATCACAATGCAATAGTCCTTTCTGGGGATTTTTAAAACACAAAAGTCCTATGCAAATAAGTAAAATAAAAATTTTAATTATAAAATAAACATGAAAATTATTATCCATTCTAATAACATACAATTGATGTACGCCCTTAATATTCGAAAAGAAAGAAGTTTTGATTGCATTTTGTTTCAGATATCGCGGCCAGACAGACAGACAGAACAGACTGACAGGCGGAAAACAATAAATTTTGTGTCGCCAAAATAAGCCTTCACTGAAGTTTCGGCAATGACGTCAGTATTCATGAGTTATTGCTATCCATGTTTCTTATATTTGTAACGACTACTATAAAATACCTGTTTTATTTCAATTATGACGTCAAATTTTATCAGGTGAAATATTTGTTAAAAATATAATTATTTTTTATTTCTTTTACTTCTAATTATGCCCCCTTTTTTGTCAGAAAAATTCTTATTAACGAAACAAATTTCCGTGTTTAATATTTAACAAAGTACTATATTTATTTTTATTTTAATTCTGACGTCATATTTATTTTTTCTTAGTTTAATTTTTCGAATGGAAATTGCTCAATTGAAACTTATTGCCGTTGAAAAATTATTCCAGATTTTGATTTTTTGTTTTGGCAACGATAAAGGAAATTGGTTAAATTTTATCTAAAAAATCGCTATTGATTCTGCATGAAAAAGAAGGAAATTTTGATTTATTAAAGAAACTAGCAGTTACCCGTGACTTCGTTCACATAACATTTAAAGAAGAAATTATTGATCAATCAACCAAAAAATTTCGATGATGAAAAGCATGTGTAATTAACTTTTTATCGCGAATTTATGGTAAAAAAACTTTTGATAATCCCTATTTGCTAATTTGTTTGCTGGTCAAAATTTTCCTTTCAGCGATTAATACTAATAGATAGAAACATTCTTGAATTCTTTTGTTCAGCCCTGTAGTTTTCCAATTGCCTTTAATACACGAAAGTATCTTCCTAAAATTTATTTCGAACAAAAATATTTCTTATTACTACCTAAATTACATTTTCAGAAATTATCATCCGAAGACAACCTTGTATCCAGTTCTTTGCGGGACCCTGTTTATCATATTATATATATACTACAAACATTTCTTAGTTTACTAAATGCAGTTCAAAATAAAAATGCATATTTTATTTAAAAACCACCTTTAAGTAAATTACGCTCATATTCAGTAACCTTTCCGAGATCTTTTGTGTAACCCTGTATATCTAAATTTAACTATTTATACTATTACCATTTATACTCTCCATTTAATATGCATACATTTAGCGAAACTTAAAAGCACATATCATAATTCAAAATGCATTTCATCTATGCAACAGTCATCATCCATGATATACAGTACTTCGGATAGAATATATAATATTTGAAATCTTTTGTGTGTCCCTGTAAATGCTATACACTTCGTATTATGCATGAAATAACTTACATTAAGGCCCCTGTCCTCGCTCGAGGAAACGCTCGCGAGCTAATGCTATTCCTATGGGGAAGCATTTTTCTAATAACTCTTTCGCATTTTGACATTTTTGAATAATTTTTTTTGCATTGGATAGCTGCGGTGCATGCCGACAGCGCACCTTTTTTACTTTTTAGATTTTGGTTGCAGATATTTTTTACAAAGTTAGTTTCACTCTTAAAACTGGTTTTGAAAGTGAAACTAACTTTATAAAAAATATCTGCAACCAAAATCGAAAAAGTAAAAAAGGTGCGCTGTCGGCATGCACCTTGGCTATCCAATGCAAAAAAAATTATTCAAAAATGTCAAAATGCGAAAGAGTTATTAGAAAATGCTTCCCCATAGGAATAGCATTAGCTCGCGAGCGTTTCTTTCAGCGAGGACAGGGGCCTTAAGCCCCAGCAACATATATCAATTTGATTATACATGAAATCGTTTACCAAAATTAAAATATGTCGGAAACTGTTCCTCCCTTTATTCCTATGCAATGGAATTCTTCTGTCTGACCCTGTAAATGAATAGTAAGTGCCCTTTTCACTACATACTTTACAAAATGCATATTTTAGTGCACTTTGTAAATGCATATAAATTTGAATATGTTCTACAGGCTGTAACATCGTTAAATTTAATTAAAACGATTTTTCCCCATAATGCCGTAATATAAGGAAATTTTTTGACTATCCCTGTAAATAAACTAATCATGGTAGAAACTTTATTTTCAATAGGTATCCGTGCTAGGTAAACGTTAAGAACGTCCAAAAATTTCATGGAAATCGGAGTATATTTACGAAAGTTAGAAAGCGACCAGACAGACAGACAAACCGAAAGCATAATAACTTTTCAACTTTGTTCGAAAGTGTTAAATCGAGCCAAAAATATATTAATCAGTAATTTTATTTTCCACTTTTTTCCCACAAAAAATTTCTTCCATTGATAACTATGAGTTTTGAATAAAAATATTCATTTGTATGTAACTTATAACTTATTAATTAGTATAAGTAAAAAATATTTCTGATTCATTTTAAATATGACGTCATTATTTATCTCGCTCCATTAGCTACTGATATTCACACCCCTTATATTTTTAACGACTGCCATAAAGTACCTGTTTTATTTCAACTATGACGTCACATTTTCATGATGAACCATTTTATTAAAAATATAATTCTTTTTCATTCTTTTTACTTTTAATTTATGTCACCATATTTTACACAAAAATTCCCATTAACTAAACAAATATCCTTGTTAAATGTATTATAAAAAATACAACTTTTATTTTTATTTCAAACATGACGTCATATTTATTTTCTTTTAAATTATTTTATTATAGTTTTTCGCGTGGAAGTTTTCTATTAAAAATTCATTGCCGCTGAAAAATTATTATTCCAATTTTTTATTTTCTTGGCAACAGGAAAGGAAAATGGTTAAATTTTATCTGAAAAAGGCCTATTGATTTTGCATGAAAAATAATTAAATTTTGAATTATTAAGGAAAATATTTGAATAAAATAAATAAAAATTACCCTATTATTTAATCCGGACTTCCAACTTTACGTCTGCAAACTTTCAAAGCAATCGGTTCAGTAGTTACGGCGTGAAAGCGGAACAAACAAACAAACAAACAAACTCACTTTCCGATTTATAATATTAGTAAAGATTATGTGAATAAAATTAATAAAACATAGCCTATGTTCTTTTCTGGGCTATGTTATAGTTATTCACAAAGATACAAAGACATTAATTCATCAGTTTTGACGTCGACTTCATTTAAATTTTCGTACACGCATTCAAATTTATAACATTATAAAAATAAGGATTAGAATGAATGGTTGCCTAGCAACCATTAAGAGAAAATAAAGAAAATGAAATAAATACATTTGAAATAAGTAAATGTCTAAAACAAATTAGTTTATATTATTGGAACACATTTATAAAAAATCTCCAAAATTTACAGTAATAATTTTAAAAATCTGACAAATGAGTAGACAAAATTTCAAAACAATACGAATAATTTAACTGGTAAATTTCAGCATCTATTTATCATAATGTGACATTTTCTCTCAAGGAAAAAAAAAATGGAAATCATTGGATTTGCCATAGAAAAGCATTATTGCGCAAAATAAAATATTCTATATTTTTCGAACGAATGAATGAAATCTAACTAAAAACTATACAGCTTAATCCCAATGCCTCACTAACATACCCACTTAATTTCAAGCCAATCGGATGCTTTTTACGGAAGTTATCGCGGAACAGACAGACTGACAGACACAAAAAAATTTCACTGACGTTTCGGCAACTAGTAAATCTGCAGATCAGGAGCCTCAACGTCAGCTTTGCACATCTTATTCTTTAAAACACACTTTGGCCAAAATTCAACTTTCTGAGAACTGTAATTTAAAATTTTCAAATTACGTAATTATTTATAAGAATAAAATAAAAATAAGAAGTTTTCAGCTATCAAATCCGTTATATTAAAATTTTAGTTATGTTACGAAATTCTGAAATTTTCATGATCTATTATTTTTGCTTGATTATTATAACATAATAGATCTCTTCAGGGGGCAGAGCCCCCCTGAACCCCCAGTAGTATCCCTGAACCCCCAGTATTTAAATTTTCGACTTTCTATTAACCCTTTCCGGCACACTGTGCCCGGTCTGGGATACCTAATTTTAATTCCGAACTTGCAAAAGGTACCAATAATATTTTAGTAAAATTTTGCTTTTACAATAAAAGCTTAAATTAAGGAATTCAAAATATCTAAAAAATTCGTTTCTAAATTCCAGTGTCAGTCGATAATTTCTCATTTTACTAACAGAATTTGACCGTGGCGGAAAGGGTCAATTGTGCTAATGGTTATCGTATAGCTTGCATTTCTTTATACATCTTATCTTATACTATAATGCGAGCAAAAATTGTGTGTGTGTGTGTGGGTAAATTTTATCTCAAAAATGGCTCTAACGATTTTCGCAAAAATTTGGATTCTACCATTTTCGGGCACGAGAAGACCATTGGGCTAGGTCACATATTCGAGAAAATTCGATTTTTGGGTCATTTTGGGTCATAATGGATCAGGATCAAGCTATTTATATCTAGAGAACGGCTGAATCGATTTTAAGGAAATTTTGTATCCAATCGTTTTTTGGCACGAGAAAACAATTGAGCTGGGTCACATGTTCGAAAAATTTTGATTAGTGGGTCATTTTTGGGTCATTGTGGGTCAAGCCATTTTTATTTAAAAAACGGCTCTAACGATTTCGACCAAATTTTATATTTTATCGTTTTGGATTACAAGAAGACCATTGGATTAGGTAACATGTTCAAGAAAATTCGGTTAGTGGGTCATTTTTGGGGTCATTTTGGGTCATGCTATTTTTATCTAGAGATTTTCTCACGCAATTTTGACTAAAAATTGCATTCTATGGTTTTCGAGCACGAGAAAAACATTGGGCTAGGTTACATGTTCGAAAAAAAATTTTAATGGGTCATATTGGGTCATTAAGGATCTGGGTCAAGCTATTTATATTTAAAGAACGGCGTGATGGATTATAACGAAATTTTGTATGTAGCAGTTTTTTGACATGAGAAAACTAATGGGCTAAATCACATGTTTGAGAGATTTCGACTATGAGGGTCATTTGTGGGTCATGATGAATCATAATGGGTCATGGTCAAGCTATATCTAAATAACAGGTGGATCGATTTTAACGAAATTTTGTATGCAACATTTTTTTGGCACGATAAAATCATTGGACTAGGTTACATGTTGGGAAAATTTCGATTAATGGGTTATTTTGGGTCATTAAGAGTCTGGGTCAAGCTATTTATATTTAAAGAACGGCGTGATGGATTATAACGAAAATTTGTATGTAACAGTTTTTTGACATGAGAAAACTAAAGGGCTAAATCAAATGTTTGAGAGATTTCGACTATTAGGGTCATTTCTGGGTCATGATGGGTCATAATGGGTCATGGTCAAGCTATATCTAAAGAACAAGTGGATCGATTTTAATGAAATTTTGTGTGCAACATTTTTTTGGCACGACAAAATCATTGGACTAGGTTACATGTTCGAAAAATTTCGATTAATGGGTCATTTTGGAACATAAAGGGTCTGGGTCAAGCTATATTTAATTAAAGAACGGCAGGATCAATTTTAACGAAATTCTGTATATAACAATTTTTAGAAACGAGAAAACTAATGGACTAAGTCACATATTCGAGAGCTTTCGATTATAAGGGTCATTTGTGGGTCTTAATGGGTTAAGGTCAAGCTATATCTAAAGGATGGTTGGGTCGATTTTAACGAAATTTTGTATACAACATATTTTTGGCATGAGAAAATCATTGGGGTAGGTCACTTGTTCGAGAAATTTCGATTAGTGGGCCACTTTTGGGTCATTCTAATTTTATCTAGACAACGTTTCGCGCAATTTTGACTAAATTTTGTATTTTATCGTTTTCGGGCACAAGAAAATCATTGGGTTATGACAGATTTTTGAGAAAATTCGATCAATGGGTCATTTTTGGATCATAAGGAGTCAGGGACAAACTAACTATATCTAAAAAGCGGCTCAATCGATTTTATCTAAATTTTGTATCTAATGTTTTTCGGCATGCTAAAACTAATGAGCTAGGCCACACGTTCGAGAGATTTCGATTATAAGGGTCATTTGTTGGTCATGATGGGTCATGCTAATTTTATATAGAAAATAGTACTCACCATTTTGACTATACTTTGTATTATATCGTTTTTGAGCAAGAGAAAACCATTTGGCTTGGACACATGCACGCGAAAATTCGATTTGTGGGTCATTTTGGGTCTTAATGAGCTAGGGACATTCTAATTATATATAAAAACGACTCAATCAATTTTACCTAAATTTGGAAACAAAACGTTTTTTGTCACGAGAAGACTATTGAACTGAGTCGCATGTTAAACAAAATTATATTAGTGGGTCATTTCGCCTTATTGCAGAATGCTGCCAAGATAATTTTACCTAAAAAATGGCTTAAACGATTTTCATTCAATTTTATATTCTACTGTTTTTGATTACCTGAAGACGATTGAGCTATGTCACATGCTTGATCAAATTTGATTAGTGGCTCATTTTGGGTAATACTGGTCAGGATCACGAGAACATAGCAAAAGCCAATAACTTGGTGATATTTGAGAAAATATTGGCGACATATGGCCAAAAAATCGACTATAAAAATTACGAAAACCAAAACACGTATTTGGAGCCAAATGAAAGAATGCCTCCAAATTTGGCTATATCTAGCAAAAAATATTGTCTTTCAGAATGTAAAGAATCTTTTTATGCATTCTCAGAGCTGCCAAGTCTCCAGCTTTTTGGATACCAGTATTATTATACAGAAAATGATGTTTTAAGTAATTGGAACATTGAGACGATTTAAAAACAGATGATTTTCTCTAAAATAATACTGGTGTGCAAAAAGCCGGAGCCTTGGCAGCTCTGCATTCTTAAGAGGATTCGAGATGCATGGTTAAACCAATCAGAGTCGAGCTAAAAAAGTGATTTAGATCGATGTACTTTCGTTGTAAATTTTAAAATAAAGTAAAATTTATAAACATGCGCATAAAAACAGAGTTTTCTTATTGATTGTTTTTCTAAATAATACTATTATAAACATGTTTTACAGTAATAATACAGAGTTAATGATACAGTGAAAATACTATATCGAGTTGAACACAAAGTTAATTTTGACCGAGCTAAGCTCGGTCTCCCCTGCTAGTCTTATACTATAATGCGAGCAAAAATTGTGTGTGTGTATGTGTGTCTGTGTGGGTAAATTTTATCTCAAAAACGGCTCTAACGATTTTCGAAAAAATTTGGATTTTACCATTTTCGGGCACGAGAAGACCATTGGGCTAGGTCACATGTTCGAGAAAATTCGATTATTGGGTCATTTTGGGTCATAATGGGTCAAGATCAAGCTATTTATATCTAGAGAACGGCTGGATCGATTTTAAGGAAATTTTCTATCCAATCGTTTTTTGGCACAACAAAACTATTGGCCTGGGTCACATGTTCGAAAAATTTCGATTACTGGGTCATTTTTGGGTCATTATGGGTCAAGCCATTTTTATCTAAAAAACGGCTCTAACGATTTTGTCCAAATTTTATATTGTATCGTTTTAGATTACAAGAAGACCATTGGGTTAGGTAACATGTTCGAGAAAATTTGGTTAGTGGGTCATTTTTGGGGTCATTGTGGGTCATGCTATTTTTATCTAGGATTTTCTCACGCAATTTTGACTAAAAATTGCATTCTATGGTTTTCGGGCACGAGAAAAACATTGGGCTAGGTTACATGTTCGAGAAAAGATTTTAATGGGTCATATTGGGTCATTAAGAGTCTGAGTCAAGCTATTTATATTTAAAGAACGGCGTGATGGATTATAACGAAATTTTGTATGTAACAGTTTTTTGACATGAGACAAGTAATGGGCTAAATCACATGTTTGAGAGATTTCGACTATGAGGGTCATTTGTGGGTCATGATGGGTCATAATGGATCATGGTCAAGCTATATCTAAATAACAGATGGATCGATTTTAATGAAATTTTGTATGCGACATTTTTTTGGCACGATAAAATCATTGGACTAGGTTACATGTTCGAAAAATTTCGATTAATGGGTCATTTTGGATCATAAAGGGTCTGGGTCAAGCTATATATAATTAAAGAACGGCGTGATGGATTATAACGAAATTTTGTATGTAACAGTTTTTTGACATGAGACAAGTAATGGGCTAAATCACATGTTTGAGAGATTTCGACTATGAGTGTCATTTGTGGGTCATGATGGGTCATAATGGGTCATGGTCAAGCTATATCTAAATAACAGATTGATCGATTTTAATGAAATTTTGTATGCAACATTTTTTTGGCACGATAAAATCATTGGACTAGGTTACATGTTCGAAAAATTTCGATTAATGGGTCATTTTGGATCATAAAGGGTCTGGGTCAAGCTATATATAATTAAAGAACGGCAGGATCAATTTTAACGAAATTCTGTATGTAACAATTTTTAGAAACGAGAAAACTAATGGACTAAGTCCTATATTCGAGAGCTTTCGATTATAAGGGTTATTTGTGGGTCTTAATGGGTCAAGGTCAAGCTATATCTAAAGAATGGGTGGGTCGATTTTAACGAAATTTTGTATACAACATATTTTTGGCATGAGAAAATCATTGGAGTAGGTCACATGTTCGAGAAATTTCGATTAGTGGGCCACTTTTGGGTCATTCTAATTTTATCTAGACAACGTTTCGCACAATTTTGACTAAATTTTGTATTTTATCGTTTTCGGGCACAAGAAAATCATTGGGTTATGACAGATTTTTGAGAAAATTCGATCAATGGGTCATTTTGGATCATAAGGAATCAAGGTCAAACTAACTATATCTAAAACACGGCTCAATCGATTTTATCTAAATTTTGTATCTAATGTTTTTCGGCATGTTAAAACTAATGAGCTAGGCCACACGTTCGAGAGATTTCGATTATAAGGGTCATTTGTTGGTCATGATGGGTCATACTAATTTTATATAGAAAATGGTACTCACCATTTTGACTATACTTTGTATTATATCGTTTTTGAGCAAGAGAAAACCATTTGGATGGACACATGCTCGCGAAAATTCGATTAGTGGGTCATTTTGGGGCTTAATGAGCTAGGGTCATTCTAATTATATGTAACAACAACTCAATCAATTTTACCTAAATTTTGAAACAAAACGTTTTTTGTCACGAGAAGACTATTGGGCTGAGTCGCATGTTAAACAAAATTATATTAGTGGGTCATTTCGCTTCATTGCTGAATGCTGCCAAGCTAATTTTACCTAAAAAATGGCTTAAACGATTTTGATTCAATTTTATATTCTACTGTTTTTGATTACCTGAAGACCTGATTGAGCTATGGCACATGCTTGATCAAATTTGATTAGTGGCTCATTTTGGGTAATACGGGTCACGGTCACGAGAATATGACAAAAGCCAATAACTTGGTGATTTTTGACAAAATATCGGCGACATATGGCTAAAAAATCGACTATAAAAATTACGAAAACCAAAACACGTATTTGGAGCCAAATGAAAGAATGCCTCCAAATTTGGCTATATCTAGCAGAAAATATTGTCTTTCAGAATGTAAAGAATTTTTTTTTATGCATTCTTACGAGGATTCGAGATGCATGGTTAAACCAATCAGAGTCGAGCTAAAAAAGTGATTTAGATCGATGTCCTTTCGTTGTAAATTTTAAAATAAAGTAAAATTTATAAACATGCGCATAAAAACATAGTTTTCTTATTGATTGTTTTTCTAAATAAACAACATGTTTTACAGTAATAATACCGAGTGAATGACACAGTGAAAATACTATATCGAGTTGAACACAAAGTTAATTTTGACCGAGCTAAGCTCGGTCTCCCCTGCTAGTTTTGATTTATAAGGATAAGTAACAGTTTGGACAAGCATTTTTCATTATACTCATACTTCTACATACCTGCCCATCACAAAGACTTAATCTGATGTATCAGGAACTTTTGAAAGTGTAAACTCAGTAATCTAGTGTTTTACAATTTTGTTTCCGAAAAAAAGAAGTTTTGATTGCATTTTGTGGCAGTTATCGCGGACAGACAGACAGACAGAAGAACAGACTGACAGACGGAATAAACAATAAATTTCGAGTCAAGAAAGTAAGCCTTCACTGAAGTTTCGGCAATGATGTCATTATTCATGAGTTATTGACATCCATGTTTCTTGTATTTTTAACAACTACTATAAAATACCTGTTTTACTTCCTTTATTACGTCATATTTTACCAAGTAAATTGTTTGTTAAAAATATAATTCTTTCTTATTTCTTTTACTTCTAATTATGTCTCCTTTTTTATCAGAAAAATTCTTATTAACGAAACAAGTATCCGTGTTTAATATGTAACAAAAAGTACTATATCTTTTTTTTTTAATTCTGACGTCATATTTATTTATTTTTTCTTAGTTTAATTTCTCGAATGGAAATTGCTCAATTGAAACTATTTGCCGTTGAAAAATAATTATTCCAGATTTTAATTTTTTTGGCAACGATAAAGGAAATTAGTTAAATTGTATCTGAAAAGTCTTTATTGATTGTGTATGAAAAAAAAAAATGAAATTTTGAATTATTAAGGAAAATATTTGAATAAAATTAATAAAACATAACCTATGTTCTTTTCTGGGCTATGTAATATTTATACGCAAAGATACAAAGACATTAATTAATTCATCAGTTTTGATGTTGACTTCATTTAAATTTTCATACACGCTTTCAAATTACGGATAAAAATTAGGATGAATGGTTGCTTAGCAACCAATATGAGAAAATAAAGAAAATGAAATAAATACATTTGAAATAAGTAAATCTCTAAAACAAATTAGTCTATATTATTGGAACTCATTTATAAAAAAATTCCAAAATTTACAGTAATAATTTAAAAAATCTGACAAATGCGTAGACAAAATTTCAAAACAATTCGAATAATTTAACCGGTAAACATCAGTATCCATTTATCATTTAATTCCATTAATCAAATATGTCATTTTCTCTCAAGAAAAAAAAATTGAAAATCATTGGATTTGCCATAGAAAAGCATTATTGCAGAAAATAAAATAATTTATGTTTTCCGAACGAATGAATCAAATCTAACAAAAAACTATACAGCTTAATCCCAGTGCCTACTAACATACCCACTTAATTTCAAGTCAATCGAATACTTTTTACGTCAGTTATCGCGGAACAGACAGACTGACAGAAAGAAACAAAAAAATTTCGTGTCCCCAAAGTAAGCCTTCACTGACGTTTCGGCAATAATTGTGCAGTGCATACTTTATATGAACTAGTAAATTTGCAGATCAAGAGCCTCAACGTCAGCTTTTCACATCATTTCTTTTCTAAAACACACTTTGGGTAATATTCAACTTCCTGGAAACTGTAATTTAAAATTTTCGAATTACGTAATTATTTATAAGAATAAAATAAGGATAAGAAGTTTTCAGCCAACAAAAGCGTTAAATTAAAGATTTAGTTACGTTAGGATATTCTGAATTTTTCATGATCTATCATTTTTGTTTTTTATTATAACATAGTAGATATCTGCAGGGGGGCTCCGCCCCCCTGAACCCCCGTAGTCTCATTAAACTTAAATTTGTAACTTTCTATCAATTTGCTAATGGTTATCGTATATCTTGTATTTCTTTATACATTTTGATTTATAAGGATAAGTAACAGTTTAATAAGCATTTTTCATTATCCTCATACTTCTACATTCCTGTCCACACCTAAATCTGATGTATCAGGAACTTTTGAAAGTGTAAACTCAGTAATCTAGGGTTTTACAATTTTGTTTCCGAAAAAAAAAAAAGAAGTTTTGATTGCATTTTGTGGCAGATATCTTAGCCAGACAGACAGACAGACAGAACAGACTGACAGGGATAAAACAATAAATTTTGTGTCGCCAAAATAAGCCTTCACTGAAGTTTCGACAATGACGTCATTATTCATGAGTTATTGCTATCCATGTTTCTTATATTTTTAACGACTACTATAAAATACCTGTTTTATTTCAATTATGACGTCAAATTTTATCAGGTGAAATATTTGTTAAAAATATAATTTTTTTTTTATTTCTTTTACTTCTAATTATGCCTCCATTTTTGTCAGAAAAATTCTTATTAACGAAACAAATTTCCGTGTTTAATATTTAACAAAGTACTATATTTTTATTTTAATTCTGACGTCATATTTATTTTTTCTTAGTTTAATTTTTGGAATGGAACTTGCTCAATATAAACTTATTGCCGTTAAAAAATTATTCCAGATTTTTTTTTTTTTTTTTTTTTTTTGGCAACGATAAAGGAAATTGGTTAAATTTTATCTAAAAGATCGCTATTGATTCTGCATGAAAAAGAAGGAAATTTTGAATTATTAAGGAAAATATGTGAATAAAATGAATAAAACATAGCCTATGTTCTTTTCTGGGCTATGTTACACACAAAGATAAAAAGACATTAATTAATTCATAAGTTTTAACGTTGATTTCATTTAAATTTTCGCGTTCATTAATTACACGCATTCAAATTTATAATATTATAAAAGTAAGGATTAGGATGAATGGTTTCTTAGCAACCATTAAGAGAAAATAAAGAAAATGAAATAAAAACATTTGAAATAAGGAAATCTCTAAAACAAATTCGTTTATATTATTGGAATACATTTATAAAAAATCTCCAAAATTTACAGTAATAATTTTAAAAATCTGACAAATGAATAGACAAAATTTCAAAACAATACGAATAATTTAACCTGTAAATTTCAGCATCCATTTATCATAATGTGACATTTTCTCTCAAGAAAAAAAAAATGGAAATCATTGGATTTGCCATAGAAAAGCATTATTGCGCAAAATAAAATATTCTATATTTTTCGAACGAATGAACCAAATCTTACAAAAAACTATACAGCTTAATCCCATTGCCTCACTAACATACCCACTTAATTTCAAGCCAATCGGATTCTTTTTACGGAAGTTATCGCGGAACAGACAGACTGACTGACAGACAGACAGACACAAAAAAATTTCGTGTCTCCAAAGTAAGCCTTCACTGACGTTTCGGCAATAAGGAAATAACTTGTTTGTACCGAATAGTGACAGGAATTGGAGAAAATGAAGGTTTTTATTGTATTTTATAGTTTTAAAATTCTTTATTTAGATATCGCATTTCACTGAATGAAATTTGTAATTTATTAAGAAAGTTGATGCTTTTAGAAACCTTACCACCTTTTCCTTCACCAAGTGTGATGTTGTTTTACATTCCCATAAATTTTTAAATACTTTTTTGAATTTATACAAATTTTTTAATATTCTTAAAACGCATTTCAGGCCTAAAAAAAGGAAACAAATAATGTTTTAAATAAAAACACTTATTTTTCAGCTGTTATTAATTAGCTCAAATCTAGCTCTAAGATAATCTAGAACGATAAATGTTTACTTTTTAGCTCACAGGCTATCATAGCCTGAGAGCTTATGTGCCCGTCCGTTCTGTATGTATGTACGTAACGCGATAACTCATGATAAAAATATCCGATCCACTTGAAATTTTGTATGTAGGTATATCCTGACAAGGCGCTTCCCTGATTAGTTTTTGGAGATTATTCGATATGTATAAGAGGGGGAACGGGGGCTCATGCCCCCCGTTAGTTGATATAGATGGGATTTTCATGAAGAATTAAGTTTTCAAAATTTAGATTAGGATCATTCTGATGAGGCGATTCCGTGACTGTTATTAGGTGTTCATTGATTAAATATAAATAGGGGGAACAGGGGTTCTAATGCCCCCCCCCCCGTTAGTTGATATAAATGGGATTTTCATGCAGAATTAAGTTTTCAAAATTTAGATTAGGATCATTCTGATGAGGCGATTCCGTGACTGTTATTAGGTGTTCATTGAATAAGTATAAATAGGGGGAACAGGGGTTCTAATGCCCCCCCCCCGTTAGTTGATATAAATGGGATTTAAATGCAGAATTAAGTTTTCGTTCAAAATTTAGATTAGGATCATTCTGATGAGGCGATTCCGTGACTGTTATTAGGTGTTCATTGAATAAGTATAAATAAGGGGAACAGGGGTTCTAATGTCCCCCCCCCCTTAATTTATATAAATGGGTTTTTCAAGCAGAATTTTCAGATTTCGTTCAAATCTCTGAATAGTTTTGGAAGTTTAATGGTTAAGTATAAAAGAGGGGGATAACTCTTTTTAAATTATATAAATGCTAAATGGGTTTTTATTAAGAATTATCTAATTTGCTCTGAATTTTGGATATAGATTTTTTATATGATAAAGCATGTCTTTGATAGTATAGGAGGTTCAATGATTAAGTATAAAAAAAGAGAAAAGGGGAGAGCTGTTTCCCCTTCTTAATTTTTTTTTTCGAACGGAATTAACCCTTGAAAATATAAAGCTTTAATGTGCAATTAGTATTTGTAGCCTGTGAGCTCAATGCCTTCAGTTTAACTGGGCAGTATTCTTTTTTATTTATTTACTTACCCATCATACGTAGTATAGGGTAAGTCTTGCAATCGTTTTGAAAATCGAAAATTTTTTGACGGATTTACACGTTTTAGATAGTGGAGATTCCGAAAAACATATTTTTAGAAAAAAAAAATTGCCGTCTGTCTGTCTGTCAGTCTGTCTGTCTGTAAACGCTCTATCTTTCGAAAAAATTGAGATAGAGACTTGAAATTTTGTATGTAGTTATTATGTAAGAATGGGACGAAGCCTATTTAATATCAGCAACCTCGATTATCCGGAACTATTTTTTTCGGACCCTCGAAAAATTCGTTATGATGAAAGGTACATAAAAATTTTCGAATTTTTTTGTTTTAAGGAATGGACGTAAAAGGCAATAAAATAACACATATTTTGCATATAGAACGAAGTCGATCGGATTATTAGTTGCCGAGATATCTGTAATCCTGTTTTCCACATTCTTCGATTTTTCATGACCCTGTATTTCATTCAAATTTCAATTCAGAGGTATATTTTAATTGGAAATGAGACGCTTAATCCGACACAGTTAATTGTTAGTTAATAGAATTATTATTTTTGGACTTATAAGGATGTTTCTTTTACGCAGTTCGGTACTACTTGAGTAGTTTGGCGTTTTATATAATTTGTCGAAATCGGTACATCAGCAGTTCTTTAATAAAGCATTACTATGTATATTAACAATATTTAAATTTTGTTTATGAATTGCAATGCATTGTATAAATTGTTTTCACATGTTTTATTTTCATATACATGGGTCATTCAAAAAATAAAGCACCCTTTGGTGTCCCGACACTTTGTATCGTTATATTTTCAAAAATTTTGTTTCAAAATTAATTTTAAATATTGGAAAATATATTTTAAAGATATTTTTCTTTAATGCAGTTTTTAAATTTGAGATAAATTCCATTTATTGTTATTCAAATAACTTTCATAATAATTGTGTCCTGTAAAAAGCCATGTCCGAAGAACAATTTTTACTTTTTAAACCCTATTTTTTTACTACATGTATCGTTTAAGCTATCTTTCAGGATATTTTTTATGTCTTTGTAGTCTTTATATTATCCCTACATACTTTAAATATTTTTTGTAAATATTTTTCTTCATTTTATAAGAAAAATTCCTGTGTCCCTTAATTTTTGTCCCCTATGTTACCGCCACTTTTTTCTTCCTATTAAAATAAGATTACTTTTTACGGTTAATTTAATCAAACAGTAAGCTAATATACTACTAATCATAGCAAACGCGGTAGCGTTTGGTATAATATGTTTAAGAAATAGAAAATGCGAACGTCTTTTTGAAATTTCTGGGGAATCAGTTGACGTACAACAGTGATTTCGTTTTCAAAAGATAGAACTCGACGAGACGAATAAAATGATAGCATTAAAAAAAATATCGCAGTTTACTGTAGTTTTTTATTTAACTTCTGACGAAAAAAAAATGAAGACGAAAAATTCAACAAGCAATAGCTAACGTTATTATGGATGGATTAACTTTGTTTTTGGTTTATTTTTATCGTATTGATAAAACTTAGAACAGTTTTTGTCATCTTTGTATGTTTGATGGTTTCTGAGAAAATCGAATTTATGTCTTAAACATTCAGTTGAATATTGTCTTTTGCGGTTGCGATTGTAGTTTTTTTTATTCATTGTCATCAAATTTAATATAAAAATTGTCATGTATGTATCATAATTCATTCAAATTAAACAAATCACGTGAAAAACATGGTTATTTGTTTTTATTGCGAAGCTTTTAGTTTCAGTTCCTTAAACAATAAAGTTGTAAACGCAGTGTTATTTTTTAATTTTATTTATTTAATTTTATTTATTTATTTATTTTTTTGTTTGCTTGAATCCATGGTTAATTTTTCAAATAACATGCATTTTATATGACCATGGGATGATTTTCTCGAGTGTCCTAACATTTTGAATTTTAGTTGTAGAAAACAAGTTGGAAATTGCACGTGAAGCGTAGCAAATTAGGTGCGTTCGTACGATAACGAAGTTTTAAAAATATTACTTTCATGTATCAATCTCATAAAATTGTAAATAATGAATTACAATTAAAACGCTCATCAAACAATGTTCTCCCTATACCATTATGTAATGGAATACTTTTGTGTGGCCTTGTAAATCAATAACAAATGTTCTTTGCACCACAAATTATGTAAGATGTATATTATAATATGTACTTTATAGTTGCATATAAATTTTATTAAGTTCGCATGAGTGTAACACGATTAAAATGCATTTGAAACATTTTTTTCCTATTGACCGTAATGTAACGGAATACTTTTGATTGTCCCTATAATTGATCTATGCATCCGATTTTCATAAAATTTGAAATAACTCTACAAAATTATGTAATAATTATGTATTTTAAATTTCAAACGTATAGAATATATTTGAAACTTTTTCCCCATTGACCATAATGTAATTGAATACTTTTGATTGCCCCTGTAATTGATCTATGCACACGATTATCAAAAAATTTGAAATAACTCGACAGAATTATGTAATAATTGCGTATTTAAAATTTCAAATGATTAAAATGCATTTGAAACTTTTTCCCCATTAACCGTAATGTAATGGAATACTTTTGATTGCCCCTGTAATTGATCTATGCATCCGATTTTCATAAAATTTGAAATGACTCGACAAAATTATGTAATAAATACGTATTTTAAATTTCAAACGATTCGGTTGGGTAGTTTTTGCGTTGTTATATGCGGACGGACAGACGGACGGACTGAACGACCACTATAGGTGCTACGTATTATATAATTACGAACGCACCTAAAAATGGGAAAAAAACAAGTACATCGAAAAAAAAAAGTATCTGGGAAAACCAAAATTTCTTTTCAGGAACTAAATGTAAGATTTTTTAATTATGATCATATAACGTCCTAATTTACATAAGGAAAATATATAGAGTAAAACAAAAACTTCACATTCTGTTCATATCTTAAATAGCATTCAATTGATTTTAAATAGGGATGTGATGCCAATAACGCCTAGGGTACCTAGGGTACGAAAATTTTGTTATTTTGTCTGAAATGATAACCGTGCTAATGTTTATTAAAAATATATATTTACCTTTATTTAATTTTGTAAAACATCAATAAAAGTACAAATAAAAAGTTGAATTCAAAATCACATTATGGCATAACCAGTGTTCTCACTGACATTTGACCAATGTTAGTATTTTGGCTAATTAAAAATAAAAATTATCCGCCAAATGAAAAAAGTATTAGCAAAATCGATTCGCCGTGTAGCACAAAAAAATTATCTTTAAACATTTAATGTATCCATTTTTTTCAATATCTTCTAAAATAAAGTTTTTATAACTGTTACAGCGATTGTTATTAGTCTAATTTCAAATATCCGCTACAAAAAAAAAAAAAAAAAAAAAAAAAAAAAAAAAAAGTACATATTATATATAATGTAGGTACTAGTCTGTTATCCCGTCGACCAGTTTCGCCAATATATACAAATCGCCAAACTAATAGCCAAATTATACATATTGACATAATTTTTATTTTAAATAGCAATAATAATAATAATAATAATTAGTAGAATATTAATAAAAATATTAATAAAAAGTCGAAATAAAAATCCCTTAATGATATTTTAAACACGTGAATCGTATTTAATATCATTGAATGTGACATTCACGATCATTCATTATTGGCATTTAATCTTATAGTTTGGCGATAATTTTTTGGTCTACACGATAACCTAGTAGTACCATAATGTATATATGCATATGTATAAAAAATGAAAAAGAAGAAAAAGAAAAAAAATGAGCACTAGCAATTTGGCGAATCTAATCGCTTGTTTACTCGCCAAATGAAGAATTTAGTCGCAATTCGGCGCATTGGCGAGCGACAGCGAGAACACTGGGCATAACAAACATGGGTAACGTATTTAATCTAAACTGAATGTAACATTTATGATACTTCGTTATTGGCATTTAATTTTTATTATTTGGGGATAATTTTTTGGTCGAAGGGTAATCAATTATCACCGGTTTTTAGTCATTATTATTTTCTTTTGAAAATAATAGAAAATAATTAATAGAGGTATTACTTGGTTATCCCGTCGACCAAAAAACCATCGCCAAACTATAATATTATATGCCAATAATGGATGACCGTGAATATCGCATCCAATGACATTAAATACGATGCACGTGTTTAAAACGCCATTAAGGGATTTTTATTTCGACTTTGTATTTTTTATTAAGATTCTACAAATTATTTTTTGTGTTATTTAAAATGAAAATTATGTCTATATGTATAATTTCGCTATGAGTTTGGCAATTTGTATAGTTTGGCGAAATTAGTCAACGGGATAACTAAGTAGTACCTTAATATATATGCATGTAATAGAAGTTTGAAAACTAAGCTTTTGCGAAATTGGCGTCAGAAGAATATCGCACAATGGCGTGCATATACGGCATCTGTGCCAAGAAAGCATCAAATGAAGAAACACATGGTGATGCAAAAAACTTTTGTGATGGTGTGAAGTGAATGTAACATTTACGATCAGCAATTATTGGCATTTAAAAGTATTTTTGCTTGAGATATTATCGAAAAAGCATTGCAAAGATATACTTTCCCTCTCCCTTCCATTTCCAAATGTACTAAATTTAAAATTATGGAAAAAAATCAGAGTTTACTTAAAACTGTGCATAAAAATTATAGTAATTATTCTAATTTTTCTAATAGAAATTCTCAATTTTCCGTTATTAACAAAGCTATTTTAAAATTGCAAATTTAATCGGCTAAATCGCCAAGTTGCATAATGATCATCGCCACTGAATATATAAATAATGCCATATTTGCAAACTTATCAGTCAAAAAACAGTGGAACCTTGGTTTACGGCCGCCTCTGTTTTTGACAAATTCAGTTTATGACCAACTTCAGTGATCAAAATTTTACTATTTCGGCGTAGGATACCTCGATTCGCGACCAATATTTCGCGTAATTTTTATTTATTTTATTCAAATATTTTCCTTAATAATTCAAAATTTAATTATTTTTCATACAAAAAAAATAGGCATTTTTCAGATAAAATTTAACCATTTTCCTTTCCTGTTGCCAAGAAAATAAAAAATTGGAATAATAATTTTTCAGCGGCAATGAATTTTTAATAGAAAACTTCCACGCGAAAAACTATAATAAAATAATTTAAAAGAAAATAAATATGACGTCATGTTTGAAATAAAAATAAAAGGTGTATTTTTTATAATACATTTAACAAGGATATTTGTTTAGTTAATGGGAATTTTTGTGTAAAATATGGTGACATAAATTAAAAGTAAAAAGAATGAAAAAGAATTATATTTTTAATAAAATGGTTCATCATGAAAATGTGACGTCATAGTTGAAATAAAACAGGTACTTTATAGCAGTCGTTAAAAATACAAGGGGCATGAATATCAGTAGCTAATGGAGCGAGATAAATAATGACGTCATATTTAAAATGAATCAGAAATATTTTTTACTTATACTAATTAATAAGTTATAAGTTACATACAAATGAATATTTTTATTCAAAACTCATAATTATCAATGGAAGAAATTTTTTGTGGGGAAAAGGTGGAAAATAAAATCACTGATTAATATATTTTTGGCTCGATTTTTTTAACACTTTCGAACAAAGTTGAAAAGTTATTATGCTTTCGGTTTGTCTGTCTGTCTGGTCGCTTTCTAACTTTCGTAATTATACTCCGATTTCCATGAAATTTTTGGACGTTCTTAACGTTTACCTAGCACGAATACCTATTGAAAATAAAGTTTCTAAAATGATTAGTTTATTTACAGGGATAGTCAAAAAATTTCCTTATATTACGGCATTATGGGGAAAAATCGTTTTAATTAAATTTAACGAAGTTACAGCCTGTAGAACATATTCAAATTTATATGCATTTACAAAGTGCACTAAAATATGCATTTTGTAAAGTATATAGTGAAAAGGGCACTTACTATTCATTTACAGGGTCAGACAGAAGAATTCCATTGCATAGGAATAAAGGGAGGAACAGTTTCCGACATATTTTAATTATGGTAAACGATTTCATGTATAATCAAATTGATATATGTTGCTGAGGCTTAATGTAAGTTATTTCATGCATAATACGAAGTGCATAGCATTTACAGGGACACACAAAAGATTTCAAATATTATATATTCTATCCGAAGTACTGTATATCATGGATGATGACTGTTGCATGGATGAAATGCCTTTTGAATTATGATATGTGCTTTTAAGTTTCGCTAAATGTATGCATATTAAATGGAGAGTATAAATGGTAATAGTATAAATAAATTTAGATATACAGGGTTACACAAAAGATCTCGGAAAGGTTACTGAATATGAGCGTAATTTACTTAAAGGTGGTTTTTAAATAAAATATGCATTTTTATTTTGAACTGCATTTAGTAAACTAAGAAATGTTTGTAGTATATATATAAAACGATAAACAGGGTCCCGCAAAGAACTGGATACAAGGTTGTCTTCGGATGCTAATATCTGAAAATGTAATTTAGGTAGTAATAAGAAATATTTTTGTTTGAAATAAATTTTAGAAAGATACTTTCGTGTATTAAAGGCACTTGGAAAACTACAGGGCTGAACAAAACAATTCAAGAATGTTTCTATCTATTAGTATTAATCGCTGAAAGGAAAAAATTGACCAGCAAACAAATTAGCAAATAGGGATTATCAAAAGTTTTTTTACCATAAATTCGCGATAAAAAGTTAATTACACATTCTTTTCATCATCGAAATTTTTTGCTTGATTGATCAATTATTTCTTCTTTAAATGTTATGTGAACGAAGTCACGGGTAACTGCTAGTAGGTGATAATTTATTTCATTCTGTCTCCTGTGTTACTAGTCCCCTGTGTTACCACGATATTGGTTGATATGTTGTTAAGAGACAAAAAACCCAAGTTTAGAAATGAAATGCAACAGAATATCCTGTTTTTTAATGCATTTGTTGGTCTGTATCAGAAATACATTTTTAATTAATACATAAGTACACTTTTAAAATTGTTACTTTTTTTATGTTCAATTAGGATGTCCCCTTTGTTACTTTATTGTCCCCTATGTTACTGACATTTCCTTTATCAGAACAAAAGCGAAAAAACTTTCTTATGAATCAGTTTTATAATATGCATTGGCTAATATGTATAAATAAGTTTTACTATAATTTTATTATATTAGAGTAATTTTTACCAAGTTATATAAAGTTTTATACAGGGAGAATGAAAAAAGGGTAACACGGGGGACATAATATGCCTATATCATGAAAAAATATACACATAAACAAAAAACTATATCGCACTGAATAAGAGCATTTATATCAAAGTGTTAATATTGTAAAAGAAATTCTCTATTTTAATAAGAAAAAATGAAAAGATTATTTAAAATATGGTAACACAGGGGACATTTTTCAGCCAATGTGTCTGTGTTTCTAAGTGTAGTGATAAATATTTTTAAAAAAGTGTGCTGCTGATATTCAATTTCTACTCTTGAATATGTATACAACCCTCTCAATAATATTTTTATTTCATTTTAAATGAAAAAATTTTTGAAAAAAAATTTCTCAAAAGGGACCTTTATTTTTGGAATGACCCACATATCCATGAAGGGTAAGTATTACGGTGGCCCCCAACGACTAGTTTTGAACTGAAACCATTTATCCATTCAATTTCCGACCTCTTCAAAATCAGCTAAGTGTATTCTAGTTGAACCATGCGCCATGGACAAGAATAAGTGATAATCTAAAGGAACAAGGTCTGGCAAATATAGCAGGTGTGGTAGCAGATCCTATTTCAGCATTTTGGCGGTGTCCTGGACGTTAGAACTGCGATAGCACGGAATGTTGTCATGCTACAATATCACTCGTTTCTATTTCGTGCCCCATTTTGACTGTTATTAGAGAAGTACATGGTCCAAATTAATTAGTTGTCGTCGGTAGAGATGTCTACTGTCAGTTTCACTCAGCTTTAGAAGCTCATAGCTTAGGACTCCTTTCTGGTCCTACCAAACGTTGGGCATTATCTTTTTAGCACTTTCCAACAAAGTTGAAAAGTGCTTATGCATTCGGTTTGTCTGTCCGTCTGGCTGGATGGCCGTCTGTCCGCACTCTAACTCCCGTAAATATACTCGGATTGCTATGAAATTTTTATACGTTATTGAGATTGACCCTAGCATGAACCCTATTGAAAATGAAGTATCTACCATGATTATGTTTATCTACAGAGAGAATCAAAAGTTTCCCATTACATTACGGTCTATGGGAAAAAATCGTTAATATACTCGGATTGCCATGAAATTTTAGGACGTTATTGACATTTACCCTAGCACAAGTCCTATTGAAAATGAAGTTTCTATCATGATTAGTTTCTCTACAGGGCGAATCAAAAGTTTCCCATTACATTACGGCCTAAGGGGAAAAATCGTTTCAAAGGAATTTTTAAAATGTTATACCCTGTCAAACATATTAAAATATGCATTCTATAAAATATAAGGTGAAATGTAACTATTATTCATTTACAGGGCCACACAAAAGAATTCCATTAGATAATGGTAAAAGAGGGAATTGTGTGTGACATATTTTATATATTAAGCTTTTTCATGTATAATAAAGTTGATATATGTCACTGAAGCTTAATATAAATTATACGCTATTGTCCTTGCATAATATGAAGTACATAGCATTTATAGGGCCACACAAATGATTTCAAATAGCATATTCTTTCCGAAGTACCGTATATGGGTCCGATGATGGCTGATGGAGGGATCAAATGCATTTTAATTATGATAGAGGGAGATAGAGGGAGATTTAGATAGAGGGATATTCAGGGTCACGCAAAGAATTCGGTACATGGACGCCTATGAATGATGATTTATGAGAATGCGATTTCAGTTGTTTTAAAAGTGTTTTAGTTTACAATAAATTTTAGCCTAATGCTAACGTGTAATAAAGGTACAATATAAATTACAGGTCTGAACAAAAGTATTCAAGTATGTTTCCATCTAATAGTATGAATTGCTGAAAAAGAAATTTCAAGCTACTGGGTATTTTCTTGCTAAGCTAAATTTTCCCATTATATGAACTGACGTATGAAATACAGGGCTGTTCTAAGGTACTGGAATACATATTTGGGTATATTTGGCTAGACGCTATTATTTTCCTAAATAACAAAGTTTTGTTAAAGATTTCATTAAGTGTTGGAAAGTGCTTCATAATCTATGCTTAACGCATGATTTTTCTTACTTGTTGTTAAAGTGATTTGGCCGTGCCGTTCGATGTTGATGCATCGCTAGGCGGAAGCCACGATTATTTGCGTTTGGAATTCTTGAAATATAGCCACTTTTCATAACCAATAAGAATTTAATACAGAAAACTCTTCTTTTGTGCTGCAAAGGCAAAACTTCGATAATGGCTTTTCGATTTTTCATCTGTCTTTCAGTCAACTCATGCGGCACCCATTTTCCTTCGTTTTGAATTTTTTCCATATCTAAGCTTTCTGAAATACTTGGGCGAGTCATGTTTTATGCCTCCCCAAGTTGATCTTGCTTTTTTGTTATCAGAATCCTCCAATAACACTTGCAGATTGGCATCCTCAATTTTTTTGGTTTTCCGGAGAAATCGCCACTTCTAAAACATTTAAATAAGTCTTCGTGTATAGTTTCCGATGGTGCATATTTTCTGCAGTCTGCAGTCTTCCTTAATAAATGACGTCCTTCAGCTGCAATTCTCTTCAGATTAAAATAGAAAAGCAAAACTTCATGCAAACGCTGTTTGTTTGGCACAAAACTCAACATCTTTGTTGTTAGAAAAAATATTTTTACGTTTCGAAATCTAATAGTATTACGGCAATTTATTTTTAACAGATGTTCAATCTATTAAAAAACATAACATCAGATAAGTAAATCATCTACATATGCCGTTAGCGACATCCATGTGTGAAACCCAGAAACTGAGTTGCGCACCTATAGTATCTTAATATTTATTGCATTATCGGATAATTATAAAATATTGCCTTATCATTAGGTAGAAAATAATGGTTTTATATAATAATGCGAGAGTTAAATACAATATTTTATGAGTAAGAAAGTAAAGAAAATAGAAACAAAATAAAATAAAACTTTGCAAGTGAAAATACAAATTACTTGTCGAAAATAAAGTTAGGATCTCTAAGTTATAGAAATTAAGTTTTGGAAACGGAATAACATTCTTTATTTAAGAATTCGTTTCTTACTCTGTTCAAATAAATTGATTTAATGTTACAAAATGTTGATAAATCGATTCCATTTTGAAATTAACATTTTCAGCTATAAGAGAATTTAGCTAAATAAATCTTTGCATTTTACTGTTTCTACGACATTCATTTTAATTTGATCAACGCAATTATACTGGAATTTATTACGAAAATACAAATTACTTGTCGAAAATAAAGTTAGAATCTCAAACTTATAAAAATTAATTTGGAAGAGAAATAATATTCTTGTTTTTATAATTCGTTTCTTGATTTTATAACTCTATTCAAGTTAATTACTTTAATACTACAAAACGTTGATAAATTGACTCTATTTTTAAGTTGTCATTTTTTGCTTTTAGGGAACTTAGCAAAATAAATTTTGCATTTCGCCGTTTCTACGCCATTAATTTTACTTTGATCAACGGAATTGTACTTAAATTTACAAGCGAAAATATAAATTACTCGTCGAAAATAAAGTTAGATCTCTTTTCGTCTGGTAAAATGAGTACAAGGTGTGCGGCAACAAATCACAAAGTTAACCCAATGTGCAATAAACCACAAAGATTACCCACAAAGCACTTAACCTAAACAGCCGACCCGGGTACTTGTCTTAGTGGTTCGCCACTTTGCCGGCAAAAATTACATCATGTACGACAATGGCGCCTGGTGCATGTAAAATCCGTCGTGGGTGCAAAGTCCTCCAAGTTACCTGTGAATTATACCTCTGGAGGTGCCTTGCCAGATGAAGGTCTCGTCATCTGATCAAGGCTCTAAATTACGAGACCATCTTGCGAAGCCAATTACAGTTCAAACAACAGGATGTACCATTAATTAACAGGCGAAACAAAGTATGCTCAACGACAAGCAAGTACTGCAGAAATGATGGCATGCGTAGCAAAGAAATCAGGTTTATTGCCGCTACGCGGCAATTAGGCGGTCGACCGCCCCGATACCAGGTATCTAACCCGTTAAGCTGAGATAACTCGGCAGGTAGGGGCCTGGCCATCGGTTAGAAAGAAAGGAAAAAGTTAGGATCTCTAACGGATAAATAATTTCGAAGCGAAATAACATTCCTGATTTTATAATTGGTTTCTCATTACGCTATTGTATAGCTTTTATCGCGGGCTTTGAGCGCGGCGACCGAATCTAGAAATTCCGTAACGAGGAAAAAACCCAACACTCCGGCTAACTTCGTTTCAGTTCGGCAGACTTCGGCACGGTATCCTTCGGTAGACTTCGGAAGACATTGACGCGGTATTTTTCAGATATTTAGAGGATATCGAGTCTCAAACTTGTGACAGGAGATCCCCCACGGTGAGGGTAGAAAATTTTAAAATGTTTATAACTCTTATACTCGTCAAATTTGGTGACAGGAGACCCCCCCCCCCCTATGGTGAAGGTCGAAAATTTTAAAATGCTTATAACTCGCGATCTAATTTTCGTAGTTGGTCAAATTTTGTTTGGTAATTTATTATGAGACAGTGTTACTTTTGGTGACAGGAAACCCCCCCATGGTGAGGGTAGAAAAATTTAAAATGCTTATAACTCGCGACCTAATTTTCATAGCGCGGCCAAATTTTGTTTGGTAATTTATTATGAGACAGTGTTAACTTTTGGTGACAGGAGACTCCCACCCCCTCCACGGTTAGGGTCAAAAATTTTAAATGCTTATTACTCGCGATCTAATTTTCGCAGCGCGGCCAAATTTTGTTTGGTAATTATTATGAGACAGTATTAATTTTTGGTGACAGGAGATCCCCCCCCCCATGGTGAGGGTCGAAAAATTTAAAATGCTTGTAACTCGCGATCTAATTTTTGAATCGCGGCCAAATTTTGTTTGGTAATTTATTATGAGACAGTGTAGATTTTTGGTGACAGGAGACCCCCGCAGGTAGGATAGAAAAATTTAAAATGCTTATAACTCGCGATCTAATTTTCGTAGCGCAGCCAAATTTTGTTTGGTAATTTATTATGAGAGAGTGTTAATTTTTGGTGACAGGAGACCACCCCCCCCCCACGGTGAGGGTCGAAAAATTTAAAATGCTTATAACTCGCGATCTAATTTTCGTAGCACGACCAAATTTTGCTTGGTAATTTATTAAGCTATTGCATAGCTTTTATCGTGGACTTTGAGCGCGGCGACCGAATCTAGAAATTCCTAACGAGAAAAAAACCTAACACTCCGGCTAACGTCGTTTCAGCTCGGCAGACTTCGGCACGGTATCCTTCGGTAGACTTCGGTAGACATTGACGCGGTATTTTTCAGATATTTAGAGGCTATGAAGTCTCAAACTTATGTTTCTTATTTCAGTTACCATAAATCTATAGTTTCAATGCTAAAAATTCCTGATTAACCTACATGTATTGTAAGATAATAAAATATTTAAAACGATATTAACTTCTCATTTATTCAATAAAACAAAAAAATTTGTTTTCTTATCGGTCATCAAGCTCAAAAAGTGTAGCTTGAATTAATATCAAAGAAAAAGAAAAAACTTGAATTAATATAAAAAAAAGCACAAATAAAAAATATATAAATAATTATAATTGCATAAATTGATAAAAAATGCTATGCAATAGCTTTACCGCGGCAGTTCCCGAGTGCCACACGTATTTTTTTACATTCCAATTACTTTAACTCTGCAAAATGAGGATAAATTTACTCCATTTTTAAATTGTCATTTTTAGTTCTAAGAGAATATAAGAAATAAAATTTTGCATTTCGCCTTTTCTACGCCGTTTGATTAATTTTAATTTCACAAACGAATAGCACTTGAATTGAAAGAATACTGTTTCTTAAGTAATGGCCTTCCGAAACAAACGATTTAATATACTTGAAAAATATAGAATAATATTTATCAGTTCACTCAGTTTTCTTTAGAAAAATAGCGTTATTAATTAAGGATTTTTTTTTAAGTTGCAAATGCAATTGTGCTAAAATAATAATTGAATAAAATTATTATTATTGTGATTTTGAAAGCTATCTCCGACTAATATATTTTCTAATAACGATTGTTTATCTCAATTTATTCCTTTAACGATTCTCAAATAGTATTTTTAACATTATTCTTCCAAATAAATCTCTAAAGGAGTAAGTACATTTTTCGTTTATTTATTAAATTTCGAGAGTTTTCTCGATATTAGATACTCAGTTTATGTTTGTTTAAGATAATGGCACATATGTTTCAAGTGTATTGATATATTTTTAAAAAAATCGATTTCATGATTTTGAAAAAAAAAAAAAAATAAAAATTGATTACTGTTTAGCTACTTCTCTTAATTAAAATTAAATGAATATTTTTTAAAGATTTTTTTTTTTTTTTTTTTTTTTTTTTGCAGGAATTACTTTTTAGTTACTTCAGAGTAATGGCTCACTTATTTAAAAATATTTTTAATGCCTGATGTTTGGAACAAAAGTAATCGAATGCAATAAAAAATATTTTTGTATTCAAACAATTAATTTGATTAAGAATGTTTAATTATAACTGAAATAAAAAATAATGGATGAGCAGAGAATAGTTGGATGTTTTTATATAACATTAATTTATTGTTTTAGACAAATATAAATTTGTTTCAGATTGTTATCTGAGAATTAAAAAAAAATATATTAAAAAAAAAACGCTGCAGCTTTCAAGCTTCCGCTTTTTTAAAGTGTAATTAAACGTATTTTAACCTAGAAAAATGCAATGAAATATGTCTATATTCCGCATACAGTGCTATAAAAAACATAAATCTTAACATTTATTAAAAATATATGACGTTTGTGACAGATCGTCCTTACTGATACATTCATTAGTAGGTAATGTCCCTTTTTTCATTCTGCAGTTGTAAAAGTTGATATTAACAGTCCGTCATGCTTTAAAAATTAATCAGACCTGGCTGAAGTCTTTATTGATCTTTTTGAACTTTGATTGATCTTTTTTATTTTGGTGCACTGCTATGTGGTAAATTGGCTTTGCTTTTTTAGTACATAGAAAGTTTGCCCAGATGCTTGTAAATCTAAGACTAATATTTTGTTCGAATAAAATCAAAGCACAAGGTTGATCAACAATTGTAAGCTTTTGACGTCAATTATGTGCACCAGAAAATTTTCTTTTTGTAAAGGAAAAAAATTTAAAAATACCATATTTCAAGCCACTATCAGAAAAAAAAATACACTCATGTCCATAAATTAAGGATAATGCCAGTTCCAACAAATAAAATTACAAAACAAAACAAACTTGACTTATTCATCAAGCCCATTAAACAAAAGAAAAAGAACAAAAACGATGGTATATGTATGATAACATTCATAAAATCTACAATTGTTGCTCCCTAGAGCAATTACAAAAAAAGTACCCCTTTAAAAAACTTAACATTATATGATTGGTATGATGGTTAATAAATTCTATGTCTCCCAGACGATGAAATACATTCCACACAACGCCTAGGCATGTTAAATATAAATCATCAAGCTGATCTTGGGGAAGATTACTCCACTCAGTAAGCAAAGCTCTCCGAAGTTCCGGCACACATGTAGGAGGTGGTTGACGGGCTGCATCTCGTCGGCCAAGCATATCCCATACATGCTCTATCGGATTCAAATCAGGCGAAAATGCTGGCCAATCCATACGGATGATATCCTCAGCTTGAAGGCATTAATTTATGATGTTTTCTCGGTGAGGACGGGCGTTATCATCCATAAACGCAAATTCTGAGCCCATGGCACTCCTAAACAAATGTACATGTTGTTCCAGAATGGTGTCCCGATAAATTTGGCTTGTCATGATTCCGGTTTGAACATGTAGATCTGTTCTGGAGCCAAGTATAATTCTACCCCAAACGAGCAATCCTGCGCCACCTTTACAATGTCGTTTAATGATATTGTTTTGGTGGTAATGGGTGCCTAGCGTTCTCCAAATGAAAGTCTGACGTTAATCAGACTTCAAGCTAAACCTGGACTCGTCGGAAAACATTACACAAACCCACGGTGACGATGTCCACATTGCATGTTCTCTACTCCAGGCTAACCGCAGGTGACAGTGAGTTGCCGTGTCGGAACATATCTAACAGGTATGCGAGCATATAGACCAATATTTTCCAAACGTTTGTACACGATTTGCCTTGAAACAGTCGTACCCGTGGCTGAAGATAGCTGGCGAAACAGGTCTGATGCTATGCTCCGTCTGTTTCCTTTGGCAGTTACTGCCATATAACGGTCTTCATTCGTGATTGTAACTCGGGGACAACCTGTACTGTAACGTCTACTGACATTTCCATCATCTTGGAATCGTTGCCAAAGTCTAAATATTACACTTTGGGCAATTCTAAGTTCTTCGGATACTTCCATTTGAGTTCGTCCACATTCCAGTAAGCGGATGATTTTATCACGTAAAATATCATCTACATATCTCTTCTGTGCCACAGCGGTTCGGTTTTGACACGGAGGGACTTAGAAAATGCTTGTTAACAGTTTTCCTTCTTTGCCACCATTCCTTAAATATGCCTCTATCATATTTTCGTCATTGTGACGCATTATCTGAGCCATCTGGTGGCTTTCTGAAATTTGCATATTAATCTTGAAGGTGTGTGTGACAATTCTGTAAGTCAAATTTTTAATTTAGATTTTGATTGCCCTGTGATTTTGAATTATCCTTAATTTATGGACATGAGTGTAATAATAAGAGAGATCTCTAAGTCTTGGTAAGCCGCAAAGACCAACACTTCTCGTAATCAATGGGTGATAGAAACTTTCACTCAATTTCTCTATTTTAAACGGGAAAAAAATAAAATACAACAATCCAACATTAAACTTGTAATCAAGATCTTTTTTTTTTTCTTGCACTGTACTTATTAAGAGGGAATTATGCGCATAGATCATACGGAACTTACATTTCAATACCAATTTCTCATACTAGTAATCTTCATCTTATTTAATTGCAGATTGATTGAAAACGAGCTATTTGAAATTGCTGTATTAAAAGGTGGAAGCCTAGTAATGGAGTTGTCAGAGATCTGACTGTGGTGCCACATATTCGACTTCCGATCGGGCACGGTTCACTCAGCCCCTTCACGCTTTGGGGTCCATAAAATGAGTATTAAGCTTGCCTCGAAATAAACAATGAACGTCTCGCGTTAGGCTACCACCTGGCCGAGACGTGTGCTGCATATCCTATCGGAACATAGGCAGTGTTCTCGCTGACATTTGACCAATGTTGGAAATTTGGCTAATTAAAAATAAAAAGCATTCTCCAGATGAAGAAAGTTTTAGCAAAATAGATTCGACGTGTAGTGCAATCAATATATATATATATACATATGTATATATATATATACATATGTATATATATATATATATATGTATATATGTATATATATATATGTATATATATATATGTATATATGTATATATATATATATATATACTAGCGGACCCGACAGACGTTGTCCTGTCACCGACAGATGTTGTTCTTCTTGCCACATACTCCAGAAAATCAAATAAATGTACCTAAATATGGTAATGCGCACAATAAACACTACGCTCTTAATTTAATTTCTTATTACAATTATGTAAGGAAATTATTTTTCACTCTTGAGTATTTTTTGAAGTCAGTTCAATTTTTCATAGAAAAGTTTATTTTTCTCTTTTTAGTTAAAAGTTAACGATTGTCTGAAGTCGGTTAATCAAAATTATAAAACAGGAAATATTATTGTAAAGCATACACGTTTTTCAGGAGTGGGGTTCGAACACGCGATTGCTTTCTTCAAGAAGCCGAGCTTAAATCTGGCGCCTTAGACCGCTCGGACATTCCGTCCACACTCTTCGATTCACAATGAAAAAATGCACTAAAATACGTTATCAGTTAAAAAATAACTACAAAAGCCGATTTTTAAGGATTTTTTTAAAAGTTCGTTCTTTTTTCTACTCATCTTAAAAGGTGGAATTTTCGAAAATCCCTTTTTTGCGGCACTCGATGTTATAAGAAGTATTTTTACCCCAATTTTCAAGATTTTTGGTTCGGTATATTTTTTTGTGCTGTGATTAATACAAAATCCTGACTTTCTTATATATATATAGATAAACATTGAAAATTTCAGGTTTTTGCGCCGAAGACATCGCCAAATTAGGAAAATGTAAATTATCTCATGAACTACGGGATTTAAATGAATTTGCTCAGTACCATTCGATTCAGAATGAAAAAATACACTAAAATATGTTATCAGATGAAAAATAACTACAAAAGCCGATTTTTAAGGAATTTTTTTAAAGTTCGTTCTTTTTTCTACTCATAGTAGGGGTGGAATTTTCGAAAGTCCATTTTTAGCGGCACTCGATGTTATAAGAAGTATTTTTACCACATTTTCAAGATTTTGGGTATGGTAGATGTTTTTGTGCTATGATTAATACGAAATCCTGACTTTCTTTAATGTATATAGCACTTTTAATTAGCGAAAAATCACTAACTATTAGTTTTTGCCTAATTACTAAAAAAGTACTGAATCAGTTTCGACGAAATGTGAATCTAAACCATTCTCGAATCTATTGGAACGTACACACAAAATTTCATCAAAATCGGTCCAGTCGTTTAGGAGGAGTTCAATTACATACACATGTACAGAAGATTTTTATATATGAAGATGTATATATATATATATATATATATATATATATACAGTGGCGCTCAAAAGTTTCCGGCTAGCCAATTTATTTTTTTGTTAATTTGTAAGTATATCTGTTTAGGCGTAAGCCTTAAATAAAGAAACAAATTTATTGATAGTAATGTATTTGACCTTGACAGGTTAATTACTGTCAAATAATAATTCTTGATATTAATGGATTTGGCCTTGAGAAATTCAATTACTGTCAAAATAAAAGTCTTGATTAATATTTATGACTAAAATAATGATTTAAAAATGCTTAATATTGATTTATTATTAAATTAATGTTTATTTCTTGACAAGTTGACAGCTTAATTTAATTTAAATTCATTTAAAGAGATTTATTGGTCTTATAATTATTTTATGTCAAAATTAACGTTTTATTTATTGATAAGTTGTCAACTTGAGTACTTTTTAAATCATTATTAGAGATTTATTGAGTTCTTAATTATTTTATGTCAAGTTAATGATATATTTTTAAATTTATGATCATTTTAATTTTATCTCTATGCTTTCTTGTTATATTTCCCCAAAGGGGGTTTTTTAGTCTTGGATCTGCAACCAAGCAGATAATAGGTAATTCTCTTCACTCTGCAATCAGGCAGAGCACATGTAAATTTTTGACTGTTTTTCTATCGTGATTTCATGATTGGGAACCAAGGAATATGTTTGTTGGCTCTGAATATCAGAGAATAGTGAAACCCTGGATACCTATGTTAAAATATCAAGTTATATTATATTTAATAAACTATTTAATCATATAATGCTCTCCCATCAATTGCCTGTGATTATTGAAACATTTTGTGACTGATACACCCATTTTCTTTTGGTGCGCCTCAACCCGGCAGTGTTAAATAATGAATAGTGTTGAATAGTGTTAAATAGTGACTAAATTGTGACTTTTGTGCATAAACAGTTTTCTCCTTATAATTGGATTAATACGCATGAACATTTGACTTGGATTACCTAAGGATTACCTGAAATAAACAGGTAAGAAGCTTTATTATTCAATTAGAAATTAAGATTTTATTATTGTTATGGAAAATTTAGAAAAACTTAAAGCAAAGCGTTCTGTTGAACGAACAACTTTCACAAAGTTATCAACAAAATTAGACACGTTATTAGCAGATGACATCGATAATACAAAAACTGATGAATTATTAGAGCTTCATGAAACATTATCTTTAAAAGAATCTGCCTTTCAAAAATTAAATCATGAAATTGAAGCTCAAATATCAGACTTAAAAGAATATGAAAGGGATATTGCTAGCAGTGAAAAGTATAATGATCAGTTGATAAGTGCTAAATTTAAAATTAAAAATAGATTAAGTAAATGCAATAAAGGCAATATTTCTACTATGATATCAGGTAGTTCTGTGAATGCATTGAATAGTTCTGTCAGTGGAACAGAAGCAAGTTCTTATTCGGCCATGAAATTACCCAAATTAAATGTTCCAAAATTTTCTGGTGAAATCGAAGAATGGGTAGAATTTTTTAATTGTTTTGAAACGTCGATACACCAGAATAAATCACTGTCAAAGATAGAGAAATTTGCATATTTAAAATCTTTGTTATGTAATCGTGCATACAATGTGGTAGAAGGATTTCCATTGACAGAACAAAATTATGATACCTGTATTGATTTATTAAAGGACCGATTTGGTAAAGTTGATGTAATTATAAATAAACATATGTCTAATTTGTTAAACATGGAACCCGTGAAAAATTGCTCAAATTTAAATGCGTTAAGAAGATTGCATGACGTTTGTGAAATAAACATAAGAAGTTTAAGAAATTTAGGAGTAACATCTAGTTCCTATGGGCATTTATTAAATCCTGTTTTGATTAAGTTATTACCCCATGAACTTGTAATTGAATATCACAGAAGACGTGATACTAGTAAAGACCTTGATGTAACAGATCTAATTGCCTTTCTTAAATCAGAAATTGAATGCAGAGAAAAAGCTTTGCTTATGACTAGTTCTAAAACTGATACAACCTTTTCGTTTGTATATAAAAATAAAACTGAATATCGTGAAAGAAAACAATCAAATAAATATCAACATGCTAATACTCTAAATGCTAATATTAAAGTTTTTTGTGTTTTCTGTAAAAATAATGAACATTTATCGTCTGAGTGTAAAAATTTAGCTGATGAAAAGAAAAGATTAATGTTAAAAAAAGAAGGTAGATGCTATCGGTGTTTTTTGAAATCACATTTATCTTCACAGTGCCGTGTAAAATTGCAGCCATGTATAAATTGTAAAAGCACTGAACATAACAAATTATTTTGCTTTAAGAAAAATTTGAAACCAGAAATATCCGAAAATCAAACAATTGTACCTAATTCTCATTGTAATTTAAAAAATTCTAATCATGCTGTTTTATTGCAAACATGTTGTGTAACTGCTCAAGGTAACTCGAAATCAAAATTAGTTCGTTTATTGCTTGATTCTGCAAGCGAGAAAAGCTTCATAACAAAAACATTAGCTCGTGAATTAAATTTGCCTGTTTTACGAAAGGAACATTTAACTGTATTTGCCTTTGGTATTGATCAAGGTCCGGAAGAAGAATATGATGTTTTCAAAATTAAATTAAGAAGTAAATTGAATTATCGCCGTTTCATAAATGTTGAGATATTAGCTACGGATTTAATAAGCGCAACAACTTTGAAGGTTCCAAATTCTGATCCTTTAATTACGAAATATGTTGAGAGGAAGGGATGGAAATTAGCAGATCCTACCCCCCAGGAATCAGCAGTGCAAGTCCTTCTTGGAGCTGATTATTTTTGGAATGTGCAGAAAGGCATCGTAGAAGAAATTAATGAGCATTTATATGTAGCTAATACACTTTTTGGTTACACAATAGTGGGAAAAATTAACTCTGAAAGCAACAAAACAATTAATGCTCATCATGTATCGGTGAATGAAAGGGAAAATTTTGATTTGCAAAGATTTTGGGATCTAGAATCATTGGGTATTTCTGATAGTAAAAGTGAACCATTTTCACAAAGGGATTTAGATGCAATGGATTTATTTAAAGTTAATTTAAATTTTGTTAATGGAAGATATGAAACGAAACTTTTGTGGAAGGTAAACAAAAATGAATTGGAATCCAATTTTGATGTAGCTAAACAGAGACTTTGGGGATTAAAATCGAAATTATGCAAAAATGAATGGTTATTAAATGAATATAAGAAAATATTAAATGAGCAGTCTGATTTGGGGATAATTGAAGAATGTAAATTTGATAAAAACGAAGTGAACACATATTATATGCCTCACAGACCAGTAATAAGGGAAGACAAACTGACAACGAAAGTAAGAATAGTATATGACGCGTCATCTAAAGATAAAGGAGCAAAATCCTTAAATGACTGCCTATTTTCTGGTCCCAATTTAAATCCCAATATTTTGGATATTATTTTAAGATTCCGTCTTCACAAGATTGCCTTCTCAGCAGACATAGAGAAGGCATTTTTACAAATTCAGATAGAAGATGAAGATAGAAATTTTTTGAGGTTCTTGTGGTTTGATAATGTCACTAGTAATAATCCCATCTTGAAGGTCTTCCGCATGACTCGTGTAACTTTTGGTGTAACAACCTCACCATTTCTCCTTTCTGCAACCATCAAACATCACATTGAGGGATATAAAGATCTTTTTGAGAAAATAGTTAATATATTAAATACTTCATTGTATGTTGATGACTTGTTCCATGGTGCAGATTCAGTAAATGAAGCTTTTGTTTTATCGAAAGGTGCAGAGAAGATATGAGTGAGGCCAATATGAAATTAAGAAAATTCAAAACCAATTCAATGGAATTAAAAAATTTATGGAAAGAACATGGGATAAATTTTGAGGAAGACACCCTTGAACAAAATCTTTCAAAGATATTAGGAATCAAATGGATGACAGAAAGTGACACATTAAAATTAGATTTACAACCACTTTTGGTAGAATTTGATAGTCAAATTATCACTAAGCGTCTTGTTTTACAAACCATGGCGAAAATTTATGACTCTCTTGGACTCATTTCTCCCTTTGTAATAAGAATGAAGTTTTTGATGCAAGAAATCTGGGAACATGGAATGGACTGGGATTCTATGTTGCCAGATCCTTTAAGTAAAAATTTCAGAAAATGGGTTTATGAGATTAAGGAGTTAGTAAATTTTGAAATGCATAGAAAATATTTTGTAAATAATGTAAAGCTAAATCCTGAAACTGCTCAGCTTTTTATTTTTTCTGATGCTAGTATAAAGGGATATGGGTCAGTAGCCTATATTCGTGATCCCCTTTCTGGTGAAACTTCATTTGTTATTGCAAAATCTAGAGTGGCACCTCTAAAAAAAGTTACGTTACCTCGCCTTGAGCTTCTTGGAGCCCTTACAGCTGCAAGATTAGCAAATTATTTAAGGGGGATACTTGAAATTGATAATGAAAATATATTTTGTCTTAGCGACTCACAAATTGTTTTGCACTGGATAAAAGGAAGTGCCAGTAAATGGAAACCTTTTGTCGCAAATCGCGTACGTGAAATTCAAGAACTTGTTGCTCCTGTGCAATGGAAATTTTGTAAGGGAAAAGAAAATCCTACAGATGTTCTCTCTCGTGGTTGTTCTGCATCTGAATTGATTAATAACTCTGTGTGGTTAAATGGTCCCTTCTGGTTGAAGGAAAATTCTTTACCAATATTTACGCATGAAATTCCAATAAATCTGTCTGACGAAGAGGCCCTGCAGGAAAAACGTAAAATGCTTGTTTGCTCCGTATCCCAAAATATTCCTGAATTCGAACTTTTGTATAAATTTTCATCCTGGACCAAATTGAGACGAATTATGGCTTGGTGTCTCAGATTTATTAATAACAGTAGATGTCCATCTGAAAAAATCAGTGGTTTCTTAACTGTTCAAGAACTTGAAGGGGCAACAAACACTATTGTGAAATTGATTCAACGCCATGAATTCAGAGAAGAACTGAAAATGCTAAATTCAAAAAAGAACCTAAATTCTAAAAGTAAATTCCCCACAAATACTCTACTTAAGGCCGTAAGCTGTTTTCGTTGCGGCCAAAAGGAGTTAAGGCCATTTGTACAAAAACAATGCTGTACCGCAAGTGAGCCGCCGATAATTGCGGCAGCTATCGGCGAGCCGTTAACGGCTCGGCGATGACAGAACTGTTGCATTTATTTTGCTGGTAAACTCTTAAAGTTCGGTTTCGGGCAAAAAAGTAATGGCCCTCCAACATCTAAAAAGCAGAGGGCTAATATAAACTGACCAGCATTTTCATTTTAAAAGAGAAAATGTATGCATTTTCGGTCTTTTTTTTTTTTCAAAAATTATTTTATATCTGAGTTTTAATAAGCATATGCATACTTTACGAGATTTATATTTAAAACAATAAAATAGATGACATATTTTATTTATTTTGAAAATATTTTTATAAAAAATAAAAATTGTCTCCAAAATGTATACAAAATTCCAAGTTTTTTCTTCACCGGCACACTTTTACATTCATTATTCATAAAAAAGATTTGAAAAAAATGAATAAATATTTAAAATATAGTAAAATAATTTAAAATAAATATTAAAACAGAAAAACGTTTTTACATTGTGCTTAAAGCAGTCCATTTCCACCCACCCCCTCCTCCCCATTACTCAGTCATGCAAAATTTTCGCATACATGCATAAAATCATTTTTAGTCGTACATGCATAATATATTTCTAAAATTTTCGATTTCAGTATCTCTAAAATTGGCTTAAAAATACAATTAGGTTAACATTTTTTTTTCTAGGAAAGATCATTCTAAAATATAAAAAAATCATGTTATCAGAAAAAAAAGAAAGAATGTATTTTGATTTATTTGCATCTGCAAACGCGGAAACGAGGGAGAGGTTATAGGGCTAATAATTCTCCCTATGTTTCTGTAGAACAATACATTTAAAAAAAATTGTTTATTTTGTATCAAAAATGTTTTGATATTTCAATGCTTAAACATATGCTTTTGATACATTTTGTTATATCCACAGGTTCGAAACTATTAAACTCGAAAAAAGTTTATTCTATGTCTATAGATTCACAGGAACTTGAAAATCTTTCAACTTTCAACTTTATACTAATTTCCGTCTAATATGGAGTCCGCCATACAGAGAGTATATACTGTATTTGTATTGTTACATTTATTTTGTTAAAAAAACGATTTCTTAAGAAAATAATTGTGAATTCAAACAAAAGATTTGTTTTATTAAATTGTGATTTTTAAAAGACATTTTCGTTTTCATTAAAAACACATTTTCGTTCCCCCCTCCCCCTTTCCACAGCAGATGATGAAATTTTATAAAAGCTTTTTTAACTTTCAAAAACAGAGAAAAAAAAGTTCTTGTAACAAAAAAATAAGTTTGAAAAAGATATTAATGAAGACAAGTTTTATTATTATTACTATTTTTATTTAATCTATAATTATATATTTTGTTAAATAATAACAAGTAAAAATATCCCCCTAAAACATTTTCTTTTTCCCAGTATATCGACTAAAAAACATTTGGCGATTAGAGAAAGTAGAGAAGGGTGCCCAAGGTCACTATTGCCTGGGGGAGGATTTCTTGGAATTTAAGTGGGGTTCGCTAGTGAAACTGGACAGGGGTTTGAAGCTTTCAATTTTGCATTATCATTCTTCTTTCCACTGTCGTTGTAGTATGCAGTTGGCAGGCATATAACGCAAGCAGAAATTCTCCAAAGAAAATTTTCCAGATTACTATAGTAAGTGTTACCTAGTATTATATGTTTATTCATTAAAATTTTAATAGATTAGAATCTGAGTTTATTTTTGCATCATTGTTTTTAACATTAAATCGTTGTAGAGTAATGTAATATAAATCTATGTGAAATTTTTACCAAACGTAGAATATTTACTTATGTTATTTCTAGTGCAAAGCATGTGACTAAGAAATATCGCAAAAATGTGATAATTTTAATTTAATTAAAGTTTATTCTTATTGTTGAATCATTTCGAAGTAATTATTTTCATTTTGCGATTATGTACACGTATACTATAAAAAATATTGTGTAGTCTTGAATAGTTTATTATACGTAAAGTTTATCCTTATTTTAATAGGTAAAATATACATTTTTTTTTTCACACGTGAGTTTAAATTAGTAATACAGGGCATATGTTTAAAAAATACCACAAAAGCTTGATAATCTTAATTTAAATAAAATTTATTCTTATTGTTGTTACCGTATTTTTTAGAATAATGATTGGTATTTTGGTATCGTGCATGGTTAATATTAGATAATATTTAATATAGATTGCCTTTATCATATTAATATTTTTGTAAATTAAAAAATATTGAGCTTATTTATTTTTTTTTCTCAAAATTTTGAATTTTCTCGTCGTTTGACCGTAATGTATGTTATTTTCCGATCATGTCATAAAAATATTGTGAAAGCTTAGTAGTTTAAATTTATTTTTATTGTTAAAAAAATCGATAAAATTTTTTCGCATTATTTAATACCCGTAAAATTTAGACTAGCATAGAAATTTTTATTCATTAAACAATAGGATAAAGTTAAAAACAGAAAAAAATTTAATTCAATAAAATTGTGTAAAATCGTTAAAATAATGATGACATTTAAAATTACTGCAAAGATTAAAAAGATTAAACTATGTGAGGTATTGACTATTGGTGTAATATTTGAATACTGTTCCTACTTTACTCAAGCGAAAACACCTCCTTGCTAATGTTCATCCTATGGAAGCAAAAAATTAAAATATCTCTTTCGCATTTCAATAATATGTACCATAATTTTCGGCATGTAATCCGCGGATTAAACAATTCTGTTTGACCCAGAAATTTTATTTAGTAAATGAAGCTAAATGTTTACCGTTATCCAATAAATTAAAGTTTATTTAAAATATTTCTGAGTCGAAAAGTGATTGTTTGATTAGGGAATTATACGCCGAGAATTACGGTTTGTATATATATATGTATGTTGCATTGGATTGCTGATGTTGATTTCTGAAAAGAGCTCGTTTAGTTTTCCAAATTTGTTACTTTGTTCATAGTTTTTTTTTTTTTTTTTTTTTTTTTTTTTTTTTTTTTAATTAGGATATTATATTTTTCAAAAGCAAAACATACTAAAAATAAAAAACTGTAAAGAAGAAAAAATTGTAAAGATCCACCTCAGTTATCCAGTGCAAGAAAAAATATTAAAATTCAAATTAGAACGAAATATTACCCCCCCCCCCCCTCCCAATCTTATTATTAACATTAACAAGTGTGTGTTTTCGTGTGAGTAAAGTTTTTTCTTAAGCTCTGAAAAAAAAAATCTAAATGTGAAATTTAAAAATATTTAAATGATGCAAATATAACGATTGTTTCTCAGATTATAATTTAATAAAGTTTTAATAAATTAACATATACTGGTAACACGCTTACCAATAAATGTAAAAATCACATTCAATGAAAGAAAAAAATATATATTTACAAATACATGAAATTTAAAAGTAGTACACATAACAGATGATACTAAGGTTACATAATTTTTTTAGTGGTAAATTCAAAGTTTGGTCTATGAAAAATTCTTGTTACAAAATTACTTAAATGATGAACTGTTTTTCCTGAAAAACAATATGTTAATAATCCTTCAGTAATTTTTTCAAAATATACTTAAAAAATTTATTTATCTTGAACTTTTTTCAAACACAATGCTTGATATATTTTGAATTAAATAAATAATTTATTCTTATCAATTAATACTTTTAAAATGTACAATAATTTATATAATTTTAAAATTATGTAAATTGTTCAGGCATAATTTGAGAGATCAGATCATAATTTGATCTATAAAAAATATTTCCTGGAAGATTTTTTATATGATAAATGTTTTTGCATGAAAAACAATACATTAATAATTAATATATTAATTATTATATTAATAATTCAATTTTTCAAAAGAATTGTGAATTTACTATTTTTAAACTTACTAAAATTTAAAATCTAATTCGTGGCAAAACGAAATTATTAATTAGTTTATTTTTTTTCAATTAATACTTTAAAAAGGTATATGAAATGCAACTATTTAGAAATGGCATTACATATAAATTTTTAAAATACATAATTGGAAAAAAAAAATTAATAAATTAACTTTGCCAAGTAATGGGTTTGGAAAAATTTCAAAAAAGTTTAAAAATAAATAAATTTATAATTCTTTTGAAAAAAATTATGTAAATAATTATTAATATATTATTTTCATGCAAAAACACTTATCTTCTAAACAATCTTCCGAGAAATATTGTTTATAGACCAAATTTTGAATTTATGCTTAATGGGATGAAACTGGCAGGCTTTTGACTAGTTAAAATTTAAAATACACCATAAAAGGCCTTTTTATGTGCAGCTTTTGGCTAAATTTAATTCTTTCAAACATAAATGGCTGGACTGGGGCGAACTTCTGGCCGACCTTTATTGTTAATGGCCTTTAAAAGAATAACTGTGGCCAGTTTGAGGCTGTATGATGTTTATTGTAAAACATTAATGGCGCATTTGTGGGCATGACCTTGTGGCCACATTCTGGCCGGCGTGACAGTTTTTTGATGGAGCCGTTACGGCCAAAGATGGCGGGCCGTTATCAAACACTTCGGGCCAACGTTAACATGCCACGAATGGCCCACAAGTTATGTGTTTGTTGGGTTACTTCCTTTACACCCTTTTCTTGACGAAAATGGTATTCTTCGTGTAGGAGGTAGGTTAAAAAATGCAAACCTCTCTGAATACCAAAAACACCAAATAATCGTACCTAAAAGACATCATGTTACAGATTTGATCATAAAATACTTTCATGAAAAACATCTTCATAGTGGCACTCAGTTAACAATTTCGGCCATTCGACAAAATTTTTGGATAGTTAATGCTAAAGAAGCTGTAAAAAGAGAAATAAGAAAATGTATTAAATGCTTCCGAAATATGCCACACCTTTCATCTCAAATAATGGGAAATCTTCCATCATCACGCGTAACACAAGCTCGAGTTTTTTCGAAAGTAGGAGTGGATTTAGCTGGCCCTTTTTTGATCAAACCTCGTAAGGGGCGTGGTGTGAAACCCTTTAAGCATTATATTTGCCTTTACATTTGTTTTGCAACAAAGGCTATCCATCTTGAAATTGTCACAGATCTTACCACTGAAACATTTTTAGCCTCGCTGAAAAGGTTTGTAGCTCGACATGGAAAGCCTCAAGAAATATATTCAGACAGAGGTACAAATTTTGTAGGAGCTGACCGAGAAATGAAGAAAATGATGGCTCGAACTGTTTCTGATGAAAATTTTCACAAATATCTGACTGACGAAATGATAATATGGAAATTTAATCCACCTTCTGCCCCCCACTTTGGAGGCCTTTGGGAAGCGGGAATAAAACAAATGAAAAATCATTTAAAAAGAACAATTGGTGAACAAATTTTGACTTATGAAGAGTTCTTAACATTGATTGCACAAATTGAATCTTGTTTAAATTCGAGACCGCTCGTGGCTGAATCTTCTGACCCCAATGACTTCACTGCTTTGACACCAGGACACTTCATTATAGGAGCACCAATGACATCCTTGCCTGAACCTGACATCTCCTCTACATATGTTACTCCCTTGGAACGTTGGAAATTGCTGCAAAAAATCTTCCAGAGCTTTTGGAAAAGATGGTCTTCAGACTACCTCTCACAATTGCAACAACGAACAAAGTGGTTGAACTTAAAAATCAATGACTTAGTACTAATAAAGGAAGAAAACCAGCCCCTATTAAGGTGGAAATTGGGCCGAATAATTGAACTTTTTCCTGGTGAAGATAGTCATGTTCGGGTTGTTAAACTGAAAACTTTGCACGTGGAACTGAAACGCCCCATACAAAAACTCTCTCCTTTACCAATAGAAAATAACTGTACTTGATTTATTACTTTCTTTTGTATGTTTAATTTTTGTGATTATAATGTATATTAATTTTTCTTTCTCTATTTTTAGTTATACAAATTTGAACTCCTGAGGACAGTTAGAATTTTTAGAATTCATATTGAAGTTGTTTTATTTTATTTAAATACTAAAAAAAAAAATTTTCAGGTAACATGTTTTCATATTATTATTGTAATATCTGATTAATCAATATTTGATTAAGAAAACTGGTAAGTTAAATTTTAAATCTGATGAACTCCGTTCATGGAGGCGGAGGATGTTTAGGCGTAAGCCTTAAATAAAGAAACAAATTTATTGATAGTAATGTATTTGACCTTGACAGGTTAATTACTGTCAAATAATAATTCTTGATATTAATGGATTTGGCCTTGAGAAATTCAATTACTGTCAAAATAAAAGTCTTGATTAATATTTATGACTAAAATAATGATTTAAAAATGCTTAATATTGATTTATTATTAAATTAATGTTTATTTCTTGACAAGTTGACAGCTTAATTTAATTTAAATTCATTTAAAGAGATTTATTGGTCTTATAATTATTTTATGTCAAAATTAATGTTTTATTTATTGATAAGTTGTCAACTTGAGTACTTTTTAAATCATTATTAGAGATTTATTGAGTTCTTAATTATTTTATGTCAAGTTAATGATATATTTTTAAATTTATGATCATTTTAATTTTATCTCTATGCTTTCTTGTTATATTTCCCCAAAGGGGGTTTTTTAGTCTTGGATCTGCAACCAAGCAGATAATAGGTAATTCTCTTCACTCTGCAATCAGGCAGAGCACATGTAAATTTTTGACTGTTTTTCTATCGTGATTTCATGATTGTGAACCAAGGAATATGTTTGTTGGCTCTGAATATCAGAGAATAGTGAAACCCTGGATACCTATGTTAAAATATCAAGTTATATTATATTTAATAAACTATTTAATCATATAATGCTCTCCCATCAATTGCCTGTGATTATTGAAACATTTTGTGACTGATACACCCAATATCTATAGGAATACGAATCTCAAAGTGATAATTATACATTTCATAGACATAATAGTTAGGCACTTATTTATGGAATAACATTTAAATTTAAATAAATTTAACTGAGAAAATTAAGTATAAAGAAAACGTATGTTCTCAAAAGTTTCCGGCCACCTTCTCAACTTTGAGAAAAAATGACATTGAAATAGAAAAATACAGTGATTAACATCATTTACAATTAGTATTTTATCACCATACCTTTAGTGATAAATGCTGCAACGCAGCAATGTGACATTCATACAGTTAACGGTTTAACGGTTAAATATCATCTGTGGTAAGCTTTTTCCTCATTTCTTGCAATTTTTTGGAAATTTTGGCTAAGTTGGAATATTTATAGTTCCGCACACGTTTGACAACTTCTTTCCAAAGATTTTCTATTGGATTCATGTTGGGCGTTTGGGCTGGCCATTTTAAAAGAGACATTTTTTTGTACGAAAGCCCTTTCTTGTCCAGGTTTGCAAACATTCTTTAAGTCGTTATCATGTTAAAACAAATAGTTGCGACCACAATTTTTTCTCTAATGAGGCAGCAAATATTCTTGCAAGATATTCTGATAGATTGCATCATTCATCTTGCCGTGGATTTTAAATAACGGACCGACACTTTTTCATGAAAATACTCCCCACAGTATAACGTGTCCTCGGCATGCTCCATTGTAGGAATAACATAGGTCGAATCATATCTTTTGTTGTTAGGCCATCGGACATAGTGTCTGCCATCACTCTCAAAAAAGCTTGAAATTCAGTTGATTGTAAAATAGTACTTTTGTCCGGCCTGGAAGTTGCTTTTGTAAATAACCGTAATTTATATATATTACCATTTTATTTTTATTTATCTACTTATTTATTCATTATTTATTTATATTTTTCATATTATTTCTATTATTATTATTATTATTATTATTATTATTATTATTATTATTATTATTATTATTATTATTATTATTATTATTATTATTATTATTATTATTATTAGACATTTTATTTTTATCTTTCCTATTAATTTAGTATCATTCCACTCACGGAGTAAGAAACAGGAGGGGAAATTTAATGCGCATGACTCTTCGAAAATACAAAGTGAAATTTTGGTAAACTAGGCGGGCTCCGCCCACCTGCTCGCTACGTTCGCCAACCCCCCGCGTAATCGCTTCGTGATAACGTCTGGAAATGCTTCGCGATTCCAAGTTGTAGGCTACCCTTTCTTGCTGCGCTTGCCAATACCCCATGGTATGAATAAACAGTTGCAGACCTTTCAAATGATGTGTCACACGAATGTGTTGTAAAGAAATTAAAAATGTGCCGCCTCATGGGGGGGGCAGAGTGGGGGGTTGACACACAAGACATCCATAATATAAATAAGTAGTTACAGACCTTTCAAATGATGTGTCACACAACTTGTGTTGTAAATAAATTAAAAATATGCCCTCCCTGGGGGGAGCACAATGTGGGGGTGACACACGAGACATCCGTAATATGAATAAGCAGTTGCAGACATTTAAATGATGTGTCACACGACTGGCGTTGTAAAGAAATTAAAAATGTGCCCCCCTGGGGGGCAGAAGGGGGGTGACACACAAGACATCCATAATATAAATAAGCAGTTGCAGATTTTTCAAATGATGTGTCACGTGACTGGTGTTCTAAAGAAATTAAAAATATGCCCCCCGGGGAAGCAGAGTGGGGTGTGACACACAAGACATCCATAATATGAATAAGCAATTGCGGACCTTTCAAATGATGTGTCTCACGACTGGTGTTGTAAATGAATTAAATATGTGCTCCCCCTGGCGAGGCAGAGTGGGGGGTGGCACCCCAGACATCCATAATATGAATAAGCAGTTGCACATGTTTCAAATGATGTGTCACACGACTGGTGTTGTAAATAAATTAAAAATGTGCCCCCCGTGGGGGGCAGAGTGGGGGGTGACACACAAGACATCCATAATATAAATAAGCAGTTGCAGACGTTTCAAATGATTTGTTACACGACTTTTGTTGTAAAGAAATTAAAAATGTGCCCCCCCTGAGGGGGCAGAGTGGGGGGTGGCACACAAGACATCCATAATATGAATAAGCAGTTGTAGACCTTTCAAATAATGTGTAACACGACTGGTGTTGTAAAGAAATTAAAAATGTGCCCCCCTGGGGGCAGAGTGGGGGGGGACACACAAGACATCCATAATATGAATAAGCAGTTGCAGATCTTTGAAATGATGTGTCACACGACTGGTGTTGTAAAGAAATTAAAAATGTGCCCCCCCCCCGGGGGTGCAGAGTGGCGGGTGACACACAAGACATCCATAATATTAATAAGCAGTTACAGACCTTTCAAATGATGTGTCACATGACTGGTGTTGTAAAGAAATGAAAAATGTGTGCCCCCTGGGGGCAGAGCGGAGGGGGACACACAAGACATCCATAATAGGAAAAGGCAGTTACAAACCTTTCTAAAGATACGCAACACGAGTGCCGTGGATAAAAATTTAAAAAGTTCCCTTTTAGGGGGGGGGCAAAGTGGGGTGCGGCGCCCCAAACATGCATAATTGGAATGAGCAGTTACAGTTGTTTTAAAGTATAAGGGGGGGGGGCTCCGCAACCCAGCTCATTACGCTCGCCAACCCTTCGCCTAATCGCTTCGAGATTCCGTTTGGTATTGCTTTGCAATCCCGGTTGGAATCGCTTCGCGATGCATAGACGGAGCCGTTGGACTCATGGAAGGAGTGGTCCAACCGGATTCGTTATTTCCGGAAATCTTACCCATGAGCATCATTCAGGAGTCATTCATTTTAAGGCTAGTTTTTTTTTTTTTTTTTTTTTTTTTTTACTATAGAAGGATAATGAGGGGCTGCGATACGATGTAGGCTGGTTTTTAGCAGTCTTTCAATATGATTGTATGCTTAAGATGCATATGTTCGAATTAAAAGATATTTTATTTTATTCGTTTATGTTTCATATTGATATATCATAAAATACACTGCTTAAAACATTTAAAGGATATTGCAGTTTTAGGTGGATTTTGTATCTAGGAAACTTTTTAGCTGATTGATACATTGTCGACAGACATAGTAGGTTATATGAGAATAAATTACACGTTTGGCAGAAAAAATGCATTTTATTGTGCATTTGTGCAAAAGGAAAAAAACACAATCTGTGCATATGAGGAAAAAATAATAAGAAAAGGAGTTTTCTTCAAAGAAAATCATTTTCAGTAGGGGGTATGGTTTCCACGGGCGGCCAGCAACGTTGAACACCTTTGAGGCATGGACTCAATGAGGCTATTAATGACGAGTTGGGGTAGTCTTCCCCACTCTTCCAGAAGAGCTCTTTCCAGTTCTTGGAGAGTTTGTGGGGGTTGTTGGCGGCCAGAAAATCGTCTTCCTAGAGCGTCCCAAACGTGCTCGATTGGATTCATGTCTGGAGAACACGCTGGCCATTCCATTCGAATGATTCCTTCCTCGAAAAGGAAATCCTCCACTAGGTTTGCACGATGTGGCCTGTAGTTATCGTCCATTAAAATGAAGTTATCTCCGACTGCTGCAGCGTAAGGGACTACAATAGGTCTGAGGATCTCATCCCTATATCGGCGACCAGTCAGAGCTCCATCTCGAATGATATAAAGGTCAGTGCGCCCGTCAATAGAGATGCCACCATACACCAACACTCCTCCACAGCCAAATCTGACACTTTCGTGCACGAACGCAGGATTGTTCCTACTGCCACGTTCTCTCCAGATGAAAATACGCCTATTATCCGGATGCACAGAAAAACGGGACTCGTCAGAAAACAGAATATTGCTCCATTCATTTCTCCTCCAGTTGACATGCTCGGTTGCCCACTCCCTGCGGTCGCGACGATGCCTTGATGTTAATCTAACACAGCGGTTCCCAAACTTTTTGGTTTGCCGAGCCCTTTTTGGGAAGAATTTCTAAGCCGGAGCCCTTGAACCTAACGATTTTCTATGGTTTATAAATAAATTTTTTATGCCTATGGAGCACAGAAAAATCTGATGGATAAAATGATGGAAAAGACTCTTTTTCTCTTCATTAAAAACTGTTTGTTTCCAAAGCACTCGCCAGATGGCAGCAGCATGAAACTTTTTTCCTGAAACCAAGAAAAGAACTCTTTAAAAACTTTCTTTGACGTCACATTTTTCTGCGAAGCTACACTCACTCGGAAATGATTCTAAGCTGGTGATGTTTACCTTTTTCCTGAAACTGTTAAATCGGAAGCAAAGTATTCAGCTCCGATAATATTTCTTTTTTTAAAAGGACCTTAAAATTTAAACATTTAAATTCTACTTATCTTTGTGTTTACGTAAAATTGTGCTGTGAATTTTTCTATTTGCATAATTAAAGAAGTCATCTTTCCCAAAACGGAAGTGAACAAATTATTTGTTCCATAATACACAGTAATAAAATAATAATATATTATTATTCCAGTAAATTCTACGCAGGCCTAAAGAAGAAGAAAGTCATTATGTCCGAAGAAGATTCCTAGAAAGGTAGGCCTGAACTTATATATTTTTCTTTTTATTGAAATATCACTTAACCGAAACAGAACTCACGCCCTTTAGATTATGAGTTCTGAGATGTTCTTATATATAAGTAAAAGAGCTTGCCCATGATTCTATTATTTGAAAATATTAAACTATAAACAGTCTTTTGAAAATATATATATGATTGTTAAATAAACGATAATTAATATAATTGAATAACGATTGAATTGATGTTGATTTGAATTAATATAATGGCTACCAGTAATATAGCCCTTATTGAAAAGCTGAATGAACAAAATTATAGTAATTGGGCATTTAAGATTGAAAATCTTCTCCAAAAGGAAAACGTTTTTTCAGTAATCAAAGATCCTCCACCGAATCCTGTCACTGCACAATGGAATAAAGATAATAGTAAAGCAAAATCTATTATTAATCTGTGTATAGAAGATTCGCAAATCATTCACGTTAAACATCTAGTAAATGCTAAAGATATTTGGGAGGCTTTGAAAAACGTTCATTTAAGAAGTACTCTTTCTTCAAAACTTTTTCTTTTAAGGAAATTATATTCTCAAAAATTGAATAGGGGGGAGACATGATCTCCCATATCAATAATATTTTATCCATCAAAGATAAATTATTTGCTATTGGCGAGGAGATCCCTGACTCGCATATATGTGCCCTCTTGCTTTGCTCCCTGCCTAGGTCTTATGACCCAATGGTTACCGCGTTAGAAGCTAGCGAGACGGATCTAACGTTAAATTACGTAAAAAATAAATTGATCGATGAATATAAACATAGATGTGAAAACAGAGACGCGAGTTCAAATTCGCGAGATTCGGCTTACAAAGCAATAAATAAACCTGAGAATCGTGAAGCTGTTTCGAGCTCACGCGACTCAGCATATAAGGTAGTAAATAAAAATGCTAGAAATAAGAAATTTTGCACGTTTTGCAAACGAGACAACCATGTACGCGAAAATTGTTATCATTTAAAGAATAAAATGCAAAATGATAACCCTAGAAATAATCCGAATCGAAATAAGTTTTATAATAATTCAAACTCTTTCAGAAATAATTCGGGAAATTACAAAGGTAATCAAGGTAATGTAAGGGATACTTCCAACTTCTGTTTTAAAGGTAATGTTGACGCAGAAATAGGTACGAATAATTTTTCTACCTCAATGAATTCGGAAGAAAACATTTATGAGTTCTCCGAGCAAAATTATCCTGCGTGCGATTTAATGTCTGCTAATAGCGCACAAGAACTTAATGTAAATAAATTCGTTATCGATTCCGGCTGCACAAGACATGTAGCATTCGCAAAAGAAAATTTCATAAACTTTAAAACCGGAAATTTCGGTAGCATAATGATAGCGGATGGAAATAAACTAGATTCACATGGTATGGGTGATATTAAACTTTGTACAAATTCACCACATCAAATTATACTTAAAGATGTTCTTTATTGTCCTGAATTACAAAGTAATTTATTATCCGTTAAGAGAGCAACAGAAAACGACTTTAAAGTCATTTTTGAGAAAGATTCTTGTAACTTTGTTAAAGACAATAACATAGTTTTAACAACGGAGCTAAATAATAATCTATATGAAATTTCTCCTAAAGATGAGTACGGATATGCTGTCAAAACACAAACGTTTTGTGATAATCCGAATTGTATTACAACTTGGCATAAACGCCTAGGACACAAAAATTTTGAATCAATCAAATATCTTGTGAATCATAAGTTAGCGGATGGTATAACTTTAAGTAGGTGTAAACATGATAATATATGTACTAAATGTATCGAAGGGAAAATGTCACAATTACCTTATCCAAAGGTAGCATCAAATAGATCTAACGAAGTCCTTTCACTAATCCACAGTGATATCTGCGGTCCCATGAAGACGGAAACATTCTCAGGTAAAAGGTACTTTATTACTTTCATTGATGATTTTAGCAGGTTTACTATGGTTTATTTACTTTCGCACAAATCGGAAGCCCTAGAAAAATTTAAAGATTTCTCTGCTCTAGTAAAAAATAAATTTGGTAAACAAATAAAGGCATTTAGATCGGATAACGCAGGGGAATATCTTGGGGAAAATTTTGAAGATTATTTAACCCTTAACGGTATCGAACGCCAATTAAGTGTACCATTTTGCTCACCTCAAAATGGTGTTGCTGAAAGAAAAAACCGTACCCTTGTAGAAAAGGCGCGCACAATGCTGTCAGACGCAAATCTACCAAGACAATTTTGGGGTGAAGCAATTCTCACTGCCACTTATTTAACAAATAGGCTGCCAACCAAAGCAAACAATAACATAACCCCATTTGAACTTTGGAATAATCGTAAACCAAATTTGTCACACATAAAAACATTTGGTTGCAAGGCATACGCCTATGTAGAAAAATCTAAAAGGGCTAAATTCGAAGAGAAAGCCATTGAAGGCATTTTCTTGGGATATGACCAAAGGAGCAAGGGATATAGAATACATATCGGGGATAATAGAGTAATGATATCTAGCTCAGTAAAATTTCTAGAAAACGTAAGAAATGATACTAAACAAGACGAAAATAATATTTCGACCCCAACCGAAGTTGCTCAAATTGAATTAGATGGTGATAAACATGACGCGGACGCAATTCCACATCAGAGTCAAATACAGCTTAGAAGATCGGGAAGAGAAAACAGGGGAGTACCTCCCAATAGGTATGGAATTAGCGCAAACATGTGTCAGGTTGAGGAACCCAAAACTTGGGAAGATATAGAAAATATGAAAGACCCAAAAATTAAAAATAATTGGCTAGCAGCCACAGATGAGGAATTCAATTCACTTATGCAAAATAAAACTTGGGAATTAGTCGACCCACCTCCGGGAAAACATATTATAGGTTGTAAATGGACTTTTAAAACAAAACGCAATGCAAGCGGAGAAATAGAACGCTACAAGGCGAGACTTGTTGCGAAGGGTTATTCGCAAAAATTCGGGTGCGATTATGATGAAACTTTCGCCCCTGTCGTGGCACACACCACAATAAGAAGTTTCCTAAACGCTGCTGTATATAAAAATTTAGATATAATTCATTTAGATGTAAAAACAGCATTTTTGCACGGAAACTTAGACGAAGAGGTATTTATGAAACAACCCGAGGGATATATAGTAGAAGATCAAAAGGAAAAGGTGTGTAAACTGAATAAGGCTATTTACGGGCTAAAACAGGCTGCTAGAGCCTGGCACCTAAAAATTAGTCAAACACTCAAAAACATGGGATTTAATCAGTGCACATCAGATTTATGCTTGTTCAAACGAAATAAAAACGGAAACTTGTCTTATATTATAGTGTATGTCGACGATATTTTAGTAGCAGGAAAGAAAAGGGATACCGAAGAGATATACAAAGAGTTATCAAAGGAATCTATACTAATATTATAAAGAGGAAAGATTTGTTTGTTTGTTTGTTTGAATTGAATAGGCTCCGAAACTACTCGACGGATTTGAAAAATTCTTTCACCATTGGAAAGCTACACTATTTCCGGTGAACATAGGCTAATTTTTAATTGATTTATTCAAATATTTTTCTGAATAATTCAAAATTTCATTATTTTTCATACAGAATCAATTAAAATTTTTCCGATAAAAAATAACCATTTTTCTTTCCCGTTGCCAAGAAAGTGTAATCAGGAAAAAAAATAATAATAAATTAATGAATTCAATTAGTAATTATGGAACAAAACAATCTGTATAATTTTAAAATAGAAAAGAAAAATAATGAAATAGTTTACTGATAAATAAACGACTATTACATTACTGGATTACCACGTGAGGCATAAAATCGCAATTTTGTTGTAATCGTGCCAACGTGATCCGTAGATGATATCTGCATCTAAATATTATTGGCAATATCATTGTTTATATAATTTGTTTACATTATTTGGCAATACTTGATTTCCCATCGACCAAAAAACTGTCGCCAAAGTATAAGGTTAAATGTTAATAATGGATGATCGTAAATGTCACATTCTTTTGACATTAAATATGTTTTACATAATTGTTACGTCGTCAACTAATTTTAATTCGATGTTTTATCTCAATTTCTATTAATATTTTAGTAATTTATTAATTCTTTGGTTATTTAAAATAAAAATTATATCCATTTGTATAATTTGGCGAAATTGATCGACGGAATAATCAAATGGTACCAATTGTTTGTTTACACTCTATCTGGATATTTAGGTTAATAGAATTAGCGTACTTATCGAGTCTCCGCCACGTCATATGCCAAGCAGTCATTAAATCTGTGCTTTAGCCTTACTATTATATCTTTTTCATCTGCAGTTATTTTACCATCACTAAAAAAGAGTACTTCTAAGTTATCCCGTCGACCAATTTCGCCAAATTATACAAATCGCCAAACTAATAGCCAAACTATACATGTTGACATAATTTTTATTTTAAATAACGAAAAAACAAATAATTAGTAGAATATTAATAAAAATATTAATAAAAAGTCGAAATAAAAATAACTTAATGACATTTTAAACACGCGAATCGCATTTAATGTCATTGAATGTGACACTCACGATCATCCATTATTGGCATTTAATCTTTTAGTTTGGCGATAATTTTTTGGTCGACGGGATAATCTAGAAGTACCTAAAAAAGAAATATTTTGAATGTGAAGGAAAAATCATTATCATGAAAAAATACTTGCAATTAATTTATCATTCATTCATTCTAGAAAAAAAAAAAAAAAAAAAAAAAAAAAAAGGTACTACTAGGTTATCCCGTCGACCAAAAAATTATCGCCAAACTATCAGATTAGATGCTAATAATGGATGATCGTGGATGTCGCATTCAATGACATTAAATACGATTCACGTGTTTAAAATGTCATTAAATGATTTTTATTTCGACTTTTTATTAATATTTTTCTTAATATTTTACTAATTATTTGTTTGTTTAGTGCATATTTTAGTGCATTTTTTAGGCTTAATTGAATGGTACTAAGCAAATTCTTTTAAATCCAGTACTTGGTGATATACTTCACATTTACCTAATTTGGCGATGTCTTCGGCGCAAAAACCTGAAATTTTGAATCCTTATCTATCTATCTATCTATCTATCTATCTATATATATATATATATATATATATATATATATATATATATATATATATATATATATATATATAAATCTCTCCTTTAGGAAGTTCATCGGATGGTCTAAAATAATAACATGTTTCACCTTATCTCAGAAGCAAATTCAGGTAGAAGCAATTCAAGTGGAATTCAAGATAAAAACCTACTAAAAATTTTTAATTACTTTAGTACTTTTGTAATTTGTCAGTTATTTAGTCATTTTAGAGGTATTTTGTCGCCAAAATGAATTTTGAACTGACCAATGTAAGATTACATAAATCAGATAAAAATTGTGGGTATTTGATTCGATATTAAGATTGTTTATTTAAATATATTTCGTTTGATTCAAGATTATTTTAGAGAAACTGACCAGCGTAGCGGGCGGAGGCTGCTAGTATGAAATAAAATCGTTAGGTAAAGTATCGCATTATTTGGGGATAAATATCAAACAAACAGAAGATGGAAGTCTAATGTTAGATCAAGAAAATAAAATTGACGAAATTGTTAGGAAATTTAACTTAGTAAATTCTAAACCAACTTATACTCCCATGAATACGGATTATTTTAATTTAGATCCTGATAGTAAACTAATGAATGATAATACCCTTTATCGACAAGCAGTGGGGGCACTCTTATATATCTCCACCATCACCAGACCTGATATATCTGCCTGTGTGAACATATTAGGTAGAAGAAACGAAAAACCTAGAGAAGTAGATTGGTTAGCAGTTGAAAAGGTTATTCGATACTTAAAAACGACCAAAGATCTCAAACTACTAATTGATAAAAATAAAGAGCCCGTCTTAACAGCATATTGTGATGCTGATTGGGCATCAGATAAAAGTGACCGGAAGTCCACTACCGGCAATATCTTCAAATTGGGCAACAACTTGTTAAGCTGGACAAGCAGGAAACAGTCCAGTGTCGCACTCTCCTCCACTGAGGCAGAATATATATCTGTCTCAAACACCTGTCAAGAAATGGAGTGGTTACTGGCATTAATAACAGATTTAGACCTACCACAAACCTTACCGATTTCGATCTATGAAGATAATATTCCATGCATAAAAATCTCAAAGAATGAGAAACATCTATCAAGGAGCAAACACGTAAGTGTCAAATACTACAACGTAAAGACTATGATAGAAAACGGAACAATGTGTCTATACTATTGTCCTTCAAAGCAAATGATTGCTGATATCATGACAAAACCCCTTGCGAAACCTCAGTTTGAAACTTTGAGATCTCAGCTGCAACTGAGGCTAGCACTTTGAAAACAAAAGTGGGGGTGATGGAAAAGACTCTTTTTCTCTTCATTAAAAACTGTTTGTTTCCAAAGCACTCGCCAGATGGCAGCAGCATGAAACTTTTGTCCTGAAACCAAGAAAAGAACTCTTTAAAAACTTTCTTTGACGTCACATTTTTCTGCGAAGCTACACTCACTCGGAAATGATTCTAAGCTGGTGATGTTTACCTTTTTCCTGAAACTGTTAAATCGGAAGCAAAGTATTCAGCTCCGATAATATTTCTTTTTTAAAAGGACCTTAAAATTTAAACATTTAAATTCTACTTATCTTTGTGTTTACGTAAAATTGTGCTGTGAATTTTTCTATTTGCATAATTAAAGAAGTCATCTTTCCCAAAACGGAAGTGAACAAATTATTTGTTCCATAATACACAGTAATAAAATAATAATATATTATTATTCCAGTAAATTCTACGCAGGCCTAAAGAAGAAGAAAGTCATTATGTCCGAAGAAGATTCCTAGAAAGGTAGGCCTGAACTTATATATTTTTCTTTTTATTGAAATATCACTTAACCGAAACAGAACTCACGCCCTTTATAAAAATCCGAGCCAGAAATGATTCTGAGTTTGGCCCTTTCCTGATACAGAAATTCTAAATTCATACTAGAAATTTTAAAAATCTTAAATATTAAAACAAAATCTTTTTACCAGAGCGATGTTCAAGCAATACTGTTGACACGTTGACTGCCAAGCGAAAACTGCTAATGTTCACCAGGATGCCAGTTGTGTGTGTGTGTGTGTGTGTGTAATTTGAATATTTGGAACATAAAATCAATATTTTTTAATCTGACTCATTTTGCAACACAAAGGCATGAAAGAGTTCCTCCTAAAGGAGAAATTCTACCTTTTTTAAAGCAATTCTGGCGATTCTCTGGATTAATACAAAAACGCAAAGAAAATTTTAGAAGGCTATTAGGGGTTGGGGGCTGAAAAATTGCCTGACATTTTGTCGATTCAATCCCTTGGAGTTTGTTCTTGAATTGTTGTGAAAAAGACATAAAATAAAAAATTAGCTTATATAAGCATCTGAAAGTTAGTCATATAAATGAAGATGTTCAAAATGTCTTAAGAATGATTTTTTTTTTTTTTTTTTTTAATTTAAACATTTAAAGTGAAGGGAAGTGTTTTTGGAATAGAATAATTTGTACTATTTATACAACACTTTTGGGTAATTTCTGTGATAACTTTTTCGAGTTTTATGTCTGAAGCAAACGATATTATTAATAATTTCTAAGTTATGAAAAAAACAGTAATATGTGCAGTTACATTTAATTTGATTGTATATATAGCTATTAAAATGACGCTTAAATTATACGAGTTTGGTGCCACTAAATAGATGAAGAAATTTTTCCACCTTTTTTTTCATTTCCCATTTTCATGCCTGAACACACAGGGAGATTCTCATCCTTGCTATCAAAAATAATAGCCAAAGCACCCCACAAAAGTTAGTGTAAATTCTTCCATGGGTGGTCAAGGCTTATTTGATAATCAACTAAATTTGTCATTTATCATTAAAATCATTTATTAAGATTTATGTTTCTACCGTATAATCTCTTAAATTGGAAAATTCTTAAATATATGTAAGACTGAGCTTGTGAGATTATTGGTTTAGATTTTCTGTCTATTATTTTTTCTTTTATTTTCTTTTCTATATTTTTATTTATTTTTTATTACATTAGGTAAGAATTTTTTGAATTTTAATTACAATAAGAAAGAGAAAAATGTGGAAAGTATTTCATTTTCTCAACACTTAGCTCATACATTCGGCACATGTATCAATTTGCACAAACCACGTATGTCTGACTCATCATATATAAGGAGTCCAATAATCAAACTTCAAAACCATTTTCATGTAACTCGTACCATTTTTGACAGCCAAGGCCTGAAGTGTTGAAACACCATGGCTATCATATCTCATAGCCAATGGCCCAACGGAAACATCACTGGCTTTCACAAATGACAGCCATGGCAGTCCAAGTGTTAATGGGTTCATGACATCCATTTTTAAAATATAAAATATTCTTTTAAGACTTTCAATATTAATTCTGAATTAAAGATGAAAATGGTAACCATGTCTGGATTATGTATTGCGTGGGGGCTTACGTGAAACGATTATTTATGGCGAAAACCACACACACACAGAAAAAAAAGGTAAGTTTATACAGTTGTTGCACGGTGATACTTCTGTATAATTCCAATAGGCTACTCCCTAAAGAAAGGAAATGGGTAGTTCCAGTCATCCATGAGAAAATATGTAACACGTGTTTGCTAGTACCGCCTACCCGTATTAGAATTATGCGATTATGGAATATTTACTACTTCTAGTACTACTTCTAAACATGCAACGACAATGAATCCCTTCTCAGCTTCTTTTTTTGAATCATTTTTAAAAAATACATTTAGAAACAAGTTTTTTTAACATTTAAGTGGGTGGGGAAAAATCTATAAGCTGAATTGTTAGGTGAAAAATTGTTCACTTTTTGGGGTACTTTATTTAAAGTATTTGGCTATTAATTATAGTTTTGAAAGAAACTTTTCTTCGTCATTGTTTTTGCCTCAAAACAGATAAGCAGGTAAAAACTACACATGTTAAACGGACTGCAACTAGTAAAAAAATTTTACTAACAAAATAGAATGTATGGGTGGGATTAAATTTATATCAGGGCAGGCACTTATTGACCAAACGTCTAAGAAACTGGTGGAGCTGAGCAAAATTTCAAATTCTTAGTGTGATAACAAATGTAAAGAACCAATATACAGGGTGTCCGAAAAGTCTGGAAACGGTCGAATAACTCGAGAAATACATATGATATTGAAAAACGTAAATATACGTGTTAAATATTTTTAAATAAGCTACTCAGTGATACCAAATTTGACCTTCGTAACCGACCCCTTGGGGGTCAGAGGGGGTCCAATTTTGAAATCTCAAATTATAATCCCCATTTTTTATTGCAGATTCGGATTCTACGGACAAAAATACGCAACTTTTGTATTTGATTTTATTTCGAATCCTCGTTTATCACGGTGTATTCGAGCATATTAAATCGATACAATTTCGGCTTTTCCAACGGGATTTTCCCTAATCGAAACTAATTGGGGAGAATTTATGACATCAAATTCCTCGTCTTTTGCAAGAATAGCGTTTCCTGAAAATCACCCATGCCGATTATTTCGATAGTACTACACACAGTTAAAAATTTGATCCATTTGCTGTAGCGTTACTCCACAGCTTTTATAGAATATCTGTTTCATGACCAATGAGAATGCTTCATAACACAGTAAAATACACTGTAAAAAACTGACACTTTTGCTGCATCGTCACTCCACCACTTTTATAGAAAACGATTACTTTACTGTGTTATGGAGCACTCTCATTGGTCACAAAAGAGATATTCTATAATAGCTGTGGAGTGACGCTGCAGCAAATGGGTCAGATTTTTAACAGTGTAGCACTATTGAAATAATCGCCACGGGTGATTTTCAGGAAACGCTATTTCTGCAAAAGACGGGGAATTTGACGTCAAAAATTCTGCCCAATCAGTTTCGATTAGGGAAAATCCCGTTGGAAAAGCCGAAATATGTATCGATTTAATATGCTCGAATTCACCGTGATAAACGAGGATTTGAAATAAACATCAAATACAAAAGTTACGTATTTTTGTCCGTAGAATCCGAATCTGCAATAAAAGATGGGGGTTATAATTTAAGATTTCAAAGTTGGACCCCCTCTGACCCCCAGGGGGTCGGTTGCGAAGGTCAAATTTGGTATCACTGAGTAGCTTATTTAAAAATATTTAACACGTATATTTACGTTTTTCAATATCATATGTATTTCTCGAATTATTCGGCCGTTTCCAGACTTTTCGGACACCCTGTATATTCTTTATATTGCTATTGACTTATTTCTGATTGGAAAATGTTGCAGAAACCAATTAAAAGAAAATTTTACAATGGTTGTAATGCTGAAAAAATGGGTTTTCAGCAATATACATTGCTTCTGAAATTAAATACAATTATGTAAAATAGCATAAAAAATTTAAAGAACTAAGAAATTATAAAAATAAAACAAACAGATTAAAGCAATTAAAGTTACGAAAAGGAAAAAACTATATACACAACGTATATAAATATTAAATGAATCTCATTGACAAGTTTGTTAAATGATACAAGCTATTACAAAAAAGGGGCATTTTAAATAACATTTTTTTCTAGGGGCATTTTTTCTTGTTGTACAATGAAAAGCAGTATAGAAAGTTTAAGTATACAAATAACATAAAACATTGAACTGTTGTTCAAAACTTTACCACAAATCACACAGAGAAGTCGATCATCATATGTTTCAATAAATCTTATTTTATAAGTAATTTTTATCGTATTTTAGTTTTTTTTTTTTTTTTTTTTTTTTTTTTTTTTTTTTTTTTTTTATCGAGATTGCCTTCCCCCCAATGTCTCGGTTCTGTCTTGCTTTGATGACAATACTTGATTTGGGGTGTACGGTACAGAAATAATTTCATTTTCCAAAAGCTCTTCTATTGCTTCATCTGATTATGAAGTGAGAGAAATAAAGAATTAAATACAAACATATGAATAGGGGAGCTTCAAAGAACAAAACTGTTCTCAAGCACAGTTATTCAGCAAGCAGAGTTAACAGCACTGGCGGGCCTTTTCTGTTTTGATTGACGTCGTGCATTCGATTTAGAATACTATTTCTTGTAGCCTAATTTAAATTGAATTTTTTAAACACATTAAATGCAGAAACATATAATAAAGCAATTCAAACCAAAAATATTATACAAAAAATAAATACATGTATAATGCAAACACTTAAATAGCTTTGGGGTATATTATTGTATTTTCTATCCCAATTAAAGGTATATTTATTTTTAACACGCACACACACAAATGCCTACATACTTTTGAAAATCTTTCACTTGCAATATGCTAATTTTTTTCATAAAGTGATTATTTTCGAGGAACACCGCGGAGCACACTTTGGGAACCTCTGATCTAACACATACCATCGGTCCGCGAGCATATAGACCTACAGCATGGAGCCGATTTCGGACAGTTTGAGTTGAAATCGTGGTGCCTGTAGCCGAACGAAGGTGTTGTTGGAGAAGAGTAGCGTTCATGTTTCGGTGTCTCCGAGCTGTTAACGCTAACTACCGATCTTCATTGGGCGTTGTTGCCCGTCTACGACCTTCCCCTGGTCTTCGGCCTGCACATCCACTCTCCAAAAAACGGTTCCAAATCCTGGAAATGACACTTTGTGACACTCCAATGGCTTGCGCTACTTCGGCTTGAGTTTGGTCCCCTTCTAACCTACCAACAATTCTCCAAGATTCTGAATCTGTCAAATGACTTCGCTGAGACATCGTATTCATCGAAACAAAGCAATCACTGAATGCCGATCATCCTTGTCTTCATTCTCTTTTATCCAGTTGAAAGTCAAATTTCATTCGTTGCCGCTGAAGCGACGTCTTTGACATCAAACTCAAAATTTGCATACTCCACAGTTTGAAAACCAGAAAAATTTGCATTTGTGATTCTCTTCTTCTATTTTCGGCAAAAAAATTTCGTTTATATCTTTATTTTATATAAAACTTCAAATATCCTTTAATTGTTTTGAGCAGTGTAAATTAAGATGGGATATAAGTGTTGTGTTCCTGGATGCAAACAGGCTATAACAGTTTAAAAAAAAAAGACGAAGGAAAAAAAAAATAAGTTTATTCCGTGCTCCACAAGTGAGTGATGTTTTTTAGGCTTTAATATAAAGCTATTTACTTGTAATTATATTTAAATTGAGATTTTTTTATTGCGTATAGATTTCAATTTATATGTTTTTTAAATGTTATGTAGAATAATAAAGCACAGAATTTGTTTTGTGTCTAAATACAAACTTATTTAATATGAAAAAAGACGTGTACATTTTACAAAAGATTAATTAGTCAAAGATTTTTTATAGCATTTTTAAGCACTATTTATTACTTCTTTATCCACTGTCTATGGATTAATTAATATTATACAAATTTATTGGTCCGTAAAATCAGTGTTGAATTCAGACACTTTTCTCCGGGAGGGACATCAGTAACTCCGGGGGAAGACATTACAGAGTTCCGGGGGGGGGGGAATTGTACTTTTGGACCATTGAAAACACAAACTTTCAAATTTTCTGGGGGGGGGGAATATCCCCCTGGGCCAATCCCTTTATTTAACACTGCATAAAATATAAAACTGTTTCGATTTCATCTCGCCAACTGAAATTTCCTATTCCTTTTTTTTTTTAGAAATTTTACACAAGCTTTAATACATATCTTGAGATACAGGTGTTGCATAAACCATAAAAAAATTCAGCATAACAGCGCCATCTGTTGAGCGATTTACACCGAAAACTGATCAGCATCAATTTATATCAGGGGCTACCTAAATCTAAATTTTTATTAGAATCCGTGCACTTGAGATACAGCTGTTGCGTAAATCGTAAAAAATGAAGCATAGCAGCGACACCTGTTGAGCGATTTACACCAAAACTGATCAGCATCAGTTTATATCAGGGACTATCTATTGGACTATACTATATATGTTTATATTACAATCTGTGCATTATTTCTTAAAATATAGCTGTTGCGTAAATCGTAAAAAATGCAGCATAGCAGCCCCACCTGTTGAGCGATTTACACCAAAAACTAATCAGCAACAATTTATATCAGGGGCTACCTAAATATCAAATTTTATTGAATTCCGTGTATTTTTTCTTGAGATGGAGCACCCACAAATTATATTTCACAGACAGATATTTTATAAGAACGTGTTTTTTTGGAATCTCTGACCCCTAAAACGTGTAAAATCCGTCGAAAACCGGAATTCGAAAATTTATACAAATCCAATACTTTCTTCTTGTAAAGATAGCAAATCTTGTAAAGATAGCTTCTTGTAAAGATAGAAATAAAAAAAGAAACTGGTGTTGGTTAGAATAAATTTGGTGCTCCCTCAATCTCCTCGGACGGGGCGACCCCTTCCCTCCCATTTTACACGGGCCTGAATTGTCCGGATGGAGAAGATGGGGATTTAAAAGCAAAAATTCCTGAATGAGCTAAGAATAATCTTGATTAATAGATTTATTTTTACTGCTCAGTCATAAATAAAAAAAAATAATAATAATTAAAGAAATAAATAAATAATAAAAAAAAAGTATGTTTAAATTATTTTAAATGTCTAGTCCGGAGATCTATAATTTACAAATTTCCCCCCTCCAAATAATTAAAATAAAAATTTGCTTTAATTCTACATGTACTAATTGCATAAATATCCAAAGTTATGAATTATTAAATTATTCAAAGGTTATAAAAACTATACACGAAATTAAAATTTACTCCAAAATATTTGATTAATACCTAATTTCTAAAAATCATAAGTCTATTCTTTTGCGATATTCAACTTACTTACAACAGTCATTTTAATCCGCGATATTCAATGTTTTTAAATGGCCCTTTGGTTTTTATCAGAATGATCTCGTATTTTAAATGGCTTAAAAAAGAAAATGAAGCGTCGAATACCTTTAAAAAAATATGTATGTTGTGAAGAAAGCTTCAATTAACCAGATTTTCATTTCTACAATTTTCTAAAATTTTAGATTTTTCGTAATTTTTTTTATGACCATTTTTTCCATTGAAAAGCATTGCAGAAGCATCGATCGACAGCCCAGTTGCAGCGGTGTTGCCCCCTATCGTCAAAAAATCCGCATGGCAAAATTTTAACTTACTCCGTGATTCCACCTATCATCTTTCCACTAGCGCCACCTGTCGCTCTCTTTGTAATCTGCACCCGAATTCTTTCAGTTCATCTATGACATTGTCCCCTTACGTACACGTGCTTGCTTGAGCTGATGAAGAGCTGTTATTGTTTTAGCTCGAAACGCATTCTGCTTTGTTTTATATTTTATAGTGATTTTTACAGTGTATCATTTTAATTAAGAAATTATATTAACTGTAAGAAAAAAGACAGGAGGCTTATATTAATAAACTGATTCAATTTAGATTAAACAAAAAAATTGTAGGATGATTATTAAATTATTTACAGAATTTTACTATGAAAATAATATTAATTGATCATTAATTGCTATTATTTTTTTTTATCTGTGATGTTAATGTCTACTTAAATCCTCCGCACTTTTAAAGTAATACAAAGTAATAAATTATTATATATAAAATCGGAATTTAGTCCGATTTAAATTAATTGCTTTTTGCTGCAGGATTTTTATAAATTTCATTTAGAGAATTTTAACCATGAAAATAATATTAGTTGATCCTTAATTGCTGTTATTGTTTTTTTAATGTCTAATGTCTGTGTATATGTCAATTTGGTGCGATAAATCTCTTTGTATTCTGTTTTCACCCAATTAATTTTGTTCTAAATGAAGGAATATTTTTTATGAAATACTAAGTGATTTTATAAACTAGGGATAAAGCGAAAACAAACAAACAAAAAAACCGTAATGTTTAATGACTGGAATAAATTCTCATTATGTGAAAGCTTTTTCCCTGTATTTTTAAAAGAAATTACGTCGAAAAAACATTTAATTGCTCATCAATTGTTATTCTTGTTTTTTAATATGAGTCTGGAGCTAGAGCTATCCGATGCAATTAATCTCTTTGCCTTGTACCTTTTATGCACAATCAGTTTTATGTAAGAGAGAGCAAATACATTCAAGTTAAAGAAAAATGTATTTATACAAATACAAAAAAATTAACACTTTGATAATAAAAAAAAAGATTAAATGACGTTTATTTAATGATATTCAGTTGCATTAATAAATGATAAAGTATAAAGTCTCTTATAAAAAATTGTTTTGGAAAAATATTCATTGAACATTAATTTCTATTTGCTCTTTTTCTAATATCTAGACTTGTATATTTGAGAGCACTAAAGCCTTTTTATTGTGTAAATATTTTTCTTTCGGAGACATTTGAAGAGCATATACTCGAATCATTGAAAAACATTGTGCAATTGATATAGTTGGAAATAAATCTTAATGTCTCCGAATTAAAAAATAATATGAAGGATAAATTAATAACTGCTATACTTTAAATTGTTGTTTTGTTTTACAAGAATTTTTTTTAGAAGTGGTTTTGGAAAACGACAAGAAAGAAAAATAATACCTCGAGCATAAATTGTGAAACATTTTCTAACAATTTCTGAATTCTTAACAAAAAAAAAAAAAAAAATTCTGTGTGATAAAGTAAAAAATAGGTAAAAATATTTCAGAAAACTCATAGCATATTTGAAAATCAGATTTGAGCAATTTCCATCCATAGCGGAAAAGAAGTCCAATTATTTTGTATATCTCTGTATTTTATCTATAATTTGTACACATTCTACCAAAAATATTGAAACTTAGTTTAGAAAGAAAATGCACAATGTGTTGAAAATTCACGTTGAGCTGTTTCTATCAGTATACGGAAATCAATAGAGTTGAATTCCTTTATACCGACCTGAATATTACTAACAGCTTTTTAAATGTGCTGTATATTAATAAATATTTAATTCAGGTGAAAACATAATAAAATTATTCAAATCACGCTATCAAAATTATAATCCATAGTAACAGGGACGCCATTTGAGAGGGTGCTGATGAGCGAGGGATCAAACTTCTTACCCAAAGAATTCGGTGTTTTAGAAAATTTATCTGTCATCACAGGTCAGACTAAAATTTTGTTTCAAACATTAGATTTTATTATAATAAAAATATATTTAATAAGTAAATATTTCACGTCAAAAAAACAAACAAACAAACAAAAAAAACATTTTTTTAAAGAAAGATTTGCTTCTCCAAAATTATTGTGGTGAGAAATTGGGCGGATCAGTATTTACTCTACTCGAAGCCGTTAAGGGAACAGTGGACCTTTATTTGAACAAAATCGTCACACAAATTGTCTATTTCTGTGGTATAATAGTACCAAAACACTTTTTCTTTTAAAAATATCATTTATGAAGTTTTTAAGAAGTAAATAATAAAGGGAAGTGTACTTATAAACTTTAAATCTGTTTTTATCAAAACTAGTTTTTCAGAGTTTTTAGATTTTTGAAATGTTCCTTGCGATGTAATTTTTGATCAATATTTATGAAACAGATAAGGAAGTATTCTGATATTTTTTAGAAAGAAATTGTGTAAGTTTTTAAAAATTCGTTATCATTAAGATAGTCACATTTGATTTTTTTTACTTATTAAAAGGCAAAATTTGGATAAAAATCGATATGGAATTTAGAAAAAAATCTTTAAAATATTAACTATTCAAGAGATTTTCAAAATCTTACACAAATTTGTTTATAATAGAGTTTTAAGTGAGAAAAATACAAAAGCAAGAAAATATCTCAAAAATTTAAACACGAGGATCATTTTAAAATTTTGCTTAAAAATTTAATACTTTAATAAATAAAAAATTTTAATAAGATTAGAAATTTTGTTGAAAGTGTTCTATATCTTTTGGTGAAATGTATATATCCGGAAAATTTCATATTGCTATAATAATAATAATAATAAAACGAAATTTTGTCTACCCCGACAGACTGCAAGCTCAATACGAAATATTCACATCCGAATCCGAAGTGAAAGACAATGAATCAATATTTTATTACTATTGTGGAAAATTACAATTTTATCGCTTATACACAAAAACGAACACAAATGCATTCATCAATATTCAGATAAAGAGCTTTTACTCAAACCCGACCAAAATAACACAAAGCATAAGCCGAAAAGGTTGATGTGAAGCTTATATATGTATAAAGTATAAACCTGATCTGACGTGCAGTTTATTTCGGATAAAATCGCGTTGTCCGATCCGACGCAGATCTGTAATTTCTAATTAACCTTGTTAATTATTATGCACACACTACACAAATTATTTCATATGCACTGGTTCTTTAAAAAACTCTTTATTAAAAGAATAACACTCATTCGCAGCTCACTGCTGCGTTATCGTCTGCACTTATCTCAAACACAACTTTAGAATAAAAACAGAAAAAACACTTCACTTCTCTTCAATTTCTCAACACTGACATTTTAATTTAGGTAGCACGGTATCGTCTGACTACATGGAGCATACCGGCCCCCATTGACATGTTTCACATTCAATAATAACTCTTTTTATACTAAGCACACTAATTACACAAATAAATACAAAAGGTCACTATATATGTTACTTAAATATAAAATTGAAAGAAAAAACAATATATCACTCACACATATATATATATATACATTTTTTTTTAAGTACTATGGGTTTCAGGCATAGGTAAAATACATATTTTACTAATCGATCTTTTAAAAATTCCATTCTGAGTTTTTACCTGAACTACGCGAATTTTCTTATCATTACCATAATATACTTCAATAATTCTCCCTAAAGGCCACTTATTGCTTGATATATTTTCCTCTACTAACAACACTAGATCTCCTATTTTTACATTATCCTTTTCAAATCTCCACTTACCCCTCTGTTGTAATTCACTTAAATAATTATGGTGCCATTTGCGCCAAAAAAGTTGTACAATTTTAGTTATTCTTTGCCATTTTTTGAGGCGATTTTCTCTTATATTGGTTAAATCAGGCTCAATAATGACATTTAATGGTCTGTTTATAAGAAAATGAGCTGGAGTTAGGACTCCAAAATCATCTGCGTCATCTGATAATGGACTCAAAGGCCTCGAATTTAATATTCCCTCTATTTGTATCACTACTGTAAGAAATTCCTCATAAGTGAGATTAGCACCTCCCACAATTCTCTTAAAATGAAATTTAAAGGATTTTATTGCGGCCTCCCAAAGACCCCCGAAATTGGGTGATCTGGAGGGAATAAATTTCCACTCAATGCCTTCACTAGACAAATATGCTGCTAATTTCTCATCAGGTTTTCTTACTAATTCATAAAAGACTAAGTGTTTTATCTGCCCCAATAAAATTTTTTGCATTATCAGAATACAATTTGGCACATTTACCTCTGCGTGCTATGAATCTTTTCAGTGCCGCAATAAATGATTCGGAAGTTAAATCTGAAATAATTTCTATGTGTATAGCCTTAAATACAAAACAAACAAAAATACAGACATAAATTTTTTGTAAGATGGTCCTACGTGCATAACCAACTTTGATCATAAATGGCCCACACAGATCAACACCCGAAATATTAAAGCAATAGTCTAATTGGACTCTATCCCTGGGCAAATCGCCCATCAATTGATTTGCAATAACTGGTTTAGCTTTAAAACATGGAATGCACTGATGAACCACCTTTCGACACATTGCACGACCATTTATTGGCCAAAATTTATTTCTTACTAAGGATAGTAAAGTTGACGCACCAACATGCAAATATTTCTTATGATAATAATTTATAACAATTACAGTAAATTTATTACTCTTTGGTAAAATCGCCGGGTGTTTTTTTGAAAAATTTAAATTACTATTATCTAACCTGCCACCAACCCTTAAAATTCCAAATTCATCTAAGTAAGGGTTGAGGCCTTTTAACTTGCTACTCGGACTTACCGATCCTTTAGTCTGAAGACTATGTATGTCGGTACTGAAGGCTTCATTTTGCACTAATTTAATTAAATATTTCTCTGCCAATTCCAATTCTGACGTACTCAATGGTCCAATGCTTTTATAAAGCGGGTTTCTTGCATTCATCACAAATCTGAAAATATAACTAAGAATACGCACAATCGTTAAATAATTATTACTAAGATTAATCAAGTTATATACAAAACAATTCTCGGTGATATTACAACTTATAACATTAAATTCATTCGAGGATTTAACATTAAATTTGAGCTCTTTATTGAACTCATGATTTGTTTCTGGTATCGTTATTGTACGTTGAGGATAATCACTGTTCTGAAGAAATGTAGGTCCCTTCCACCACAATTCACAGTTTGCAAGTTTGTCAGGATCCATACCTCTGGAAAGTTTGTCAGCAGGATTTTCTTCTGAGCAAATATGATGCCACTGTTCAGCACTAGAGTTTTCTTGTATGTTAGCCACTCGATTTTGAACAAATTGCTTAAGGTCGATAGGTTCCTTTTGAATCCATGCTAACACAATCATTGAATCTGACCAAAGGAAAACATTAGTCACTATTACTTTCATGGATGATAATACTCTGTTTACCAGTTTGGTTAGCAACACTGCTGCACATAACTCCAATCTTGGAATAGTTAGACTCTTTACCGGTGTAACTCGCGACTTGCTAGCGATTAAATTCACCATCACATTTCCTATGGAATCACTGGATTTGCAATAAACTGCTGCCCCATAGCAACGTTCTGAGGCGTCAGCAAACCCGCGTATTTCTATAATTTCTGGGTTTTCAATTATAATACGCCTACAAATTTTTATATTATTTACACATTTAAATGACGTAAGAAATTGATGCCACTCATGAAACTCTGATTCAGGAAGCTCGTCATCCCAGTCAATATTGATTCTCCACAATTTTTGCATTAGTATTTTGGCTTTAGATATAACTGGACCAAGAAGTCCCAATGGATCAAAGAGTCTCGCGATTGTTGACAATACTTCTCGCTTTGTGTAGGAATTGCTCAGTTCCACCTTAACTCGTAAAGTGAACAATCGACCTCTTGGGTTCCACCAAACCCCTAACGTTTTAGTTTCAATTTCATTTTCAAATTTGTACCCTTCTTCATATGTCAGCGAAAGATTTTTATCACTTGTACACCACTTATGGAGTCTCATACCTGCTTTATGCATAATCGCTATGAGCTGCCGCTGCAACTCTTTGGCTTCTTCAAGCGTAGGTGCACCGCACAAAATACCATCCATGTAAATATTTTCTCGAAGAACCGATGCTGCCATCGGATAATTATCTCCTTCATCAATCGGTAGCTGGTTGAGAGTTTTCATTGCTAAAAAAGTCGCACTAACCGTACCGTATGTAACGGTCTGTAGTTCAAAAATTTTAGGCTCTTCTTCGAAATTATCGTTCCACAAAATTCTCTGCAATGCGTGCTGACTAGGATCAATATTGATCATTCGATACATCATTTGAATATCCGCAGTCAGTGCATAAATATGCTCTCGAAAACTAACCATTATCGTGAATAAATCATTCTGAATAACACCGCCATTATATTGCAATGAATTAAGTGATGTGCCATTTGTTGTTGTGGCAGAACAGTTAAATACAACTCTCAGTTTTGTGGTGGACTTTTCTGGTCTAAAAATGCCATGATGTGGAGCATAATACACGACGTCAGGTTCTTTCACTTCTTTAACCTGTTTCATATGCCCCAACATTTCATATTCATTTAAAAAATCGTTATACAATTTGAAGTATTTCTTATCTTTTGATAAGCGAGTACACAGCGATTTGAGTTTTTTAAGAGCAAGCTCCCTAGATTGGCCTAAACACGAAGGATTTTCCTTTAAAGGCATTTTCACCACGTATCTCCCTTCCTCATTTCTCCTATGCGTGCGCGCAAAATGTTGCTCACATATCTCAAATTCCTTACTTTTTGATAATTCTACTTCGACGTTTTCAACTTCCCAAAACTTTTTTAATGTTTGGTTTAAATCTTCCTCCCGAATTAGCCCACAATGAACTTTTACATCACTTTCCTGCTCTATGCATCCACTAGCCACATACCCAAATACGGTATTTTGCAAAAGTAAATTTGAACTCTGAGAATATATTTGTCCCGGTCTTAATAACTCATAAAATATTTCTGCCCCCAACAACATATCAATTTTATCAGGAAAATTAAATCTATAATCTGCTAATATAGTTAAATCTGGTACTTCAACATTTATGTTAACCACTTGTTGCGGAATTAAATCTATAATTTTCCTTACTACTAGCATAGTCAATTCTCTTTCAAAACTTTTATCTCTATTCGCGATTTTTGTATTTACGCAGCCTTTTATTGTCATAGAAGTGTCATCCAAACATGAAATTAAAGTATTCGTTTTATTAATTCTAAGCTGCAATCGATTAGGACACTGTGAAGTAATCAAACATGCTTGTGAACCGACATCTAGTAAGCATCTAACTTCCTGCCATTCCGAGAACTTATCTTTAATGAGGATACGCGCCGTACTTAATAAAACAGATTTTGTTTTATTTTTCACAAAACTAGAGGCGACAGTCTGACTCGGAGGGTAGGAAAGGATTTTCTCGGGTTGTGAATTTTTTATTCCTGCAGCCGATTGAAACATATGACCAACATTTTTATTTTGATTATTTAATTCCTTTTCTTCTCTAGAAAAATGTATTAGCTCAGAATGCGGTAGGTTACATCTAGCACAATTTTTAGACTTACATTTCTGTGCGCAACAATTATAATTTAAACATTTGAAACATGCTTTATTTAATTTCACAACTTCTACTCTATCTTTAATGGACAGTTTTTTGAATTGCGGACAAGAATGTAAACCGTGATATTCATTAGATTTACACAAGACACATTTGACATTTTTTGTTTCCGAAAAAAATATATTTGAAGCGCTCCTTTGAGGCCGATTTTGAAATTTATTTGTCGCTATACGTTTATTTTCATTTATCGTGTTTCTCGAATACACATTTGATTCACCTTTAGATTTATTTTTAATCGACAAAAAAATATCGCATTCTCTTCCTAGTTGCTGTGGTTTAAAATATGACTCTGATTGTTTAATTGCGATATGATTCATTAATTCGCGATCTAAAGAACTGAAAATTTTATCTGAAACAATCAGATCACATAATGATTTAAAATCATTTACCTCACGCAAATTACAGTAATACTGAAAAATTGAACTCAGCCTAGCTGCAAATTGAACGTAACTTTCCGACGGTAATTTTTGCGCACTCTTGAAATTGTTTAAACATTCTTGTGCAGTAGGTTGAAATTCCCTTAACACTATATTTTTCAATTTATCATAACTAATCAACTCTTCCTCTGATAAATAGATCATTAAATTGCTCGCTTTTTCGCTGAGAATATTTAACAGAATTTCGGCCTTAAACTCTTCAGGTACATTTTTAGTTCGAAAAGCTTTCTCAAGAGATTGAAAAAAAAGATTAAATGACTCAGCTCTCGTTGGTAAAGGAATAGTTAAAGTTTTAATACTTTGAATAAAACTTTCCAAGTTATTGTTCCCTATTTCCGTTTCCGATTTTTGTGTTACGGACGGCAAATTTTCCCGAGATTCTTTACGCAATTTGGCTATTTCTAATTCTTTCTCTAACTGAGCTAGTTTAATTTTTTCAAATTCCGAATTTTGGGATGGTTCTTTACGAATATTTGCTAATTCTAACTCTTTTTCTAATTGCGCTAATTTAATTTTTTTTAATTCTAATTTTGTTTTCTCAGTTTCTGTTCGTGATTTATACTCCTCAACAACCGAATTAACGATGCTTTTTAATAACTGCTCATTTGAGTAATATTCACTATTCTCTATAATATTTCTTAAATCAATAATTTTACTACTTTCAGGAGCAGTTAAACCCAATTCCTCAACTACAAGCTTAAGCTCGTGTTTATTTAGATTATCAATAACAGACATAATTAAATCAAAATAAACTAAAAAATTGCTCTTACCTCACTCAAATCGCTGCGAAATTCTGAGGAAGGCTCATTATAATTCTTAAATTGATCATCTTAAACACAATATTTCACTTGTTTGTGCACGATATTATTCGAAGATTCTCATGTTGAACGTTGACAGATCTATAATCGAACTCTAAATATAACATCAGCACATAGTTCAAATTCCATGATTTTTCACTCTCATAAATAATTATTTTCACCCTCCGGCTCGACGGTCCAATGTTAATTATTATGCACACACTACACAAATTATTTCATATGCACAGGTTCTTTAAAAAACTCTTTATTAAAGGAATAACACTCATTCGCAGCTCACTGCTGCGTTATCGTCTGCACTTATCTCAAACACAACTTTAGAATAAAAACAGAAAAAACACTTCACTTCTCTTCAGTTTCTCAACACTGACATTTTAATTTAGGTAGCACGGTATCGTCTGCCTACATGGAACAAACCTCATAACCGAAAATAAAAATACTGTCTTTGGTTAAAAATACAAAAATTTGCTCAATGGTGCACAAAAAGGGAACTTTAATAAGAACTTGTACAATTAAAATAAAATAAAATATAAAATCAACGTTTCGAGCCGTCTTCAGGAAAGTATGATGATGAAATGACTAAAAGTTTGTTTCCTGAGCGAGAGATAATATTTCTAATAAAACAAAATCTAAATGAATCAGAAGTTCGAATGTATTGACACCTATGCTCGAGGAAAAATTAAAATACTGATAACAGATTCGAATTTATGCTGTTATGCCATATTTTTGGTATATTATAGGATAAATTATCATTACAAGGTTTATTTTCTCGTGCAATGATTTCGATAGATTCTCTAATTTTGCTCTCATACACTGAGAAAAATGAAATGCACCAAAATGAGTACATCAATGTACTCATACGGAGTTTAACCTTCTCACTGCCGCAACCGGATATATACGTTAACTAGGCTGCAGTTTTCACTGCAGTTGAAGCTTTATTTAAATTAGTGTAATTCTACAAATATAATCCAGTTTTAAGAAATTAAATTATGATTGATACTTTTAAAGCTTATAAGCATATACGTAACAAAAAATTATACCATGATAGAAAATTCCTCTTTTATTAACATTTAAAAAAAAAAAAAATTGCAGGGAAAAAATCATTAAAGTTTTGCCCTTTTGCTTGGCGGTCGGGCGGTCATGCTTGGATCCAAAATGATCACATTGCTTTCTCAATTTTGAAACATCACGTTATCAAATCCAAACTAACGATAATTTTGTACCCTGTAATGGTTTATTTCATCCATGGTGTCATAAAAGATGCTTATTAATGCAAATATTAAATTATATATACTATTTTGAAATAATTTAAAAGTGCTTGCAAATAGTGCTCTTGCCATAAAAATATTCTATTTGGGTATTTTGCTGCTAATTTTTTTAATATTTTTTCTTAATAAACAATCAACTAAACTTTTATTGTTAATAATTTCGAGCAAGAAATAAATGCTAGTATATTTTTACTTTAATTTATAAGGGGGCATTTCATAGCGATTTGCATTTGAACACAACCATGGAATTAAAAATGAGTTTCTCAGTTTTGAGTGCATTTGGATCAGAGCTATTTTGAGTATCTGAAGTACTTAAAATTGAGTACTTTTCACTCAATTTTGAGAAACCATTTTTTTTTCAGTGTATGGGTTATGATTTTAGCTTTTTCAAAGTTAATATAGCTACCCTTGTTCGCCAAGCAAAAACGAGAAAGAGTTCAAAAATCATTAAATGACTGTTTAATAAACCGAATATTATCTTTCAAATTTGTGGTAGCAAGCTTTTTTCAGACATCTATCTTAAAATTTGGTGGTTAATGGGTTAAGGCCCCTGCCCTCGCTCGAGGAAACGCTCGCGAGCTAATACTATTCCAATGGATAAGCATTTTTCTAATAACTCTTTCGCATTTTGACATTTTTGAATAATGTTTTGCGCATGACAACACTTTCAAATTTTAAATGAATTTCGGTATTGCAATTTTGGCTACTAAAAGTTTTTAAACTTTCTAATGTTGCTGCACATTTTCAATTTTTACACCATCGTGTAGGAAAAAAGTGTACTTTTAAATGTAATTTGTTTGAAAGCTGTATTTTAATTTGTTTTTGAAATATTAATTTTTTTTGTAGCTTTTACTACCTCTTTTCTAATGGTGGCAATATGAGTACGCCATTTCTATTTAAAGCAAAGGAATAAAGGGAAGAAATTGAGTGCTGTATCTTTATGTTGCCATTTTCTCATTAAAAGGGAAAAAATAGAAATTTAAATATCTTCTGTTATATAAAACCCGGTGAATTTTGATTTCATTTACAAAATTTGATTTACGCGTAACAGAATGTCAAAAGCAAGGCCCCCTTATCATAATATCAAGGCCTCGCATTCAGGAGAAAATCTATTGTTGAAATTGTCCCTATAATTGCCAACTTATTATATGACTTTGTCTCGTATGTAACGCCACCTGGTGCATACTACTGCTAATAATCCCATAGGAAATAATGGAAAACATTTCAGTTTCTAACATTAGATGGCGCTACCAACGTGAAAATCATGTAGTTCAGCGCCCCCTGTACTGCGGTCAAAGGAAACTTGGTGAATGACAAGCCTTTATATTATGATAAGTTAGCCTTGGTCAAAAGTTTAATACCTATTTCAGCTAATAGCATCGAGACTTCAAGTTTTGAATCAAAATTGTCAAATTAAAATGCCAGTTTTCTTTAAACGTGAATACAGATGTGAAATGTACATTTGTAAATTTTGATATGGTGAAAATGATGTCGGGTTAGATTTCACGGGAAAAAAATTCTATGATTGAGTCAAAATTGAATAAATTTTGTTTTTTATCATTTTGGAATACTAGCATAAGAACCTTAACTGATAACTTTATCATAATAATATATCTTTGTTATTTTTTACTGCTTACATATACGATTAAAGTTTAATTTTAACAATTTTTACAACTGCGTTTTATAGAAACAGTATTTTGTTAATTTGACAATAAATATCGTTTGTTTAAGAGTTAGACGTACCAACATAAAATACATTTTTTTCTATAACTAATTTTGTAGGTTTATTATAAGTTAATGAAACAGTTCCTTCTTAAACATTTTCTTTCGTCAAAATTTGACGGGTTCTACCTTGTATGTATATTGTAAAATTCAATAATCATTTACACAGATTTCATACGAAAGTTTATTTATTGTTTTCATGTTGACAAATTCAGTGGTTCGAAAATGACGACGAATCCGGTATTGATTTTAATTGAAACTATCTGCACTGCACACTTCAAGGGCACATACCGGGTGTCCCAAAAATGACTGATGTATTTTAAAATTCAATAACTTGCAAACGGTGACAGCTATTTAAAAATTTTTTGCAGGAGTGTTATGCATAATGTCAGGAGTTTTTTTACCGTAATATTTTATGTTAGTTCGCATCTCAAACAATAGGTGGCGCTGACGGCGATTGAAGGCCAGGTGATCAGTGCTGAGTGAAGCGTGGACCTGGCCTTCAATCGCCGTCAGCGCCACCTATTGTTTGAGATGCGAACTAACTTAAAAAATTACGGTAAAAAACTCCTGACATTATACCTAACCCTCCTGCAAAATTTTTTTAAATAGCTGTCACCGTTTGCAAGTTATTGAATTTTAAAACCCATCAGTCATTTTTGGGACACCCGGTATATGGTCAAATATATATTGCCATTTGTTGGCTCGAGAATGTCCCGTAGAGGATATAAACTGAAAGATTTATTAAGTTTTACGGTCTTTTTTGTTAGAAATATTTAAAAGTAAGGAATATGCCTAATAAGTTTGAAACAAACTCACATACACATAAAGTATGATATTTAATTATATGTGTGGCATTTATAAAAAATTTTTCTTTTTTTTTCCCAGAAACTATTGAGAAAAATCACTGATCGGACAAAAAAATACTTTTTTGTTTTATGTTAAGTAAAATAATCCGATACAGTAAACACTTCTATGTTATTAATTTTCGCTCAATCAACATTTTTTTTAAATGTACAAGTACCTTTGTAATTAAAATTACACAATAAAACACATCATATACGCAAATATGAAGTCTTTAAACATAATAATAATTATTCATATTCATATTTTATTATTATATCATTATTTATTTATTTATATTATATTCATATTTCAATGTATATCATGTGAAGAACTAAAGCAATGACATGAAATAAATCTTTTTATGTCTTTTTGTGAAATCAATTCTGTTTAACACAATCAAACTATTGTCGAAATAAAATAATGTATTTTTAATGCAATACAAAGTAATCAACTCTTCGATATTTAAGAACAAGGTGGAAATTGCACGTCAAACGTAGCAAATGTGGCGTGTTCGTACTGTAAGGAAATTTTAAAAATATTCAGATCTTGGTGTAATAGCATAAAGTACTTAGGATACAGTAGAGTATCCGAAAGTTTTGTGTATTCCTGTAAATACTATATGCTTCCTATTATACAGGAATAACTTATAGTAAACCTCAGCAACGTATACCAATTTCATAAAATGTGAAATGGTTAATATTATTAAAAACGCGTTTCAAACAATGTTTCCCCTATACCATTACGTAATGGAATACTTTTGTGTAGTCCTGTAAATTAATAATAAATATTCTTTGCACCAAAGATTGCACAAAAGGTATATTTTAGGTGATACTTCATAGATGCATAATCAATTTTATATGTTTGAAAGTGTGTAATGCTAATAAAATGCACTTGAAACTATTTTTCTCATTGGCTGTAATGCAACGTAATATTTTTGATTGTCCCTGTAATTAAACTATGTATCCGTCTTTCATAAAATTTAAAATGACTCGACAAAATAGTGGAAAAATTATATATTTTAAATTTCAAATGATTCGGTAAGGCAATTTTTGTTATGTTATATGCGGACAGACGGACGGACTGAACGACGGCTATAGATGCCACGTATTTACATAATTACAAACGCACCTAGAAAGAGCAGACTGATTTATAATCAAATGTATAAACTTAGATGAAATAAATGTTTTCGTAGGATTTTTATAAATTTTATTTAAAGAAATAATTGGTAAAATTATATTAATTGGTCATGTCTCAAATCTGGTTCTAAGTCAGTCCTGTGATATAAATTTCTTTGTAATGTACTTTTTTCAAATTTATTTTTGTTAAGAATAAAGAGATATATTTTTATGAAATGCAAAATTATTTGATAATTTGCCGACCCCCCCCCCCCCACCATCAAAACAAAACAAAAACGGAAATGCTTAATGACTGAAACCCCATTCTCAATACATGTATGTTTTTTCGGTATATTTCAAAAAGAAATTAAAGGGAAAAAAACATTTGATTGCTCATTAAATGTTATTCTTGTTTCTTTAATAGAAAGTTTGAAGCTAAGGTTTCCCGATGCAATAAATCTGTTTTGCTTTATGTACCTTCGAGCAATTATAGTTAGGTAAGCGCAAATAAATTTATATTAGAGAAATATATATTTAGCTTGAGCTAAACACAAGAAAATTAGTCGTTTGATATTTCTGAAAAAAAAAAAAAAAAAAAAAAAAAAAAAAAGACTGTATAATGTTCAATTAATGGTAGCCATTTAGATTAATTAAGGATCAAGTATGGAGCCCTTTATAAAAATTTCCTTTGAAAAAAAAAAAAAAAAAACATTAATTTTTATTATCTTTTTTTTAGTATATAAATTAATTGAAATGAGTGGAATAATTGCATTTTTATAGTTATTTCTGTTTAAGACATTCAAAATAGCATAATCAAATTATAGTCAAACCCCGTTATAGTGAACCCGCTATATAACGAACCCCCTGTTATAACGAACGAAAATTTTAGTCCCGCGATTTTCCTATTGTATTTAATGCTAATTTACCCTTTTATAGCGAACCTCCAAAACCTTAAGAATCGGCTATAATGAACTTTTTTTTTCAAGTCGACCATAATTTTTTTTTCCGTTTTTCGCAATTGTGGAAATAGGACTTCTCTAATTTCATAAGAAAATGTAAGTGGACTACTGAAGTATGGAGTAAATTATTTATTCATTTTTTTTAATTAAAAGATAGGAACAATCGAGTTTTTTTCTCTTTTCGGATAGCCGTTCTGCAAGTGTCATTCCGCCCACCTGTCAATCATTTTCACTCACTCATATCACAGCTTTTCACTAGACTGGCGACCACGGAGTAACTCCGGACCACGGACTTACTCCTTGCTGGCGACAATAAGGGGCGGGGAAATAAAAAAGAAGAGAAAAAACAGTCAGTTTGTTGACAAGGTGTGTGTGTGTGTGGGGGGGGGGGGAGATGCTATAGGAGAACATGTAAAGGCATGAACAGTAAGCATTTACGAGTCTGCGCTAGAAGAGAGGGGGGGAGCGGGAAGTTAAACACAGCTGGACCTAGCGAGAACAAGGAGAAAGGGGCACGGAGTAAGAAACAGGAGGGGAAAGTAGTGTTAAAGTTTTGGTTTTAATTATTTGGAGCAACGGTTTATTCATATTATGGATGTCTTGTGTGTTACCCCCACACTGCCCCCCCCCAGGGGGGGGCACATTTTTAATTTCTTTACAACACCAGTCGTGTGACACATCATTTGAAAGGTCTGCAATTGCTTATTCATATTATGGATGTCTTGTGTGTCACCCCCACTTTGCCCTCCAGGGGGGGGGGCACATTTTTAATTTCTTTACAACACCATTCGTGTGACACATCATTTGAAAAGTCTGCAACTGCTTATTCATATTATGCATGTCTTGTGTGTCATCCCCCCCAAGGGGGAACATTTAAGCTATTGCATAGCTTTTACCGCGGGCTTTGAGCGCGGCGACCGTACCTAGAAATTCCGTAATGAGAAAAAACCCTAACATTTCGGCTAACGTCGTTTCAATTCGGCAGATTTCTCATTTATTCAATAAAAGAAAAAATTTGTTTTCTTATCGGTCATCACGCTCAAAAAGTGTAACTTGAATTAATATCAAAGAAAAAGAAAAAACTTGAATTAATATCAAAGAAAAAAAAACTGCAGAAATAAAAAATAAATATATAATTATAATTGCATAAGTTGATAAAAATGCTATGCAATAGCTTTACCGCTGCAGTCCCCGAGTGCCACACGTATTTTTTTTTTAATTAAAATCTGTGCATTAGTTCTTGGAATATAGCTGTTGCATAAATCTTTAAAAATGCAATATAGCTGCGACACATATTAAGCAATTTACACCAAAAGCTAATCATCATCAATTTATAACAGGGACTACCTAAATATAAATTTTCATTAAAATCCGTGCGTAGTTCTTGAGATACAGCTGTTGCGTAAACCGTACAAAATGCAGCATAACAGCGCCACCTGTCGAGCGATTTACACCAAAAACTGATCAGCATCAATTTATATCAGGGACTACCTAAAACTAAATTTTTATTGTAATCCGTGCGATAGTTCTTGAGATTCAGCTGTTGCACAAATCATAAAAAATGAAGCATACTAGTGCCACCTGTTGAGCGATTTACGCCGAAAACTAATCAGCAATAATTTATATCAGGGTCTTAATTAAATATCATTTTTTTTTAATTCAGTGAATTTTTTCTTGAGATAGGGAACCCACAAAATGTCTGTCACAGACAGATATTTTATAAAAGCATGTTTTTTGGAATCTCTGACCCCTAAAACGTGCATACTCCGTCGAAAACCAGAATTCGAAAATTTATACGAAACCAATACTTTCTTCTTGTAGAGATAGAAGGAAAATAATTGGTGCTGGTAGAATAAATTTTATGCTGCTTCCTCAATCTCCTCGGACGGGGCGAACCCCCCCCCCCCCTTGCCTTTCACATGGGCCTGAACTAGAGGTCTGCACGGGCCGGAATTTTCAGGCCTGGGCCAGGCCCGGCCCGGCCCGTTATAAAACTCAAAAGTTCGGCCCGGGCCCGGGGCATTTTTTATATTTTAGGCCCGGCCCGGCCCGTTTTGGCCCGTTACAATTTCTACGATTTCTAAAAAAAATCAGATTTTTATCATATAACTAAGATTCCTTTAATGAATACTGCATACATATCTATGGAATGATTTTACAGTATATTTTACAGCAAATACACATTAACAACATTGATGATTACTTAGATTCTTAGGCTTTCAACATTCGAATAAAGATTCCTTAGAAAATTAATATGGCTTAGAATAAAAGAAAAAAGAAAGAAAGCTAAAAACATCGTTAATTTTGAAGCTGTTTAATAAAAGAAGATTTATAAATATATTTCTATATCATTTTATTATAGATTTCAAATCCAAATTCATTCTTAAATTCAAAGAAACTCCTTTCTGATACATTTCTAAATTAATTTTTTTTCTCAGAAAAGCATAAGATTAGCAGATATCTTTATTCAGAAACTATATAATCGAATGGCGTTATCCATTTTTTGATACAAGCAATTTGAGAATACTGCAAACAAATAAAATACTGTCATAATTAGCGTTTTGAATAGAATTTCCGTAAGCAATAGCAAGGGAAGGGAGAAAAATCTGCAATCATTTGAGAAACTATTATATCTCAACAAGGTTATACAAGTATTTTATTTACCAAAAATGAAAAACGCTATTCGATTCCAAATCCCTTCAATAGTTAGGCATCACTTTTATACTTTTACAATTTAAAATTAATCAGAAAATGTGTCAAACTTTCGCATTATTGAGAAATTAATTTAAAAATCATCAAGAAGTATATATCCGAAGACTAAGCTAACATAAGTTCTTTATCGCTGTTAATAATTTTACAAATCTTTCAATTGAGCAATTTCCATTCGAAAAATTAAACTAAGGAAAAATAAATATGACGTCAGAATTAAAATAAAAATAAAAATAGTACTTTGTTAAATATTAAACACGGAAATTTGTTTCGTTAATAAGAATTTTTCTGTCAAAAATGAGGGCATAATTAGAAGTAAAAGAAATAAAAAATAATTATATTTTTAACAAATATTTCAATTGATAAAATTTGACGTCATAATTGAAATAAAACAGGTATTTTATAGTTGTTGTTAAAAATACAAGAAACATGGACAGCAATAACTCATGAATAATGACGTCATTACCGAAACTTCGGCGAAGGCTTATTTTGGCGACGCAAAATTTATTGTTTTCCATCTCTCAGTCTGTTCTTCTGTCTATCTGTCAGTCTCCGATAACTGCCACAAAATGCAATCAAAACTTCTTTTTTTCGTAAACAAAATTGTAAAACCCTAGATTACTGAGTTTACACTTTCAAAAGTTCCTGATACATCAGATTTAGGTGTTTTTGGTGGGCAGGTATCTAGAAGTATGAGGATAATGAAAAATGCTTATTAAAATTGCCACTTATCCTTATAAATCAAAATGTAGAAAAAAAATACAAGATATACGATAACCATTAGCAGATTGATAGAAAGTTAGAAATTTAAATTTAATGCGATTACAGGGGGTTCAGGGGGGCTCCGCCCCCCCGTGAAAATCTACTGTGGTATAATAAAAAAACAAAAATAATAGATCATGAATTTTTCAGAATATCCTAACATAACTAAATCTTTAATTTAATGGCTTTTGATGGTTTCAAATTTCTTATTCTTATTTTATTCTTATAAATAATTACGTAATTCGAAAATTTTAAATTAATCCAGGAAGTTGAATATTACGCTAAGTGTGTTTTTAGAAAAAGAAGTGAAAAGCTGACTTGAGGCTCTTGATCTGCAGATTTACTAGTTTAAAAAATATACAGGGTGTTTCGCTACCAGACCGAAAAACTTTGAGGGATGATAGTAGACATGAAAATAAACATTATTAAATAGGAAACCATGGGGCGCAAACGTCTTCTGTAGGAGCTAGGGGCCATTAAAGTTTAAGGTCCAAAATTTCAAACGATGATAAAAAACGGAAAAAAGGGTCGATTCGTTTGCGGTTTTCACTAAAATCATTCTTTATATCACGATTTTTTTAGAAAAATATTTTAAAGGTTACGTTCAAAAATTTTCGATAGAGGGCGCTTTAGACTTTAGAGTAACGAACAACTACTTTTTACCGTTATTTTCTGCATGGGGTTGAAAATTTTCTAAAATTTAGACTTTAACTTAAATTTTAAGCCCAAAATAGGAAACATTGGGATCGGGTAACTAGCGAAAATTGAACTGCGAACAGAGGTGGGGATTTTAAACGCTCATAAATATTGGACAAACAAATCGATTTTGTTGCTGTTTGCGTGTAAGTCATTCCCTCGGTAATTATTTTATTCAAAATGATGTGCAGCTTTGGTATCCTCATTTTTTGATAGAGGGCGCTTCCGACACATCTCTGATATTTCAATGGCATTACTCCTGGGTGTTTTACTACCAGACCAACATACTTCCAGGAAGTGTTAGGGATACAAAGACGACTCGGGATCACTTAGGAATGTAACGTTGGAAATGTCTTTTTTGAGAGTTATGGTTAAAGGAAGCAGAGAAAAGAAAACAGAAACAGCATAGAAAGAGCAACACATTAATGTGACAGAAAACAGTTTATTTAAACGTATTACTAGAAAAGGTGTTCGAAATTACGACCAGAACCAGTCCTTCATGTTTGACAGCGGCAACGCGTGCAATTCCTCACGCTTTGAAAGATTCCTGGCATCTCTTATAGTTTTCTGGCTGCTACAGAAATACCAGCTGCGAGATCTTCAACTGATGGTACGAGAGTCTTATACACCCAATTTTTCATTTGACACCAACAGAAGAAGTCCATACATGATAGGTCCGGCGATCTGGAAGGCCAATGAATGGGGCCACCACGACCAATTTACAGCAGTCCATATGTTACTTTGAAGTGTCGGCAGACGTCATTGGTTAAATGTGGAGGAGCACTATCGTGCTACTCATCGTTCAAATACTTCATTCTGCTACCTTTGGAACCGGTTCACGAATGATCACTTAAAAGTGATCGCTGCTCAGGCGCATTGCCGTTTAGCGCCATCTACCGTCGCTGTCAAACTTGCCGGACTACTTCTGGTCGTAATTTCGAACACCTTTTGTAGTAAAACCTTTAAATAAACTGTTTTCTGTTACATTAACCTGTCGCTCTTTCTCTGCTGTTTCTATTACTTTTTTCTCTACTTCCTTTAACCGTAACGTTCAAAAAAGGCATTTTCAACGTTACATTCCTATGTGATTCCAAGTCGTCTTTATATCCCTAACACTTCCTGGAAGTATTTTGGTCTGGTAGTAAAACACCCAGGAGTAATGCCATTGAAATGTCAGAGATGTGTCGGAAGCGCCCTCTATCAAAAAATGAGGATACCAAAGCTGCACATCATTTTGAATAAAATAATTACCAAGGGAATGACTTACACGCAAACAGCAACAAAATCGATTTGTTTGTCCAATATTTATGAGCGTTTAAAATCTCCACCTCTGTTCGCAGTTCAATTTTCGCTAGTTACCCGATCCCAATGTTTCCTATTTTGGGCTTAAAATTTAAGTTAAAGTCTAAATTTTAGAAAATTTTCAACCCCATGCAGAAAATAACGGTAAAAAGTAGTTGTTCGTTACTCTAAAGTCTAAAGCGCCCTCTATCAACAATTTTTGAACGTAACCTTTAAAATTTTTTTCTAAAAAAATCGTGGTATAAAGAATGATTTTAGTGAAAACCGCAAACGAATCGACCCTTTTTTCCGTTTTTTATCACCGTTTGAAATTTTGGACCTTAAATTTTAATGGCCCTTAGCTCCTACAGAAGACGTTTGTGCTCCATGGTTTCCTATTTAATAATGTTTATCTTCATGTCTACTATTATCCGTCAAAGTTTGTCGGTCTGGTAGCGAAACACCCTGTATAACACATATCTTATAGGAGACTATGCAGTAGTTTTATATATATATATATATATATATATATATAGGGGACTTAAAGAACTCAGTCAAATAAAAGGGAAATGTGTTAGATAATATGAACAATCGCGAAAATGAAATTGCAACCACTTATACTGTAGAACAACTGTAACGCACCTTAATTGTACTGAAACCATGTTGTAGTACATTTCAGGATTCCATATCAAAGAAAGAAAAATAACGTGTTAAACCTAGGTAATAAAAAAATATCCAACATTTCCATAATACATAACTTCGCCGGCCCATTCTTTTCTGCAGCTATGTATATGATCTATGTATTTGTAAATATTCTAAATATAATGTTAAAATTTTTCTTAGTTAGAAAAAGTATAACAAAGATTAAAATTCACCTTTAGCAATTTCTAATAACAGACAGAAACTTACTTGAATTCTTTTTTACAGTCCTGTATATTACATGCAAATATTTATACCACCTCATATTTAGCTTAAATTATTCAAGCAAAAAGTCCGATTCAAATTATTGAATTCATATTTCCGGGAATCGCTATTGCACAGGTGACCAAATATCCAGTTTATTGTGTAGTTCGATACATGATTTGTTTAAATTCTACAAACATCTTTTATTATATCAAATGCAGCTGAACTTCAGGATGCATTAGTTTTCCTTAAAATACATACGATAATTGAAAGAGCACTTCAGCAATCTTTTCTAATAGACCATACTTTGGATACAATATCTGAGGTCTGGACACAGATCCTAAATCTTTTATGCCTCTCTGTAAATAAACAACAAATGTGATGAAAATCATACTTAAGGCCCCTGTCCTCGCTCGAGGAAACGCTCGCGAGCTAATGCTATTCCTATGGGGAAGCATTTTTCTAAAAAAAAATATTCAAAAATGTCAAAATGCGAAAGAGTTATTAGAAAAATGCTTCCCCATAGGAATAGCATTAGCTCGCGAGCGTTTTCTCGAGCGAGGACAGGGGCCTTAAATGCAAGCATATTGTAGGAAATTTCAGTATTTATCATTGTATTGATTATCTCGCTATATTAATTTCATCATGTTTGATATAATGCAACTAAATTAAAATACGCTGGGGATATTTTTCCTCGTAGAATATTATATTACCGAACATTTTTCTGTGATCTTGTAAAGGAATGTTAAATCTTTTCACCCCATTTTCTACAGAAATCTTGTTTTAGTGCACTTCAGAAACTGATATCAATTTCAATATTATTAAAATAACCTTAATAAAATAACATTATTAAAATACGCTGCAAATGGTTTTCCTTCACAGACTATGATATATTGAAATACTTTTGAGCTCCCTGTACGCACACTATAAGTACTACACTTAACATATTCGATAGTAACAATGTTCTTGTGAACCTTAAAAATGCATGTGAATTTCATTACATTTAAAATTATGTAACATTATCAAAATACACCACAAATAATTTTTTCGCCTTAGACCATAATGTAAAGTCTCCTTTTGAGTGCTCCTGTGATTCAGTTATAATTGCTACCTGGTTCATTTTCAATGCTGCACATGCTATGGCAAATCTCAATAACGTATGTTATTTTCGTATGAATCCCACTACATTTACTCAAGTATAAACACGGACAAACAGGCGGCAGACCCCAGGCACTCGGCATCCGTTATACAGACAGATTGAAGTGGTAAACACTTTTAGAACATGTTAGAAAGTGTCGGGGGTAGTTTCCATAAAACGAAAAAAAACAGTCTTAGGAAAAATCTACTACAAAACTGTGTTTTAGGTGGCATTTTTGTATAATTTGTACATATGCACATTTGTATGATATGCTTTGCATATCATACAAATTTATAGAAATTTATTATAAAAAAATATTCTTTAAAGTGACAACATACTTTTACTTTTTAAGATCTAAAAAAATGTGGAATTAATATCCATTTACAAACCTGTTTCCAGTACACTTCGAGCACATTATGCGAAATTGAGATATTGAGTGAGGGAATGTATTTTCTCACAAAAACATTAAACCTTTAGATTTTAAGCCCGAAAGTGCATTTTTAAAGGGATTTTTATTTACATTTTCAGAATTGAACAATTTTAAGAATTAACACACAAAAATATTTTTTTTTGATTAGTTGAGCTTTTCTTACTTTCTAAGAATGAAAAAAAAGTATTTTTCATTGATCATTACGTCATTTACGATATGTATAAATTATTAACATTTCCTAATCTTTTAATATTTAACCTTTAAAAAACTTATTTCATTTTAAAATTAAATATTTATATTAACCACGCTCACACGATAAACTTAATCTTATACTATAATGCGAGCAAAAATTGTGTGTGTGTGTGTGTGTGTGTGGGTAAATTTTATCTCAAAAACGGCTCTAACGATTTTCGCAAAAATTTGAATTTTACCATTTTCGGGCACGAGAAGACCATTGGGCTAGGTCACATGTTCGAGAAAATTCGATTATTGGGTCGTTTTGGGTCATAATGGGTCAAGATCAAGCTATTTATATCTAGAGAACGGCTGGATCGATTTTAAGGAAATTTTCTATCCAATAGTTTTTTGGCACAACAAAACTATTGGGCTGGGTCGCATGTTCGAAAAATTTCGATTAGTGGATCAATTTTGGGTCATTATGGGTCAAGCCATTTTGATCTAAAAAACGGCTCTAACGATTTTGACCAAATTTTATATTGTATCGTTTTGGATTACAAGAAGACCATTGGGTTTGGTAACATGTTCGAGAAAATTCAGTAAGTGGGTCATTTTTGGGGTCATTGTGGGTCATGCTATTTTTATCTAGCGATTTTCTCACGCAATTTTGACTAAAAATTGCATTCTATGGTTTTTGGGCACGAGAAAAACATTGGGCTAGGTTACATGTTCGAGAAAAAATTTCAATGGGTCATATTGGATCATTAAGAGTCTGGGTCAAGCTATTTATATTTAAAGAACGGCGTGATGGATGATAACGAAATTTTGTATGTAACAGTTTTTTGACATGAGAAAACTAATGGGCTAAATCAAATGTTTGAGAGATTTCGACTATGAGGGTCATTTGAGGGTCATGATGGGTCATAATGGGTCATGGTCAAACTATATCTAAAGAACAGGTGGATCGATTTTAACGAAATTTTTTATGCAACATTTTTTTGGCACGATAAAATCATTGGACTAGGTTACATGTTCGAAAAATTTCGATTAATCTGTCATTTTGGGTCATTAAGAGTCTGGGTCAAGCTATTTATATTTAAAGAACGGCGTGATGGATTATAACGAAATTTTGTATGTGACAGTTTTTTGACATGAGAAAACTAATGGGCTAAATCACATGTTTGAGAGATTTCGACTATGAGGGTCATTTGTGGGTCATGATGGGTCATAATGGGTCATGGTCAAACTATATCTAAAGAACAGGTGGATCGATTTTAACGAAATTTTGTATGCAACGTTTTTTTGGCAAGATAAAATCTTTGGACTAGGTTACATGTTCGAAAGATTTCGATTAATGGGTCATTTTGGGTCATTAAGAATCTGGGTCAAGCTATTTATATATTTAAAGAACGGCGTGATGGAGTATAACGAAATTTTGTATGCAACAGTTTTTTGACATGAAAAAACTAATTGGCTAAATCACATGTTTGAGAGATTTCGACGATGAGGGTCATTTGTGGGTCATGATGGGTCATAATGGGTCATGGTCAAACTATATCTAAAGAACAGGTGGATCGATTTCAATGAAATTTTGTATGCAACATTTTTTGGCACGATAAAATCATTGGACTAGGTTACATGTTCGAAAAATTTCGATTAATGGGTCATTTTGGATCATAAAGGGTCTGGGTCAAGCTATATATAGCGGCAGGAAAACGGCTATTAATTAAGAGACGCGGGGGAATGGCGATTAAAGAACGGCAGGATCAATTTTAACGAAATTCTGTATGTAACAATTTTTAGAAACGAGAAAACTAATGAACTAAATCATATATTCGAGAGCTTTCGATTATAAGGGTCATTTGTGGGTCTTAATGGGTCAAGGTCAAGCTATATCTAAAGAATGGGTGGGTCGATTTTAACAAAATTTTGTATACAACATATTTTTGGCATGAGAAAATCATTGGGGTAGGTCACATGTTCGAGAAATTTCGATTAGTGGACCACTTTTGGGTCATTCCAATTTTATCTAGACAACATTTCGCGCAATTTTGACTAAATTTTTTATTTTATCGTTTTCGGGCACAAGAAAATCATTGGGTTATGACAGATTTTTGAGAAAATTCGATCAATGGGTCATTTTGGATCATAAGGGGTCAGGGTCAAACTAACTATATTTAAAAAACGGCTCAATCGATTTTATCTAAATTTTGTATCTAATGTTTTTCGGCATTCTAAAACTAAAGAGCTAGGCCATACATTCGAGAGATTTCGATTATAAGGGTCATTTTTTGGTCATGATGGGTCATGCTAATTTTATATAGAAAATGGTACTCACCATTTTGACTATACTTTGTATTATATGGTTTTTGAGCAAGAGAAAACCATTTGGGTTGGACACATGCTCGCGAAAATTCGATTAGTGGGTCATTTTGGGTCTTAATGAGCTAGGGTCATTCTAATTATATATAACAACGACTCAATCATTTTTACCTAAATTTTGAAACAAAACGTTTTTTGTCACGAGAAGACTATTGGGCTGAGTTGCATGTTAAACAAAATTATATTAGTGGGTCATTTCGCTTCATTGCTGAATGCTGTCAAGCTAATTTTACCTAAAAAATAGCTTAAACGATTTTGATTCAATTTTATATTCTACTGTTTTTGATTACCTGAAGACGATTGAGCTAATCACATGCTTGATCAAATTTGATTAGTGCCTCATTTTGGGTAATACGGGTCAGGGTCACGATAATATGGCAAAAGCCAATAACTTGGTGATATTTGACAAAATATTGGCGACATATAACCAAAAAATCGACTATAAAAATTAGGAAAACCAAAACACGTATTTGGAGCCAAATGAAAGAATGCCTCCAAATTTGGCTATATCTAGCAAAAAATATTGTCTTTCAGAATGTAAAGAATTTTTTTTATACATTCTTAAGAGGATTCGAGATGCATGGTTAAACCAATCAGAGTCAAGCTAAAAAAGTGATTTAGATCGATGTCCTTTCGTTGTAAATTTTAAAATAAAGTAAAATTTATAAACATGCGCATAAAAACATAGTTTTCTTATTGATTGTTTTTCTAAATAATACTATTATAAACATGTTTCAGTAATAACACAGAGTTAATGATACAGTGAAAATACCATATCGAGTTGAACACAAAGTTAATTTTGACCGAGCTAAGCTCGGTCTCCCCTGCTAGTTTTCTTTAAATACCGTATTTTCGGGTGTATAGTCCGCGGCTTATACAAGAAAAAATCCTTCCAAGAAGCCGCTGTGGCTTATACGGGTTACACAAAGATTTTTTTTTAATTGGAAATCGTAATATTTTTTCTACAACTTTTAAATCTCAAAAAATCTGAAAAAAAACATCAAAATTTGTAATTTTTTTTTCGCTATGCCGCGAAAATTAGAAACTCCTCTCATGTTTGTAAAGGCTTTTTTTTACTGCTTAAATCCAGTTATTTCTGGGTTTCGAAGAACTGTCGCAACTATCGCAAAGTACTACACTGATAGATCTATAACAGCTACCTTATATACTCGCGTATAAGTCGTGAAATTTTAGACAAAAAAAGAACTTCAAAGTGGGGGATCAACTTATACGCAAGACCTAAAAAAAAAAAAAATAAATAAAAAATTCTATAAATAAAATATCAGAAAATAATTTGCTAGCGAATCGGTGCTGCAGCACCCCATTGTGTTTGTAGAGTACAAAATCCTAAGTCCGGAACCTTCTAACCTCGACGATTCTGAATTTAAGATCATTTAAAATTTAGTTTATTTTTCAAAAAAAAAAAAAATCTACCCTACCCTGTTGCAAAGAACAAAAAAAAAGTGCGTGATTTATGTCATTTCGGAACAATTCAGAGCAGTCGGTCTTTTCCGAAACGAATCCAAGGAATCGTTCCTTTACAGAGTCGTTTCATTTCGGAACGAGTTCAAGAAGTCGTTTCATTTCAGATAGGAGTCCGAGGAATCATTCCTTTCGGAGTTGGTGCATTTCGGACCGATTCCGAGGATTCGATCCTTTTGGGAACCAATGACCTAAAATACATATACATTTTATGTCCAAAATTTTGAATTTATCACCGATTTTTTTTTTTTTAATTTTCGGAAAAATTCAGAAAAAAAAATATCACGCTTGTTTGAAAAAAAAAAAAAAAAAAAACAAGTTGAATGTAGATTTTGCCATTGCAAAATTCAGTTTCGCCTCCGATTAAAAAAAAATCGATACATGTCTTTTAGAAGGGCGACCTTGTTTAGAATGCAATGAAATAACTTCATTTTTCTTGTGTTTTTCAATATAATAGCAAACAGAATAGTTTGGCAGTCGGTGTGAAATACCCAATTGATTAGCAATTTCTCTCTGATACATTGGAATTGCGGAATAATAAAGAGATAGAATTTGACGTGCAACTTCTTCATTGACTAGATTCATCAAAAACGGATTTTTTCTTTAGTTTAAACGCTTTGTTATAGACTCGAGAAAAGGGAAATGCATTTTAACAATAAAACGAGTGGAATCCCGTCGAATTCGACGAATGAAATGTTTAATAGACCCGATCCATTTGGTTAAAAAAAGCAAAAGTAATTACGTTATTGAATCAATATATAATAAATATATTTACAAATTAAATGTCAAGTTTGCCAGTTACATTTTTGCATGCAAATATTCGCACATCTTCAGTTAAAATTGTAATCTGAGTGCCGGCGAAATCCAGAAAATTTTTTTTATATGAACTCACAGAAAAATAATCGTATTAAAAAAAAACTAATTTTATTTTTATTATGACATTATTTTCACTAACTGAAGTTATCTGAAAGTAAAATCTCATATCTCAGTGTCCATAATGAAAAGAAATATTGAAATGTAATATCGTTATGAGTAAAAATGCGATGTTTTAAATAGTGACGACATTTTCTCTTCAAATGTTTTTTAAAAGTTACTGTTATTATTTTTTATCATACATTATTTTCTGTTATTTTGTTTACATTATTATTTCTCAGTAAATATAATTTTTTACCTCAATTAGTGCATAATTATACGCAATCATGTTATTGTAGTTAAATTTTACGAAAACAATTAACATTTTTCTTTTAAATGCGAGGACTAGTGAAAAATGATAATGGAAAATAAATTTTTATTATCGAAAGATAAGCTGAACTTGATGGAATTCCATCAACAGATGGTTTTCTCATCGCCTCCTATATCCATTTATTCATTATTTCATTCACTCATAATTTATTTTAATATTTATTTATTTATTATTTCATAATAACCATATCCAATAAATATTAACTTACCTTTCAATTCCTTTCCGGCCGTTATCAACTTCATAGCATTCAATAATCCATTTAACTTCAATAGCCTTTTGTAATTTCCGTCATGGACTCCATCTTTAATTTCAACCAACATCGGCAATAACTTATCTCCGACTAATCATATTTTTCCGTAACGATATTTTCCCCGCCAGATGGCGACTTGGAATATCGTAACATTAATCGAATCTTTCATTCGTTTTACCGAATCGATCTTTCGATTCGTACACACGTCGTTTTCTCATTGGCTCGTTTCGTGGGCGTTGCCCTGAAACAGTGTTTTCAATCCGGCCAGCTTGGTATAAATATACGATGTAGATTTTTAATTTTCGCCGCTTTTATCTTCCTACAAATGGAAGGTTTTCAAGTCACTGTATTGAGGCTGGTCCTCAATCTGGATGTATTTAGATATACTTGTTTTTAATAAGTTTATTTTTAATTGTTTTTAACCAACGTACTTATGTCAACTGTAAGCTCAACTATCCGTATGTTTTTCACCTGTGCTCATGTGATGGAGTTCACCATGTAAAGTCTTCTGTAAAGCCAAGTCTATTTTTCAAAGCAATCAATAAATACTTTAGTTTTATTTTTGACTTTTGTTTTCTGTTAAAGAGATCGGCACCAAATTTTGCTCAAACATATTTTAACTTCCACGACTGTGTTAGGTGCCAGCAAAAGCTCCATATGTGCTATCTGCTATTGTAAGGATATTTTTTCAGCGTATATAGACCTCTAAAGGCTATATTACGCACATTAAGGGGTTATGGGCGGAAACCTAACCCTAGAAGCCATTTTGAGCAGATCGATCTCGGCAAGCAAGAGTGAAATATTATGTTTTAAAATACCCTGGATTACGTTTATTGATTTCTTTATGAAAAACTGAATTTTTTTTTGCCAGACTTTATAATTTACAGAACTTTATTCATATTTTTCAAGAACTTTAATTTATATTTCTGCCGAACTTTTGTTTACAGAACTGTTTACTTATATTTTGAAGAAGTTTTGATTTATTTCTTTGCTGAATTTTTATGATTTACAGAATGAATTAATTACGTTTATAATATTTTATGCATCAATTATGTTTCCACAATAGACTGTTTTTGAGTTTTGCTGAACTTTATCCCATTTTGAAAATTTGTTTTTGATAAACTGGACTTGGTTTTTAACAGAGAACCGAAGAAAAAGTCGGGGGGGGGGGGGGCGGTAACACTTAAAATTTTTTTCTTGAAAATTTATCCTGAAAATTTTTTTAATTGTCCACTAACACTATTGACAAATTGAGTTCAAGAAATTATGCCACATGGGCTTGCGATATGAAGTACTTGTTGATGGAGAAAGGCCTATGGGATATAATACATTTAAAGCAAGAAACCCCAGTTTTGAGTGCAAGTGTTACTGCCGAAATGGTCAATCAGTTTACCTCCCGTGCAAACAAAGCTCTTTCATTAATTTACTTGAATATAGAACCTGAATTTAAAAGGTTGATAGAAGATTGTCAAGAGCCTGTTGAAGCATGGAGAAGGTTACACAAAAATTTTCATCCTGACTCACGTACCCATCTTATGACCTTGTTCAACGAACTCATGGAAGAAAGGATACGATATGGAGAGTCCATTAACCTGTTCGCCACTCGTTTAAAGAAGATTTACTCAGAGATAAAGCTCATAGATGCAAATTTTTCTGAATGTTACCTGACCTACCAATTCTTACGATTTTTACCATCCAGCTTCAACAATCTTGTCCAACAACTCTTATCCAAACCTGAGGCATCCTTCAAGTTTGACCTAGTTGTGGATGAATTGGTTGCAGAGGAAACGAGGCAGAGGCTACGTGATCGGGACAGTGCCAAACAAGTCAGTGTCTCCACTACTGCTAAAGTTACTAAGTCCTTTAAGAGCAAACCTCGCTTTAAGAAGTCTCAACAGAGGAAATGCTGGAGATGCGGGAAGTTAGGCCACATCCAAGTCCGTCTGCGCCAGATCACCTGATGGCCAATTCCGTCATCCTTCGCCTTCTTCCAGATCCAGACCTCCATATTCTTCCAGTAGATCCAGTTCCCGAAGTCGACATTTTCAAAGGTCTCCCGAGAGATGCCAGAGTGACTCATCATGCCCATCTGACGACTCCTACTGTGGTTTTCGAGACTCTTCACCTGCTCCTAGATGTTCCAGAGATAGACGCAAGACTCCCAGACAGACTTCCAGACGACCCTCTCCTCATTTTTCCAGTTGCAGAAGCGGTGGCTTTCGCACGAAACTGTCAGATAGTTCATGTAAGTCGAATCTTTTTGTTTCACATTCTAGTCTTAGTAATGTTGTAAATGATTCGGATTGGATTTTTGACAGTGGTGCAAGTCACCACTTTTGTAACAATAGAAAATTGTTTTCTAAATTTGAAGAGTTAAATGATGAAATGTCTGTTGCTGTTAAAAATGTATTGTTTCCTATTAAGGGCAAAGGGGAGGTCAAACTACGTTTTGGTCAAAGAGTTTTTACCCTGTGTAATGTAATGTATTCAGACCAATTACGTAGAAATTTAATTTCGGGTCCCCAGTTGGACCTTAATGGTTTAACTTTTAAAGGAAACAATGGTGAGGTAAAGATCTGTCGGGGGGGCGAGTACTTATTTAGTGCATTTTTAAAAGACCGAATTTACAGGTTATATCCTAAGATTCCAGTTTCTAAGGGTAAATCAGTGAAATTTGAAACCTCTGCTGTTAAACATACTGAGAAAATGTTAATGTGGCACAAAAAGTATGGACATATTAGCCCTTCTTTAATTGCCCATACTAGCCGTAAGCAGGGCGTACGAGGATTACCTAACTTAAAAGAAACTACTTTATTTTGTGAGGCCTGTAAATTCGGCAAACTTAAGAACATTTCCCATAAGCACAACAAAAATATTCGGTTTAATAATCCACTTGAGTTGTGTATGCAGATTTGTCGGGTCCCTGTCGCATAGAAGGTAGAGGTGGTGAAAGATACTTTTTATCAATTATTGACGATTTTTCCCGCCGTGTGTCAGTCTACCCCTTAAGGCTTAAATCCGACACCTTTGATGTCGTGAGAAAGCATATTTTGAAGGCTGAGAACTACTTGAACAAAGGGTTAAAAGTTTCAGGACGGACAATGGTGGCGAATTCGATAGTATTTCTTTCAAAAATTTCTTTGAAGAAAAGCTTATACACTACGAATTTACCAACGCGTATACTCCACAACAAAACGGGGTTGCAGAACATTTCATGGCGACTGCGGCTGATGGAATAAGAAGCTCATTGACAGTAACTTAGACCCAAAATTTTGGCCAGAGGCACTTAAATATTTTGCCTATTCGTGGAACAGAATTTGTCCAAAACTGTCCAAGACTCCATTCGAGCTTTACGGGAATAGAAATCCGTCTGTTAGGCATTTAAAGCCTTTTGGGACTGAAGCTCATGTTAAATCGCCGAAGCAAAGGACATGGAAAATCGAAGCTCGTGCAAGAAAGGGAATCCTTGTGGGATATGCTTTCCGCACGAGGGGTTACCGTATTTGGATTCCTGAGACAGATGAAATAGTTGAGTCCTCTAATGTTTGCTTTAACGAAAGTTCTGTTGGTCTTAAGCGCAGTGTAGCTGTGCTGGGCACCGATGATTATGCTCTGTTTTCTCCCAAGGTTGCGGTCAATCGAGATGATGCTGTCGAAGATGAACCTGAGGTCATCCCAGGTCCTTCCAGAGTTCTCAAGATTACCCACTTGGGAGGCAGGGGGCCATTGATTCGGGGTCCGGTACCAGTAGCCTACCAACTATTCCCTTACGTGAAGATGTTAGTTGGATAAGAGAGCCTGTAAAACGTAAGAAGGAAAACAGAACAGACGTTTATTACTACGAGCTAGGAAAAACCAATAGCTTACGTTCCTTGATCGAAGTCCGTAAATACAGTCAGGATAACAACATTTTATTTAAGCCTGAAATTTTTGATTTTAAAGGATCCAATTCCTATTGCGGCATTATTCCTATTCCAGTGGAGTCTGAAACATCAGAAAGTGAGGACGAAAGTTCAAGTGAGTCAAATTTTTCACGTTTTTCAGCATGACTAGCAGTTAACTCTGATACCCCCCCCCCCCGTACATTTAAACAAGCATGCAAATCGGAACAGAGCTCGATCTGGTGGGAAGCAATGATGCATGAAATGCAGGTAATGAGAGACCGTGGGGTTTGGCATTTGGCTGAGTTACCAGCACATGTTACGCCAGTAAGTTGCCGGTGGGTTTACACGACAAAACGGGATGAAAATGGACGGATAGCCAGGCACAAGGCGAGGCTTGTTGCCCAAGGGTTCAAGCAAATAAAGGGCGAGTCCTATGAAGAGACTTTCAGCCCTGTTGTGAACTTTGGCGTTATCCGATTCTTTTTCTCCCTTCTTGTATCGTGTAGCGGGTGGTCACACACTCAGTGTGACGTGACCTGCGCCTACCTGTATGCACCACTGAGTGAGGATGTGTATATGCAACAACCACCCGGATTCTCTGAACCAGGCAAAGAGCATCTATCTATATTGCAAACTAGATCGTGCTTTGTACGGTTTGCACCAAAGTGGCAGAGAATGGTTTACAGAAATTCATAAAACTTTATTAGACATTGGTTTTAAGAAATTATCATCCTGTAATTGCGTTTATATTTTTAATTCGAACATTTTATTACTTTTATACGTGGATGACATTGTGATCTTTGGGAAAACTAAAAAGCTTATACATAATATTTTACTTAAATTAAAAGCTAGGTTTGATATAAAAGAACTTGGAACGACAAAAAGACTACTTGGTGTTGAATTCGAGAATACTCCGACAGGAGTTGTGATTCACCAGAAAAACTACATCCAAGATGTATGTAATAGGTTCAGTTCTTTTAAAATTCCAGTTTCTTCATTACCTATCAGTAATGGTATAATTTTCTCAAGATCCAGTTGTCCCGTATCAGATGCTGAAATAAAGGAAATGTCACATCTGCCCTATCGTAATTTATTGGGTTACCTTGCCTTTGTGGCTAATCGTACTCGACCTGATCTTTGCTATGCCGTGAATGTTTTAAGTCAGTTCCAAGCAAACTCTGGTATAGTCCATTGGGATAGGTTACTTCGATTGCTGGGATATTTAAAAGCAACTATGCATTACAAGCTGAAACTCTCGTGCAGATTTAATGATCTCGCAATTTTTACTGATGCTGACTTCGCGGCTAACCGCGATGACCGGACTTCGATCGGCGGTCAAATAGTCATGCTTGACGAAGCTCCTGTCGATTGGCGCACTTTTAAACAAAAGTGCGTTTCTTTATCGACTATGGAGTCTAAATTCGTCGCAATGACTGAGGCCGTCAAGAACCTGGTCTGGTTTGACCGGATACGCCGCGAATGTGTACAGGAAGGGATCATACCTGTACTAGGGAGGACAGCTGTAATGAATGCAGACAACCAAGCCGCAATCGACTTTGTTAAATCCCCAGTAGAAAATTACAAGTCAAAGCATATTGATGTAAAACTCTTTTTTATAAGAGATCTTTTCAATAGGGGGGAATTTTTGCTTAATCACGTGCGTAGCAGGTCAAACTTGGCAGATATTTTTACCAAGCCATTGTCTAAATATGAAATACTTAACTTTATAAAGATTCTATTTCTAAGTGATGATGTAAAATAGTTTCAAATTCATATCATATATAAATTTTTCATGTATTTCATATTTAAATTTTTCTATATAACGTACCTAACTTAAGCTGGTAATTTTTTTTGTAACGGCTATTTCCATAAGTACTTGTAGTGTAAGTCACAGGCTACCATTTTTGGCTACCAGTATTTTGGTACGAAAAAATGTGATTTATTTTATCGGCACATTCTCATTAATTGAATAAGGCCAAGCAGTCTTTACGAAAATAACGGTGGCAAACAAGCATAGCAATTATAAGGTAATGTGACTTACACTACAAAACCCATGGAACTAGCCTAACATGTTAAGCTTTGTGTAACTGCACTATACTTTAAAAATTGTAAATTACGTTTAAAAAGATAAGTGTAGCCATCTGCTATTGTTACTGTTAACTAACCAGCATCATTAATCAGCATAGATAACCAGCTATCTTGATCATTTCATAAAATTTTAAATTGTAAAACTGTACTTGAATGTTAAAAATATTTTTTAAGTGATTTCTTTTTAAACCAATAGCTTTTAATTTGTAAAGAAATCTTATTTTTAAAGTGTTTGTACTTGTGTTTATACAATTTTTGTTTATATGCATATAATTAATTTCCGTTTGTTCATTCTAGGCATCTAGGGCCAACAGCCATTTTTTGTGAGTGCATGTATTCTAGGTACCGGAAGATTGTCAGGAGTATAAATGAGTCCCTAATTCATATTATTGAATTTGAATGTTAGAGTTTTTCAAAGAGCCGTTGTGTTGTCCCTTAGGACTAGATGCCTGGAGTTCAAGATTATAATGAAAATTTAAATTTTTTTCTGCATAAATTTTCTTTTTGTCAATTGTAATAAAGATTTATTTAAATATTGTGATCAAGAAATCAACTAAAGCTGGTTGTAACATTTCCAAATTGGAAATTGTTAGCTTTTTGAAATGGTACGTCATATTCATTTTCTTCTTTTATATTTTAAATTTTTTTAAAGTTTCTATTTGCATCTTTTAGAGATTAACTTCCATGTTTGGCTTTTTAGTGATCTCTATTCTAGGTAATGCGCGCCTCTGTCACTGGATTGAGATACTTTATGCGCCAATTAATTTTTGGAAAGTTAATTAGTTTAGCAAATACTTTAAACTTTTCTATTCTTCAAAAATTTCATTATTAACTTGTTCAAATTGTTAAATTATTCAAATTGTTAAATTATTCAAATTTTTCTAGTTAAATTCCTTGATGTGTTAAATTATTTAAAAATTGTTAAAAGTTTTCAAGTTCGAAGTGTTTAGGCTTCGTTTAAATTTTTCATGTTAGAAGCATATTTAATTAGGCTTCATTTAATTTTTTTTTTTTTTTCCGACTTCTTCAATTGTTGAAGTCGCGTGTTTTTCACATTTTTCAACTATTGTAGTTGTTTCACTTTTTGAGTTCAGAAATGAACTAGACGGAATTTCAGTTCCTTAAGTTTTTTCGAGACAATCCTGACTTGTTCCGGTTAATGAGGTACTCCTAATTGACATAGTATTGGGGTTTTACTAACTAACAAAAAAAAAAATTTTTTTTCAGTTTTGTCTTTTGATTTTGTGAATGTAATTGTGATATCTATGGATTTTTCAATCCTTTGCTCTTTGAGTTCACTTGTAACTCTTTATTTATAGAGGCAATGAGAGGGGGGGCATTGATGGGATTCCATCAACAGATGGTTTTCTCATCGCCTCCTATATCCATTTATTCATTATTTCATTCACTCATAATTTATTTTAATATTTCTTTATTTATTATTTCATAATAACCATATCCAATAAATATTAACTTACCCTTCAATTCCTTTCCGGCCGTTATCAACTTCATAGCATTCAATAATCCATTTAACTTCAATAGCCTTTTGTAATTTCCGTCATGGACTCCATCTTTAATTTCAACCAACATCGGCAATAACTTATCTCCGACTAATCATATTTTTCCGTAATGATATTTTCCCCGCCAGATGGCGACTTGGAATATCGTAACATTAATCGAATCTTTCATTCGTTTTACCGAATCGATCTTTCGATTCGTACACACGTCGTTTTCTCATTGGCTCGTTTCGTGGGCGTTGCCCTGAAACAGTGTTTTCAATCCGGCCAGCTTGGTATAAATATACGATGTAGATTTTTAATTTTCGCCGCTTTTATCTTCCTACAAATGGAAGGTTTTCAAGTCACTGTATTGAGGCTGGTCCTCAATCTGGATGTATTTAGATATACTTGTTTTTAATAAGTTTATTTTTAATTGTTTTTAACCAACGTACTTAAGTCAACTGTAAGCTCAACTATCCGTATGTTTTTCACCTGTGCTCATGTGATGGAGTTCACCATGTAAAGTCTTCTGTAAAGCCAAGTCTACTTTTCAAAGTAATCAATAAATACTTTAGTTTTATTTTTGACTTTTGTTTTCTGTTAAAGAGATCGGCACCAAATTTTGCTCAAACATATTTTAACTTCCACGACTGTGTTAGGTGCCAGCAAAAGCTCCATATGTGCTATCTGCTATTGTAAGGATATTTTTTCAGCGTATATAGACCTCTAAAGGCTGTATTACGCACATTAGAACTGAGTTGCCACCATTTCGAATAAATATCGTAAAAATCATTTAAAATTAAAAATAAAATATAAAAATGGAAATAAATTAAAAAATAGCTAAAATGGACACAACTACAAATAAACAACTTTCATTTAAAAAAATAATTATCAAAATCGGTTGAGTAGAAAATTTAGGGCTGATGACACGACTTTTTAGCTTGTCTGAAAGAAATAGCATCGGAGGCTAAAAAAATGCGCGTAAACGCCGCATCGCTTGAAATTTTATCTTAAAACACGTAAACGCCGCGGCGTTTCTTCCGAACATTACGGTACTGATAATCTTAATTTTTTAGCCGAATTACTGTAGGTATTATGCATCACGAAAAAATTTGATAAATTTGTGTTAAAAATTACGACGAATGGCTTCTAATTTCGGACCCTTATCGAAATATACGTTCGTAAATGGTATATAGCCCGCGGACTATACACCGATGCATCTCCGCGGGTTATACACGAACTTTTTTTACTGCACTGCTCGATTTAGGGGTGTGGGCTATACACCGGGTGCAGGCTATACACCGGGTGCGGGCTATACACCCGAAAATACAGTAATAACTTTTGATATCATAATTCAATCTCATTTCATTGCAACATCAGAGCATATTTATTTTATTTTTAATATGTGACGTCACAGTCGTCTCTTTTTAGCACTTACTCAAAATTACATTATGTTATTAAAAATGAAAACTTGAAAACTTGTACTTTGTTTCAGATATGACGTTACACTGATATTTTTAAAATTCTTAATGGAAAGTCTTCCTGTGACGTCACAGTTGGTAAAAAGTTGAATTTTATAGCCTCGAACCGAAAAAAAGAAAAAGGTTCATTTTGATTACGGATTAATATCTGGAAAAACTACTAAAATATTTATATTCTTGTAAAATTTGAAGTTATATTCTTGTGAAGTCTTCTAAGTGTAAAAGAAATTTTATGTAATCGTCTGCGTGATATAAGAAGAAAAACAGTATTCCTCTGACGTCACAATTGGTAAAATTGCGGTTTTTAACCTCGAACCGAAAAACAGAATAGGGTCCATTTATTTACTTCATTTTGTTTTATCACGTGAAAATCTTTCAGTTGAAAATTAATTACAGAAGAAAAATAATTATTCCTTTTTTTTTTTTTTTGGCAACGAAAAAAGAAAGATGATTAAATATTATGGAAAATTTTTCAATTTATTCTGTATGAAAAATAGTGAAATGTTGAATTATTAAGAAAAATATTTGAATAAAATAAATAAAAATTAGCCTATGTTCATTTCAGGCCAATAATCTATTTATATACTGTACAAAAATTCAAAGACATTGATCCATCCGTTTTGAAGCCAATTTCATTCCAATTTTTCGGACACATTTTCACATTAATATATATAAGGATTAATATTTTTAAAAATTCTAAATCAAGATTAAAGCTTATATATATGTTTATTTAAATGAAAAACAATTGAAACTCTACAAATGATTTTTCAAGTTATAACGATTTTAAACTACCCCATTTTTAAATAAATTTTAAATTAAAAATTTAAAATAAAAAATATGAGAAGTTTTGTCATGTGATTTTGTTTACAAATAATAGCGTTAACCATCACAAAAAGATTAAAAATTTTATTTCAACAAATTATTTTAAAATTTATTCCACACCCTCTTAAAACATTTCCAGCACTAATCGTTCATAGTCCTATTAAAAAATAATTTTGTTTGTCTCTGTAAATAAACAACAAATTCTATGTACACAATAAGAAACAGAAAACATGTTTTAACGCAAATTAGCACTCTTTTTTAATTTCATTATGTTTGAAGTATCGCAAAATTGCAGAATTGTAGAGCAAATGATTTACCCCATAGAACAAAATAAATTGGAAACTTTTATACAGCCCTGTAAATAAACTATAAATATGTTTTATTCTACTCCTCAGAATGCATATTGTAGCCCAGTTTCACGATGCATATCAGTTTGATCATGTTTGAAAAATCGACACATGATTAAAAGTTACAACAAATGATCTACCTTCTAGATAAATATAAATAATGGATGTACAAAATTATTAACTTTTGTACATCCCTGTAAACCAACTATAAATGTCACTTATGCTACATTCCTGAGAAAACATATGTATTAGTCTACTTTCGTGACGCATATCAATTTCATCCTTTTAAAGTACAGCAAGATGATTAAGTGATTTTTTTCCGTAGGCCACAATATAACATAATTATTTTGTGCGTCCCTGTAAACAAACTTAAAAGTTCATTTTCAATAACGGAAATTTCATAGGAAACCTCCCAAACATATAAAATTTACAAGGTAGTCCAAAATTATATACGGTGTTTATGATCAGCATGGATTAATATTATGTACCGATGGATTAACCGAAGTAAAAAATTATGTAAAACTGTGTTGGACAGTGTTTAAAAAAATAAGTAAATAAATCAGTTCTTGTCTTTAGATTGAAAATTAAAAACATAAATTAAAAAAAATGGGATTTTATAATAAGAAATAACAATTGAAGACAAAATTATTAACTTCTTGAGTAGGGTAACATCCCCAGTAATTGGCACTTTAAGAATTTGTCTTTAAACTTACTTCAATTTTCATTACAAAGAAATAAGATATTTACTTGGAAATATTTTTAAATCAAAGAATGCATATCTGTGCATCTATTTTGCCGACTAAAAGCAAAAAAATTTGAAAAAGTATTTTTATAAAAATATATTTATAAAAAGTTGCTGAAATCACCAGTAATTGGCACATAGAGCACCAATGTATGACACCTTGTGATCCAGTAATTGCCACATGTTTATATTTAAAAAAACTTTACATTTTGCATTGGATTCAGTAGCTTTAAATGAATTTACTGTAGATGAAGATGCCATATTTCAGGCTTTTGAGAGTAAGAAATCAGCATATTAGTCTGAAATGTGAACACTTTAAAACAATACAATATACTTATATTAATACCCAGTAATTGTCATGCTGTCCCTACTAATTGCCATATGAAGCTTTAATGGATTCCAATTATTGATAATATTTCATATTTTCAAATAAAAACAAATGATTAACAGTATTAGTCTATAAATTTAAAAGTACTTCCAAAATAAGTGGTTTAATCTCAAATTACTTGCGAATTCCTTGTAATTGGAATAGGTGCCAATTACTTGGAACTAGCAGAATTGAAGCACCATTAATGGGCATCTATCGATAGTTCAAAAATCCAAATATTTGTATCGAAAATACTTTTACACAATTAAAGTAACCCTTTTTAACTAAACAAAACTGTTATCAATTAAAATTTAAAATACATTATAAATCAGATAATAATGAATTGAAAAGCATGCCTTCCTTAAGCCAAAGAAGAAGCATTTGCAACAAAAATGGCTAATTTGATACAAGCCATAATTGTTTCTCTTTCCTAGGCACTATTGTCATCTAGTAGCATAAATCAAAGTTATAATCTTTAACGTAAATGAGCATATAACTGGTATATGGTCTTGCATTTTTAAAAGACTGGATATAAATCTTATTTTAAGACATGTTTGTAGGACGTGCCAATCACTGGTGCATGCCAATTACTGGGGATGTTACCCTATTTAAACTTTAATTTTTGAAAAAACGAATTATAAACATTATCTCTAACTACATATTTTCAAAATTACAAGCATTTTAATTAAAGTTTTTTTAATAGCGTTTCCGTAAGAAACTCTTGCAATAACATACAGTGGCGGTCAAAAGTTTCCGTATAGCAAAAATTTTTCAGTTAATTTGTAAATATACCCATATGAAGAGGAATCTCAAAGAGATACTTTTACATTTTATTGACATATTAGTTAGGAACTTACTTATAGAAGAACGTGCAAATATCAATAAATTCGATTGACAAAATTAACTATAAAAGAAAACGCAGGTTCTCAAAAGTTCCCGGCCACCTTCACAAGTTTGTAAAAAAGTGGTATTGTTATAGAAAATTACAGTGGTCAACAACATTTACAAATACTATTTTATCGTATTACTGTTTTATTAGCTTTAGTAATAAGTACTGCGGCGCAGCAACGTGACATTCATACAATCAACGGGACATTCATACAATCAAGATCGTCTATGGTACGTTTTTTTTCACATTTCTTGCAATTTTGACGAAATTTCGACTGAGTTGGGAAATTTATAGTCCCGCAGACTTTTGCAAATTTCTTTCCAAAGATTTTCTATTGCATTCATGTTGGGCGTTTGGGCTGACCATTTCAAATACGAAATGTTTCGTGCGAAAACCATTGCTTATCGAGGCTTGCATACATTATTTATGCCGTTATCATGTTACGAAAAGTAGTTGCGACCAAATTTTTTTCTCTAATAAGGCAGAAAATGGTCTTGCAAGATATCCTTATACAATGTATCATTCATCTAGTTATGGATTTCAAATAACGGACCAAAACTTTTTGAAGAAAATACTCCTCAGGGCATAACGTGTCCTCCGACATGCTTCATTGAAGGAATAACATAGGTCGAATCATATATTTTGTTGTTAGGTCATCGTATGTAGTGTCTGCCATCACTATCAAAAAAGTTTCAGATTCGATTAATGGAAAAATAGAACTTTCGTCCAGTTTTCACTTGACCAGACATTGTGTTCCTTGGAAAATGAAAGTAGGGTACGTCGATATTTTTTTTTTACCTCTAAAATTTTTTTAACACCGACTCATAAAGTTCTGTATCACGTCAGCATCATAACACGGTAGACTAACTTATTTCAGCAATATTTTCATTCCGTAAATCGCAGTATATTGCAACGGAATTTTCGTGCGGATTATCAATGGTTTTTCTCCTGATAATTCTGTCCACAGGAATAGTAATTTTCCGGGATCTCCCGGACCTCTGAAAGTCTTGAAAGCCATGGCCATCTTTATATAACTTTTAAATATCTTTTACAGTCGATTTTACCGATCGATAACTTAACCGCAATATCTCGAGAAGATTGGCCTTTTAGCGACAAACTAATCACTCATTTATGAACAATAATTGTTGAACTTTTCAAATTTGAATTCAAACTATGCTATACAGGTTGATTCATTCATAAACACAACCAAAAAACACTTTACGGATAGAAAAAAACTAAAGAATGATAAGTGGCCGGAAACTTTTGAGAAGATGCTTTTTCTTTTATACTTAATTTTGTCAATTAAATTATTGATATTTACACGTTCTTCTATAAGTAAGTTCCTAACTAATACGTGAATAAAATGTATAAGTATCGCTTTGAGATTCCTCTTCATATGGATATATTTACAAATTAACTGAAAAATTTTTGCTGGCCGGAAACTTCTGACCGCCACTGTAGTATAAAAGCATATCAGTTAATAAATTTCGTCATCATATTTTTTTTTAATTAAATTATTTATTTTTAACAATATCAGTAATTCGAGTATCTTATTTGAAATGTCTTAAATAAAAATATTCATTGAAAAAAAGGTGCGGCAAAAAGATTTATCGGACTCTTTTATAATAATAGAGATATTAAGAAAAATTGAATAGAAATTTATGTTCAATGAATATTTTCCAAAACAATTTTTTATAAGAGACTTTATACTTTATCACTTATTAAACTAAATGCATATCATTAAATACACATCTAGTCTTTCTTTTAAATTGTCAGACGATTACTTTTCTTGTATTTGAACTAAATGTATATTTTTCAAGTTGAATATATTTGCACTCGTTTACATAAAACTAATTATGCAAAAAAGGTATAATGCAAAAAATATTTTTTACATCAGATAATTTTAATTTCAGTTTAACTCTAGTAAAAAAATAAAAATAATAAATAAACAATTAAATGTTTTTTCAAAGTAATTTCTTTAAAAAAATACACAGAAAAATATTTCCCATAATGAGAATTTATTCCATTCAATAAACATCAGCGTTTTTGTAAGTTTTGTTTTGTCGTTTTTGCTTTCTCCCTAGATTATCAAATTATTTATTATTTCATACAAATATATTCATTTATTCAGACTGAAAAAAAAATCCATTAAATTTACGGCAAAATTAGATGTAAAACATTTAATTTTACAGATTTTTTTTCGCTTGCGAGCGTCTTCTTATAGTTTAAAATGAATTTAAACCATGTAATTTTAAAACTCTGTAAATTTCATAATTTTCTGCTAATTGGCTGCACCTCCTAAATGGAAAGAATACTATATCTTGTTCTTTTTTTTAATTTTATCTTTCTTTTTTGATGATAAAATTTCAATGTAGTGCGGCATTCAAGCAACATTGCTGCCAGCAGTTTTTGCCGTAAATATAATAATTTTTTTTTTTTTTTTTTTTTTTTTTTTTTTTTTTTTTTTTTTTTTTTACTACAGGGTAGAGGTCTGGACGGGCCCGTACCCGGTCCGGCCCGCGGGCCGGGCCGGCAAAAAAATTGAACGGGCCAGACGGGCCGGGCTGGGCCAATTAAAAAAATTTTGAGTTCTAAAGATTTGAACTGGAACAATAAAATATGAGCTATTTTCAATGGTTTTAACGAGAATAAGTATAAATGTGCGTCACGAGCCATACTAGTTTGACAGCATCAATAAAAAAAATACAGTGTAGCGATCAGCATCGGAGAATTACATTGTGTGCAACTCGTTTTAATATATTTTTTTAGCTGACTCATGCCGGTCCGAGATCAAGCTTGCATTATTTTTCTACATATAGACTGGCCGTACCGGAACTAGACTTAATTGTTCTCAAGATCTGTAAGGCAGAAAACATGATTTCTAAAATTATTAACAGCGATAAAGAACTTATGTTAGCTTTATCTTCGGATATATACTCCTTGATGGTTTTTAAATTAATTTCTCAATAATGCGAAAGTTTAACACATTTTCTGATTAATTTTAAATTGTAAAAGTATAAAAGTGATGAGCTTAACTATTGAAGGGATTTGGAATCGAATAGCGTTTTTTATTTTTGGTAAATAAAATACTTGTATGACCTTGTTGAGATGTAATAGTTTCTCAAATGATTACAGGTTTTTCTCCCTTCCCATGCTATCGCTTCCGGAAATTCTATTCATATCGCTAATTATGACAGTATTTTATTTGCTTGTAGTATTCTTAAATTGCTTGTATCAAAAAATGGATAATGCCACTCGATTATATAGTTTTTGAATAAAGATACCTGCTAATCTTAAGCATTTCTGAGAAAAAAGTGAATTTAGAAATGTATCAGAAAGGAGCTTCTTTGAATTTAAGAATGGATTTAAAACCTTTAATAAAATGATATAGAAATATTTTTATAAATCTTCTTTTATCAAACATCTTCGAAAGTAACGATGTTTTTAGCTTTCTTTCTTTTTTCTTTAATTCTAAGCCATATTAAATTTTTAATGAATCTTTATTCGAATGTTGAAAGCCTAAGAATCTAAGTAATCATTAATGTTGTTAATGTGTATTTCCTGTAAAATATACTGTAAAATCATTCCATAGATATGTATGCAGTATTCTTTAAAGAAATCTTAATTATATGATAAAAATCTGACTTTTTTTAGAATTGGTAGAAATTGTAACGGGCCAAAACGGGTCGGGCCTGTTTTCATTGATTTCGGTAAGGGCCGGGCGGGGCCTAAAGTATAAAAATTTAAACGGGCCGGGCCGGGCGCGGGTCGAACTTTTCAACTTTACAACGGACCGGGCCGAGCCGAAATAAATTTCCTACGGGCCGGGCCGGGTCGGGCCTGGAAATTCCGGCCCGTGCAGACCTCTACTACAGGGAAGAACAAAACTAAATAGATGCAAAGCACAATAGAAAGAGTTTCATGGTACAGGACTGACTTGGACACAAAAATCCGGCATTAATAAAAAAGTAGATAGCCTGCCTCCTATGGCCAACTTCCATGAATTGTGAAGTATTTCACAAACGAACCGCAACGTGACCCCAGCTCGCTTGTTATTTTTTGTATCAATTCTAACCAGAATGAATGTTATCCTAAATTTTTATAGCTTATTAAATGTACAAATGTATAAAAAAACTTAAAAATCGAATTTTTTTTTCATTTAAATAAAAATTTATTTCTCTTGTGCTTCTAATGGCCATAAACTATTTTAACGTTATGAAATTTACAAATTTTTGAAATGCAAAATAACAAATTGAGAAAAGTACTTTGGAAACAGAATTATTTTAAAGTCTCTATGGAAAAACACTTTAAAATATTTTCATTTCGACCGCTATGCGATTTTACCTCATTTCGCTCACTCACCACTGTAGTTTCAACTCTAGCCAGAATAAATGCTATCATAATCATTATAACATATAAAATTCACAAATATTTCTAATGTACAAAAAAAATAATGGATACCTTCTTTGAAAATGTAAATAACAACGCATTTAGGTGGGAAGAGTTCCGTATCCTTTATCCGGTTGGCGCGATTGGCGAAAGAATCCAAAGTAGCGCCAAAAAACCTTTTGAACATCTTGCCAAATTTTTCATTGTCACGGAAAAACACAGTTTTTAAGTACTTATAAACATATATTTATTTAATAAATGCTATTAAAAACACCCCCCTCAAAAAAGTTCATTCCAGTACTATATAAAAATAATCCCAAAAATTGAAGAAAGACTACATTGAAACTTTCTCATAAAAAAACCGTCAAAAAAAAAAAAAAAAAAAAAAAAAAAAAAAAAACGGAACAAGATATGGTACTTTTTCCATTTAGGGAGTGCAACCAATTAGCATAACATTATGAAATTTACAAAGTTTTAAAATTACATGGTTTAAATATATTTTAAACTATAAGAAGACGTTAAGTATTTCGTAAACAAAATGTTTCAGCTTGGGTCTGAATAACCCAAGACCCCCCCTCCCCTTTGGAGCCTCGATTTGGAAAGCGTGGGAGAAGATTGGACACAACACCTAGGCTGGACAATGTCTATGCCATCGAGATGGAGCTTTCTCGGTTCCTCTAGGTTCAGCTACGAGTGTCTATTCCATATCTCCCGTGGCAGTACATAGCAGGTGCACCTTAAAGCACCAGACACACTGGAATTTGAACTTCAAGAGAGAAATCGAACGCGAAATCAGTTGACAGCTTTACGACTGAAGATGGGGGAGATAAACTTTCCCTGCCTTTGTCAATTCGATAGGCTTCGTACCTTAAAAATCATTTAAATAGGTTCCAAAACTAGCTACCTTTTGTTCTTGTCCCACCAATAGGCTAAAACACTGCTTCTTCACACTGCTTTAGTGTAACTGAAAGTAGTGATGTTTGTGCGCAGCCTAAGGGGTGTTCGTAGGTCAGTATGTTTCGGGAATGGGGACAAAAAACCCGTGAGCGAGACCGTGACTATGCGGTCAGCGAGGACTTTCCGCGTCCCCGCATGGGTTCTGCTAAGAACACCTATACTCTTATCGGTCTCGTCCAACTAATGTCTTAACAATTATAGTATTTGATCTTAGGACGTTTCCGTAGCATTACTCCCTTCGCGAATCCGCGAATGGCTCGTGGTCCGGCTTCTTTGTAGGTGTCCGATTTCTGCGGTTCGCCGGGGTGAATCGAGGGATAACCAAGAGAATCGACCGCTCGGCTCCTTGAACTGGATGGGGTTACTGTCGCTTCGACCAGACACCACGCTCTTGGGTCAGGGCGTGTGGCATGCGTTGGGCAGCGCACGTCCTTGAGCGATTGAAGACCGGCGGCGACGTCACATGGGGAAACCCATCCCGTGCGGGGATGTGCATTCTGGGCTCCTCAGAGCCTCTGTTGCTGCAAAGAAAGTTTCCCTCTTAGCGGGAAGAGTTTTATACCATATTAATCGGAAAGTTGATTCACTGAATTCATCACATCAACGTAAAACAAGATAGCAATTGTTCTCGATACATCTCTCAAACGTTTTGCGTAAAAATAAGAGATTATGAGGATTTTGATTTGCTGACTGGATCATGTCATATGACCGTAAATTAATCATTGTTAGTAGTCACTGTAGTTGTTGCCAAAGATCGAGCTACAAATTCATCCGTTTTTCCGTGCTATGTAAGAGAAATATACACATATATAAAAATAGCAATTAATGATCCATTAATATTAGTTTCATAGCAAAATATAGATTTATAAAAATAGATTTATAAATATAGATTTATAAAAATCCTAACAAAACAAATAGTTTATCTTAATTAATTCAACAACATAAATCATATCTTTTATAATGAACCAAACTGAACAAAAAATTGCTAATAGTAATAAAAATATGCTTGAAAAGGCGTAATACCATTATTTAGAATAAGATATATTTCATCATACAGACGGAGACATTTTCAAGATCCCTCTTCATAGAAATGTTTCCATAAATATTTTTTAAACAAGAAATTGATAAATAGTATCATGAGATTTCATGTACATTGAAAAAACAGTGCAAACGTAAAATAAAATAAAAATGGGCGTTAAAAAAATCCTTAATTAATAAGGTTATTTTTCTAAAGTAAACTGAGTGAACTGATAAATTTTACTCTGTTTTTGAAACAGGTTAAATCGTTTATTTTGATAAGATTATAACCTTTAAAAAAGTGTTCCTTTAATTCAAGTACAAATGCGTTGCTCAAATTAAAATTAATGGTGTAGAAACTGTAAAATGTAAAAAATTATTTTTCTAGATTCTCTTCGAGATAAATATGACAATTTAAAACTGGAATCAACTTATCAGCATTTTGTAAAGTTAAAGTAATTAATTTGAATAGAATAACAAACCAATTATAAAATCAGAAATGTTATTTCGCTTCGAGATTAATTTTTATTAGTTAAAGATCCTATTTTTATTTTTGGCAAGTACTTTGCATTTTTGCTTGTAATGTTTTATTTTATTTTCATTTCTTTCTTACTTATAGAATATTGTGTTATTAGATAAAATCATTATTTTTCACCTAATGATAGAACAATATTTTATAATTATCTGATAATGCAATAAATATTAAGATATAAGATGATGAATTTTGAAAATATTACTTAAAGATAATTGTATGAAAATTTTTATCAATTACAAAACAAAATCCAAACATTGTTTCACTTGCGTCATTGCATAAAAAGCAAAAAAGGGAAGATTTATAGTACTAGATTATTTTAGATCTAGCCTTAAACTATTTAATAACAGCTCAAAAACAATGTTATTTCTTTCTTATCTTTCTTATTGTTATTATTTACATTTTATAAAGCTTGAAATATGTCTTAAGTATTTACAGAGATTTGTGCGATTTCAGAATAGCACTTAAAAATGTATGAGAACATGAAACAAAATCACATTTTACTTGCTGCGAAAAGGTTTCTAAACACATAAGCTCCCTTAATAAACTGCATTTTTCATACAGGGAAATGAGATATCTAGACAAAGAATTGAAAAAAAAAACATGAAAGGATATAAAAACTATATTTTCTTCAATATTTCTTATTATCCGGTAATGCAAACAACTTATTTTCTGTAGTTTAATGGAATATGCACTAAATACATATAAAATAAAATATGCAAGTATGTAATTAACTGAATTATGTGTTCAGGTATATCGTTATCTGTAGAGTATATACATCCCATAACTCACTAACAATTAGTTAAATTTAAAAATGCATATTACAGATAAAAACACATTGATACTTATAATAAGCTCGAATCCCAAAGTATCTTTTGATAGCTTCAGAGCACCAAGCCACCTTTCCCACTTTTAAGTGTGTTTAACTTGTGTAATTTTCCTTTTAATTTTGTCCGTATTCAGCTTTTTCCACTAGAGTCTTTTATACTCGGGATCTGTCAACCTGGCTTCCGTTAGAGTCTTTTATGCTTGGGACGCGGGTCAGAACCTGTCAACTTTTGCTCAAGCTAGAGAATCGGAATGGCGAAATAAAAGGTAAAGGAGTGCGGACGGAACGGGGGCTCTGCAAATTCGGCGGCGGTCACCCTACTCACCCACATCCAATCTCTGACCAACACTAATAATAAGCTCGAATCCCCAAGGGTCTTTCCGAGCCCATCCTCCACCTTTTCCATTCAATGTCTTTAATTGGTATAATTTTCCTTTTAATTTTGCCCGAAGTAAGTTTTTTTTTTCTTGCTGTTAATCTAGCTTTTGCTAGAGAGTCGGAATAAGAGAAGAAAAGCTAAAGGAGGCAAATTTCACCTCCGGTTTAAATCGGTTTAACCATGAGAATGCTATTTATCTAAATCAAAGAGCTAGTAGCCCACAATTCCCCTCTTTATAATTAGCCGATGAACCTCTAAAACTAATTAGGGAAGCGAATTTCAGAATAAACCTATATACCAAATTTGAAGCAAATCGTATATTTCTATCAAGAATTATAGCTTTTCGAACATACATACGTTCTGAGAGTAGTACGTACGTACATGCAAAACCTGATAACACTTTAGCTCTAGGATTTAGTATGTGATCTAAATGCATAAAATGGAATAAATTTTCATTTTCTCCAATTGTTCTTCCTAACCGTTAGTGTGTGCGGATGCTTTCATACAGCCCAATAGAGAATGTACGTGTATGTAATTTACAAGGTATGTACACTCTGTAACACACTAAAATATAGTTTAACTTAAAAATGCATATTACAGTTTAAAATACAAACTTCCAGCAATAATCGATTATACTTAGTCCTATGACTGAATTATTTTGTGTATCTCAGTAAATGAATGATAAATGATATGCACACCATACACAACAAAAAACATTTTTAATGCAATTTAGAATTCTCTTTTAATTTTCTTACGTTAGAAGTACCGAAACATTGTAATAACATCCAACAAAAAATATATCCCTTAACCCCTTAATGCGCAGTGTTGCCGGGTCGGCAACACCTAAAGTTCCCCCTGTTTAGAGACACAAAAACTCCGTGAATATTTCAAAAACTACTCTAATGGCTACTTTAAATCTTTCTTATGAGTTCTAGATGGCAGCACCACAGAGATCAAACTCTACTATTTTTAAATAATAGGTAAAATGTTTTACTGTAATACGCGCTTCACACCAATGCTTTACTTATGGGAGGTTACCACTTCCCACTTCGGCAACAGCTGTATAATTAAAATGGTTAGTGCAATCTTTATAAAACAATACCTGTGTACTCCTCTAGGCCTAAATAGATTGCCCAGTTTTTTTTTTTTTTTCTTTAAATTCTAACTTTAAAGAGTAGTGCCCGGAAAGGGTTGAATCAAAATAGATTGGAAACTTTTGTACTTCCATGTAAACAAACTATAAATGTTACTTATTCTTTACTCCTCAGAAAACATTTATTAGTCCACTTTCGTGTCGCAGTACATGAACTTAAAGTGCTACACACTGTGTAGTTTAATAGCGGATATTCTATAGCATACCCCCTTAACATATAATAATCACAAGGCAGTCCAAGGATATTTACGATGTTTATGGGGATAGTACCGACAAACAGGCTAACCGAAGTCAAAATTATTTTACATCTATATTGGAAAGTATTTTTAAAAAGTACAAAGAAGGACTTCGCAAAAAAAATCTATTTTTGACTTCAGACTGAAGCCTAAAACAATAAACTTTAAAAAACTGGGTTCTAAAAATAACAATTCGCAATTAAATTCAGATGTATTTACTTCTTGAGTATTTAAACTTATATTTTTAACAAAGAATATAAACAAGCTCTCTTAAATAAATATTTTCAAAACTACAAGCATTTTAATTAAAGTTTTTTTTAAAAGTGTTTATGTAAGTCACTCTTACAAAAACATTATATAAAAGTGTATCAGTTAATAAATATCGCCATCATTTTTTTTCAAAAACATTGAAGTATTTATTTTTAACAATATCAATAATTCTAATATGTTATTTGAAACGTCTTAAATAAAAATATTTATTGAAAAAAAAGCGCGGCAAAAAGATTTATTGCACTCATTTATACTAATAGAGATATTAAGAAAGAATTAAATAGAAATAAATGTTCAATGAATATTTTCCAAAGCAAGTTTTTATAAGAGACTTTGTACTTTATCATTTATTAAACTAACTGGATATCATTAAATATATATCATCTAGTCTTTCTTTTAAATTGTCAGACGATTAATTTTTTTCTATTTCAACTAAATGTATATTTCTTTAACTTGAATGTATTTTCTCTCGCTTACATAAAAATAATTGTGAAAAAAAAGTATAATGCAAAAAGATTTATTGCATCCGATAGGCTTTACTTCAGATGGCATAATAAAAAACAAGAAAAATAATTAATGATCAATTAAATGTTTTTTCGAAATATTTTTTTTAATACATAGAAAAATCTTTTCCGTGATGATAATTTATTCCAGTCATTAAACATTACGTTTTTTAATGTTTGTTTGTTTGTTTTCGCTTTATCCCTAGTTTATCACGTGACTTTGTATTTCATAAAAGTATATTCCTTTATTCAGAACAAATCCAAACGGGTACAAAGAACAATACAAAGAGATTTATCGTAGCGGCCTGACTTGGAAACTGACATCAGGCATTTTTAAAAAAAAAATAATAGCATTTAATAATTAATTAATGTTATTTTCATAATAAATTTCTGTAAATAAATTTATAAAATTTCTACAATTTTTTTTTTTATCTATATTGAATTAAAAGTATGTCTGATAATTCGTGATAATAAACCAAACTACGCTAAAAATTGCTAATAAGAAGAAAAAATATATTTAACAAGGCATAATACCTGCATTTACATCAACATAGGCTTTATCAAACAAACGGAATCATTTTCAAGATTCCTGTCCGTAGAAATATTTTCATAAAAATATTTAAAAACTCGAAATTGATAAATAATATTATAAGACTTCATGTATATTGAAAAACCAGTGCAAACGTACATTAAAATAATAAAGGATATTTATGAGCGTGAATTAACTTCTATTATTCTTTCTAAACTTGCACAGCATCTCTTTCTAAATTTTAGGCAATTCAAAAGAGACTGAATTATTGAAAATATTCTGTTTGTATTGAAATATCTCTACGAATTTCCGGATAATGATGGGAGATAAAATCTTGATGGATAAATCATTGTATTATTTTTAAAATCAATCTGTAAATGTTCTTTGCTGTATAAGAGAGTATAATGTATTATGCATAAAGCATTATGCCTTTTCAAGTAGGAGACAGTGTTGTACCTTGGGACAGTTCTCACATTTTAATTTTCTACTTCAATGATTATAATCCGATTTAGAATTTGAAGGCAGCATTTCAACACACCAACATTTATTTCTACAATATATTTTTAGAAATTTAGGCAGTTTGAAAAAAAAATGCCATTAATTTAAAGTAAGGCAGGCAAACTGTTCCAAGGTACAACAGGGTGTTGTACAGGGGTTGGACAAAAATATGGAAACACCTTAAAAAAAACACGTTTCCTTGCCTAGTATTGTGGCAGGTACCCGTTGTTATTCAAAACAGCTTGCAGTCTTCTCGGAATGGATAAATACAGTTTCTGTATGTTTGCCAAGGGAATATTGTACCATTATTCCTGCAAAACGGTGGCAAGTTCAGATAACGATGTTGGCGGTGGATAGCGAGAACGCACTTTCCGCTCCAATGTAGACCACAAAGGTTCGATAAATATTCAAGTCTTATGACTTTGGTAGCCTGGGGAGATGCGAAAATTCATCCTCGTGCTCAAAAAACCAGTCCTGGACAATGTAAGCTGTGTGAACGGGGACGTTGTCGTCTTGGAAGATACCATCATCATTGGGGAACAAAGCTTGTACCATTGGATGGACTTGATTGGCCAAAATGTTCATGTAAGTCTGAGCAGTAATATGCCCTTACAGAGTTATCATGGGGCCAGAAGAGAACCACGATATGGCTGCCCAAACCATCACTGAACCCCCGCCATGTTTCACTCTTGGCAACAAGCAGTCTGTATTAAAGGCTTGAGATGGCGTTCTCCAGACGTAAACTCGGCCAGAAGTGGGGAACAATGTGAAAGAAGACTCATCAGACCATATTACGCTCTTCCACTGCTCTATAGTCCAGGCTTTATGACTTAAACACCACTTTTTCCTGTTACAGGCATTAGCATTACTGATGGATGGCTTTTCAATTGGAACACGGCCAGCAATTCCCTATTTATGAAGCTCCTTTCTAATTGTTTTGGTACTCACAGGATTTGGTAACACAACATTCATTTCAGCAGTAACTTTTGCAGCTGTAGACTGCTTATTTTTCGCAATAATCTTCCTTAATGATCGTCTGTCACGATCACTCAGCACACACTTTCGTCCGCGCTGTGATTTAGCGGATGATGTTTTTTCCGCATTTCAAATATGCAGAATAAATCTTCGACACAGTACCTCTTGGAACACTAAAAACTTCGGCCACCTTGCGTACGGAAGCACCCACCGTACGCGTGCCAACAATTTGTCCATGTTCGAAGTCTGTTAACTCTGACATAATGCAATGATAATCTCACATAACAGTGCTCCAACAACGACTGAACGGTGCAGTGATTTTACGAAGTTGTATAGGTGGCGTCAGTAGGCGAAAACTCCAGTGCCATCAACATAGTTCATTATAATCAATCTTTCTTTTCAAACATGCATTTCAAAAGGTGTTTCCATATTTTTGTCCAACCCCTGTACCTTGAGACATACTGCATAATTTAGGCAATAAATATATAGCTTAATATTTTTGTACAATAATTAACAAAAAATGGTACAATAATTAACAAATCATCAAAATGGATTGTATAGATACAAAACTGTTTATTGCAATGGATAATTTTTCTTCAAAATTTCATATTTTAAAAAGAAGAAAGACAATTACAGATTTATTAACATTTTTAGGAGTAATTTCTGCAAAAAAAATATCGATAAAAATATTGATTTTATTTTAAATAAAACCGATAGTTAAATATTAATCAGGTTTATTTCAATTTCTGAAAAACATGAAAATGTATTTCTTTAAAAATATATCAATACATTTTAAATATATTTGCATCGTCTTATATAAACATAAACTGTCAAATATCACTCGTATTAAAATACGATATTATTTGTATTAAAGTATGGCTATTTATGCAGTTCTCGAAAAAAAAATAATTAATAGAAATGAACTTGCTCCTAAGAGCCCTACTTGAAAAATAATGTCAAAAATACTAATTGAGAATCATTGGCAAAATAAACCGAGATAAACAATCGTCAGCAGAAAGTATGTTAGTTGAAAATATTTTTTTTTTCATCGTAATAATATCTTCAGCAAATATATTCAATTACATCTTCAGCAAAGATGATTTTCATTTTTAAAAAATCTTTAATAATTCTATTTTCCTAAAGTAAACTGAAGGAACTGATAAATATTATTCCATGTTTTTCCTATAGGTTTAATCGTTTATTTCTAACTTTAAAAAAAGTCTTCATGTAATTCAAATACATTTGCGTTGATTTAATTAAAATTAATGATGTAAAAAAGGCAAAATGTAAAGATTTATTGTGCTAGATTAAGTTAGAGATAAAAATGACACTTTAAAAATAAAGTCAATTTAGTAATATTTTGTAGTCTTAAAGTAATTAATTTCACTAGAGTTAGAAACTAATTATAAAATCAAGAATTGTTCGCTTCCAAATTAATTTTTGTAATTTAGAAATATGGACATTATTTTTGATAAGTAATTTGTATTCCCGTATCCAAATCTCTATTTTTTGTATAAGATCTTGTTAATTATTAGAGAAAATCATTACTTTCTATCGAATTATAAAGTAATATTTTATGATTCTCTGATAATGTAAGGTAAATAAATATTAAAAAATAACATGATGAACTTTTTAAAAATATTACTTAAAGATATTTGTAAGAAAAATCTTATCAATTACAAAATTAAATTCTAACACGGTTTCACTTGGTTACCCGTCATTGTATAAAAAGTTAAAAAAGTAAGATTTGTTGTACTAGATTATACTAGAGATAGATTTCGGGTGAAAGTTATTTTACTAAAAAGTTGAACTGTTAAAAAAAAAAAAAAAAAAAAAAAAAAAAAAAAAAAAAAAAAAAAAAAATCTTTTGATTACACTCGAAAGACAAATTTTAAAGGAAGAAGTTATTTTGCTTCACCATCTTATGTGACATAGAGAAAAAAACCTTATTTCCAGAAATAATTTTATACTTTAAGTTTAAAAATTGTTCTGAACGAGAAATTCTGGTCAAAAAGGCATATATTAGTTTTTTTTTCTATGTTTATAATGCCATCCCCCCCCCCCAGGCTTCAATATTTAGGTAGGTTTCTTATGAATTACTACATATTGCGGTCACTCTTATGTTGGAATTTCTGAAATTTTTTTTCACATCTACACGGATCATGACCTCTAGACCCCAAAACTACTATCAGTAAAAAAGTTTATATCTATCTATCTATCGGTTTATATCACTTTTTTATGAACACGATAAGTTCTTTAATTCCGCTCAGATCTCTTCCAAACTGATACATAAAATCAAGGGGTATAAAATCGCGGTCCAGTTCGTTAATGGGTAAAATCGGATCAAGGGGGTCGAAATAGGGGGCGTTTATGTGAAAACAGAAAAAAAACATAACTTCTTAATGAAAATTGACATCGAATCAGTTTAAAGTTTATATTACTTATAAAAAGTCGGCCAAGAGTTCATGCATGACAGATTTTTCATAAAGTTAAAAATGAGCTCAAGGGGCGAAAAAAAAGGGTTTTCGGGAGAAAAAAATTCATAACTTCGTCAATTCTCAAGCTATCAAATCCAACTAAATTCTTTATACATGTTCTTGAAATTATCTAAAACAACTGTATTTACAAGTTTTTGATAGGATCTACATTTACCGATGAAACAAATTAAAAACGAAAAGAAAAAACGTGGGGGGGGGGGAGAAAAAATCCATAACTTAATCAATTCTTAAGCTATCAAATCTAATTAAATTTATTTTTCATCTTCTCAATAATATCTACAACTTTTATACTAACAAGTTTTTCGTAGGACCAATACTTATAGCAAAAATAAATTAAACAAAAATAGGAGTTGGAGAAAAAAAAAACCTCAAATCCAAATTGCTTATATTCTAATTCATTTTTTATTTTAAACACGTCCAAATGACAGATTCCCTTATTTAGGAACTATATGATACAACGTATTGGCCAGTTTTTTGATAAAGGCAGACTATATTTCAAAAAAGGCTGCCAAAAAAGGTATTTTGAACAGAATTTCCTGAAGTGATCGTGATTGAAAATTGAGGAAGTATAACAAATTGCGTTTTTTAGGACTCATTTTTAAATCTATTTTTGCTCTAAAACGCATCGAATTTACAGGTCCTCTTATTTGGGAACTATATAATGTGACGTATTGACCAGTTTTTTGATAAAGGCAGAATATGTTTTAAAAAAAGGCTGCCATTTTAGGTATTTTGAACAGGATTTGCCGAAGTGATTGCGATTGAAAAAATGAAGTATTAAAATAACAAAATTGCGTTCTTCTAACTCATTTTAAATTCAGTTTTACTCTCAAACACATCCAATTGACAGGTTCTGTTATTTAGGAACTGTATAATGTGCCGTATTGATCAGTTTTTTGATAAAGGCTAAATATATATATTTTTTAAAGCTGTCAAAGTGGGCACTTTGCACAAAATTTCACAAGATTATGATTAAAGAATTGAAGATGTATTCAAATAACATATTGGTTATTTTATGATTCATTTTCAAATTCAATTTGACTCTCAAACGCATTCAATTAACAATTTTTTGTTATTTAGGAACTATATAATGTACCGTATTGATCGATTTTTTAATAAAGTCAGGATATATTTCAAAACATGATGTTCAAAATGAGCTTTTGAGTCGAAATTCACTTAAGATGATTCTAATAAAACCATTTCTTACAGAAAGATGAAATTAAAAATTTTTCAAAAGCGGCAAAATAAAGTTGTTAAACTGGGTTTATCTCTAATCATATTTTATTTTTTGTTGTTAGATGAGCACTCTTCGAAATCTACCTCCACCTATAGGCCAAGTCGACAGGGATTTTTTATTTTTTATGAGTCTCTAATCGTATGTAAATCTTGCAGTTATCATTAATATCGTTAATCCTTATTCCATGTATTGGAGATTTAAAAATCTGAAAAATTCTATAAAGTAAAATCTTCTAAAATGTAGTCGCAAAGGAAAGAAAAAAAAATGTGTTATCGACAAGTTCGCTCCTTTTCAACATCTAAGTAACAAATTGTTATTATTTAAGTGTATGCATATCTCAAATATTTGCTTTTAAATAAATAAATATATATATATGTTTAATTTTTTGACATTGAAGTAGTGATGTCTTCTTTTATATATATATATATATATATTTGTTTTAAATAAAAAATATGAAATGTTCAACGTGACTTCAAGTTAAGTTTCAATAAGGTGGTATTAATGGCTTCCTACACTGCATTTTTACTCTGCTCTGAGCGGAATTTAATCTCCTTAATCTCGCCGAATTTCTCTGGTGTGCATACCAGTTGACGACACCTGTTAAATGTCATCTGTCAGAGTTGTCTGCATGAAAACTTTAAACCAAGATTGCCAATAAGAGAAATTGTAGTGTAACTAATAATCTGGCTACCCATTTACTTATATTTATAATTTTTTGGGGTACTACTTGGTTATTCCGTCGATCAATTTCGCCAAATTATACGTATCACCAAACTAATAGCCAACTTATACCTATTGACATAAGTTTTATTTTAAATAACGGAAAAACAAATAATTTTTATAACATTAATAAAAATACAAATAAAAAGTCGAAATAAAAATCACTTAATGAAATTTTAAACACGCGTATCGTATTTAATGCTATTAAATATGACATTCATTATTGGCATTTAATCTTATAGTTTGGCGATAGACTTTTGGTCGACGGGATAACCAAGTAGTACCTTTATTTACTATGAAGCTTTTTGTTTGTAAATAAAGCTTAAATGTATTTTTCGAGAATAATTAAAATCTAAATATTACATTTTTGAGTGAAAAGCTCTGCCTACTTCATTCATGCAAAAACCTCCTTTCTTATGTTAATTCTATGAAAGAAATTCTTAAAGCATTTCAATATTTTTAAATGATTTTGTTTGCATTGAATAGATCGATCTGTAAAAAGGTCATTTTTAATTTGTTTCATTTTTTTGTAGATTTTTTTATGAGAGGATGCTTTCACTTTTAAAACAGGTTCAAAAACTGAAAATGTCTTAATTAAAATTACTTGTAAACAAAATTGAAAAAATAATTATTTGGCAAAAGCTTCTGCAGAATAACTTAAACGAATACCTTTGAACTGATACTGATTGATTTTTTTTTTCCAAATATGTAACAAAGATTTTCATGATAGCCACATTTCTTCTTTGAAAAACACTACCTTCTTGTTAATCCAAAATTTGAAGGATTTCCTTGAGAAATTTGTATAAAGGATTGTATATAAGACCTTTAAAAATCTGCTCTTTCATAATAGTGCAGCATTTTTTTATTTTAAATAACAGAAATAGCCCAGTCATTTTAGCAAAAATAGGGGAATAAATTAGAACAAAGCTGGATTTTTGCGTAGGTACTAGTTAGGTTGTGTAGTTAAACATACTAAAATTCCCCATCGATCCGATGTGAGCTTTTGCCGCCAGGGGGCGCTAAAGAGCTTGAAAATCGGTTTTTTGTGAATATCTCGCGAACAATGGCATTTAGAAAAAAATGTTCAATTACAAAGTTGTAGATAATTGAATTTCCTATAAAAAGTGTCATTAACATTTGTTTGTCCCACCAACGCTTCCCTGTCAAAAATGTAAAAAAGTGAACATATTTGAAAGTAAAATTATAAAAATTCGAAAAATCTGCTGCTATTTAAAAAATATATATATATATGCAAACAGATATAAAATTCTCACCTTTGAATTAAGAAACTGTATAGATTATATACATTTATGCTTATTTTAACATTACTCTTGAGGAAAAGCATTTAGCGCGTCTTCTTTATTGTGGTTTTCCCCGTGGGTATATTCCACTAATACTGCCTGCTTAATCCAATTTCAGTCGTTTAACTGCTTAAGTGGTTCTTTGCACAACTTCAATTTCTACACACGATTTAGATTCGTGACTATCTGTATTTCTTTCTTTCGTTTTTGTGCTGCTTTCAGTGTTTTTTGTTTGTCTTTCGATATCATCACTGAATTTAGAAGTAGCGCTTCCCTCCTCCCTTGCAATATGCAGGATACATGACAATATCTTCCTGGTCTTCAAATTCAATTTTACTTACATTATGACATGAAACTCCGCAGCAATTTATGCAAATATCAGAACATTTCAATCCAAATAAATCCGGCATCCACATGCTTTTCCACATCCTTTGAAGCAAGTACAAAAAATTGATTCAATAATATATTTTGGTGCGGGCTGTAAAGTAGCTGGAATTGGAGACAAATCAGGTTCATTTTGCCAGCAGCAGTTCTCAGGACGTAGTTTATTGACCAAATAGTATTGTACGAATGTGATACTTGTGTTTATTATCTACTATTATGATAAACACGTAAACTGTGCAATCTAGCTGCCTCTTCGGTAGGAAGCAAAGATGAAAGCCTTTTTTTACCAACAGCAACTTCTTTCTTGAAACATACATAACGGTGCTAGTTCAGAGAAATTTCTGCTTTACCACCGTATAAACCAAGAAAAATAGTTTTTCCTGCCTCTTAAACTTCAAATTGGGATACTTGATCACTTTTTAAAATGCTGACAGGTGACAGCTTGTATGTTATGATATTCTTCCTTTTTCAAAAAATTTGCTAACGACATTTTACATTTCCCAAACATTGCTGATGTCGAGTCACAACCTGAAAAAGCGTGAAGGAAAAATATATGATCTTTCAGAACAGCATCATTGTTAAGACTGTGCGATGAATACAGGGTGGTTGCAATTCGTCCTCTTCCTGATTTAATAAAAAATATCTCTATCGCTGGAAGTGCTAAAGCAGTCAACAATACGAGCAATTCAACATCATCACCAACAACAGCAGTAAGCGCATCAGACTTTGCTATTTCAATAGCTGTTTTGACAATTAGTGTGTATGTATCATCTTCTGCTTATTTCGCTTCAAAACCATTCTCTATAAATTTCTCCATAAGCATAGATATGAGACGTGTTTTATTTGAAAGATTAGATAAAAAAAAAATTCTTTTTTGCGATACATTAGAGCTTTTTTTCTTTTTCCATATAAAAGCTTCATCTAATGTATCAGAACACAACAAACATTTTTCCTTAAATTCAAACAATGGACTGTCTTTTCTCAATTTTTCCTTCAATGGAGTAATTTGTGCGGACATTGATGATTTTTGTGCAATAGATTTATTGTATGATTTAATAGAATTCTTTCCTGTATAATTTTTCTACACTTTGGATGAACTGTACATTCATTATTGTTTTTAGTCATTTCTTCAAATATTTTCTACTTATGGTCACCTTTTTCCGAACTTGCTGTCACAAGGAACTTCAGTCTTGTTTTTCCTATTTTTACGTAATATTTAGAAACTCAATCCTCACCGCATACAAGACATACTGTTCTGTCAATCTCCATTTTTCGCTCACAATCAGCAATTAAGAAAGAGTCATTTTAAACTGTCATAACTATTTAAAAATTTCTATAACATGCGTTCAAAATAAAATTATTCCCTTCCTAAAATCTCACACAGGGGCGTGCGAAGAGAAAACTGCGCCCGGGGCAAACCTTCAATTTGGCGCCCCCAACTTTATGTGACAAGCCATATATTAGTTGGTAGTATAAATTTGGCGCCCCCTAAATATCCGCGTCGGTGGCGACCGCCCCCTTCGCCCCCTCTTTCGTAAGTTGCTGATTCATAAAGAATACTTCGTTCAGTAAATTAGGATGATTTCATACTGGCGAAATGAGCACCAAATGAAAATTAAATATTGGAAAGGTACCTGCACGTGGTATATTTCCACAAATGCAAAGAGAGATAGGGTATTGGGCAATTACTATTGCACAAGCGCGCAAAAACGGCATGTAGACAATGGGGGAGGAGGATCCAAAGTTGTTCCGTATTTGTTTTGCCTCTTCGCCGCATCATGACTGTGCTTCCGCATTTTTTTCAATAACGTTTAGTTTATTTTAATTTTTAGCAGGGAAGGGTTGGTCTGACAAAAACATGCTAATGACACTTTTTGTAGGAAATTAAATTATTTAGATCTTTGTAATTGAACTTTTTTTTCTAAATGCCATTGTTCGCGAGATATTCGCAAAAAAAAACGATTTTCAAGCTCTTTAGCGCCCCCTGGCCGCGAAAGTTCACATCGGATCGATGGGGACTTTTAGTATGTTAAACTACATACCCAAACTAACACCTATGCAAAAATCCAGCTTTGTTTTAATTTTTTCCGCTATTTGTGAAAAAAGGTGCTAAAATGACTGGACTAAAATATGTATTGAGAAAAGTAGAAAAATCCCTTCAAATGATTTAAAATACTAGTTTCATACTCAATTCAATAAAAACATTTTTTTTTTTTTTGTGAATTGTGCAGTATTAGAAAATCTGAAAATTATGCCACTGTTTAAATTCACAGTGCACATTTAAATCCTGTACAATACTCGTTGCATTAAAGTTGTAGTTACCTAACATTCATGTTTGTAGAATAGAGAAGATTCAGGGATGTAGTGGAGGGTATACGTCGTATACCTTCTGGATTTTTAAAGGAACACCGTATACCCTCTGTTTCTCAAGAAAGCTATAGTAAACACACTCTAGGACCCTTTGCCTTAAGCGCATACCCTCTGCTTACAGCGTATATCCTCTGTTATTTTTATGACCACACCCCTGGAGAAGATAATGCAAGACTGATAAAATGTCACATTTATGCAATTGGCAGTAATCTGGTTTGCAAATTAAGACAGTCGTGCAGTATAAGAAAATCTGAAAATTATGTCAATGTCTAAATTATCAGTGCACATTTAAATCCTGTAGAATATCCATTGCATTAAAGTTGTAAGAACCTAACATCCATCTTCGCAGATTAGAGAAGATGATGCAAGACTGGCAAAATGCCACATTTTTGTAATTGGCAGTAATCTGGTTTTCAAATTAGAGAGTCGTGCATTATAAGAAAATCTGAAAATTATGTCACTGTCTAAACTCACAGTGCACACTTAAATCCTGTAGAATATCCATTAGTAATAAGTTTAGAAATGGTAATTAAAAATTTCATCTAGGAGCAGACTACAAAATAATTTCAAGATTTTTGTTTTCTTTAACGGGATTTTTGGATGGGAATGAAAAATTGTAATTTTAAATGGTAATTAAGAATCTTAATGAGGGGACTTTAAGACAATTTCAAGATTTTTCATTTCTAGAACTGGATTTTTATATCGCTATTTCAAATTATAATTTTAAATAATAAAAAAATTTAACGAGGGTAATTAAGAATTTTTTATTAAACCGGTGGAAGACATTAAATTTCTCGGAATTATTTAAAATATTAATTTAAAAATAATAATAGTAATAAATATTATGAGGAGATGCAGACTAATCGAAATCTTTGGTATCATAATGTGCAATGATAACCTATATAAAATCTTCAAGTAAAACCTTCATATTACCCGCGTGAGAAAGTTTTCATTTTTCTTCAAAGTACCTGAAATGATTTCACGAAAATCTTCTAAGTCATTTAAGGTAATTTAAAGGTAATAATTTGCCCATAAAAACCTGTATGAAAACTTTTAAAAAGCTGTATACTTCTCTTAAGGAAACATTTAGTTTTCATTTTCCTTCTAAATAACTGCAAAAACCTTCAAAATGCCTGCAAAATCTCAAAATATTTAAAGGTTTTTTTGCTGATTTTTTTTACCTGGGAGATCTGCATGGGCCGGAATTTCCGAGCTTATGTCTCTACACCCAGCCCAGTCTATCCAGAAATCGATGAAAATAGGACGGATCTGGTTTGACACTATTTTTTACAATTTCAAAAAATTCAGATTTTTGTCATATAATTAAGATTATTTTAAAGAATACTGCATACATATTTATGGGATAATTTTAGAGTACATTTTACAAAACATACACAATAGCAATATTAATAATTACTTAGATACTTAGACTTTCAACATTAAAATTAAGATTCATTAAAAAATTAATATGGTTTAGAATAAAAGAATAAAAAAAGAAAGTTTAAAACATCATAACTTTTGAAACTAAAGTTAAAAAGTATTTTATGAAAATATTTCTGTATCATTTTATTAAAGATTTTCTCAAATCCAAAAGAGTTATTTTCCAATTCATTTCTGAATTCATTTCTTTTCCGAAACGCATAAGATTAGCAGATGTTTTTGTTCAGAACTATGTAATGGCGTTATCCGTTTATTTATTTATTTTTTTTTTTTTTTTTTAAGAGCGATTTCTAAAACAGGGATCAAAGTGCACTAAAGCCATTTTGTAGCAGCTTTGTAGCAGCAAAAAATGAATTTTGGAGCAGTAAAACCTATTTTTGTAGCAGCAAAAATCAGATTTTGCAGCAGTAAATATCGGATTTTGTATCAGCAAAAATGTAATTTTGTAGCAATAAAAGCTGTTTTAGGAGCAGATTGAAATATTCTAATGCAGATAAACTCTTAACAATTACAATGATTGCTATCTTGAAAAATATTTTTACATTTGAAAGAATAAATACTCAGATTAAATTTATCCACATGTTTCAGAGCTTCGATGAAATTTGCAGTTTTTTGTGATCTTCACGCTTTTTCACAATCTTTTGACCCTGTTTTTTCATTTTTTAACTAGATTTGCGTGGTTTTTTACGATCTTTTGATGAAATTTGTACGTTTTCTGAGATCTTTTGATGAAAACTACAGTTTTTACGATATTTTTTATGCAATTTTCGTTTTTTTTCACACGATTTTTTAAAGATATTAACGGATTATTTTCATGATCTTTTGACCGTATTTTGTTCTTTTTATGACAAAATTAGATATCCTTTGACAAAATTTCATATTTTTTGTGATTTCTTGACGAAATACGTTTGTTTTTCGGAATACTTTAGAAAAATTTGTGGGGTTTTTTTTCGCCATCTTTTACAGAAATGAACGGTTTTTTTTACGATCTTTTGACTTTGTTTTATTCTCTTTTTTATCATATTAACGATTCTTTGGCAAAACTCATGTTTTTCTTGCAATCCTTTCATGAAATTCGAGTGTTTTTCGTGATTTTTCGATAAAATTTACATGATCTTCATGATCTACAGTCAAAATTTGCGTCTTTTTCGCGATCTCTTGTTGAAATTTGAGCGTTTTTCACCATCTATTGGTGAAATTCAAGTGTTTTATACGATATATTGACGAAATTCAAGTACTATTCGCGATCTTTCGATACAAATTTGCGTGTTTATTGCGACTATTTGACAAAATTCGCGCGTTTTTTTTTTGTGATTTTTTGACAAAATATGCTTGTTTTTCGGTATCCTTTAAAGAAACTTGCATTTTTTTGCGATTTTTTTTGGCTCTTTTTTGTTTACTCTTTTTTAATAATAACGATCCTTTAGCAAAACTCATATTTATCTCGCGATCCTTTGATGAAATTCGAGTGTTTTTCGGTAAAATGTGCATGCTTTTTGCGATCTGTAGACAAATTTTTCATGATCTATTAATGAAATTAGAGTGTTTTTCACGATCTATTGGTGAAATTCGAGTGACGAAATTAATAATCCTTTGACAAAATTCACCAAGTGGTGGCCCGGGGAGACATTCCCCCCCCCCCAAAAAAAATTGTGAGATTTTGGGTTTTCAATGATCAAAAAGTGCAATTCCCCCTACCCGGAAATCTATCATGTCCCCCGCGGAGCTACAGAAGCCCTCCCGGAGAAAAATGTCTCAATTCAACACTGTTTTCTTTTGACTGCGTTTTGTTCATTTTTTGACAAAATTCTATTTTTTTATTTTTTATTTATTTATTTTTTATTTAATATTGGGGGGGGGGGTAATTGTTTGACACATATGTAGCAGATTTTCATAAGCGCTTTCATTCTGCTTTCAATTTTGCTGTCTTTTGGCAGGATTCGCAGAGGAGCGAAATAATTCACCACCGACATGGGAAAGACGCAGAACAGGAAGATACTTAATTTACAGAAAATACGTACAATACATAAGACAAGGACGATTCTAGGTAATTTTTTTCCTTTTTTTTTTTTTTTTTTTTTTTTTTTGAAATTTACATCGCATTTTCGGAAATCAATGGCGGGGGAAGAGAGGTATCCGCGATCTTCAGACGAAATCGGCGTTTTCCCGCGATCTTCAGACGAAATCAGCGATTTATCTGCGATATTTTAGCAAAATCGGCGATTTATTTCGATTATTTGTCGAAATCGGCAGTTTTCCCGTGACCTTTTGACGAAATCGACGTTCTCCTGTGTTTTTTTTTTATATATAAAATCGGCGTTTTTTCGACGATTTTTAGACAAAATTTGTATTTTTACGCGATTTTTTTTCTCAAAAACGGCGTTTTATCCCCGAGATCTTTTGACAAAATCAGCGTTTTATCCGTGATGTTTTGCTAAAATCCGCGTTTTTTTTTTTTTTTTTTTTCAATGATTTTTTGGCAAAATATTTTAAAGCGATCTTTTATCGAAAACGGCGTTTTTTTCAGCGATATTTTAACGAAATCGGCATTATATCTGCGTTTTCCCGCAGTCTGCAGACGAAATCAGGGTTTTTTCTGCGATATTTGGTGAAATTGCCGTTATTTGCGATCCGCAGAGGAAATTCGCGTTTTTCAGCGATCTTTTGACAAAGTTCGTTGACAAAAACATTGACGAAATCGTCGTTTTTCCGCAAAATATTGACGAAATGTGAGCTTTTTCGGCGATCCTTTCACGAAATTTGCATTTCTCCGCGATTGTTTTTTCCGCGCGCAAAACCGTACAAGTTGGCAGCTATGTGGAACTGATAGCCCAATTTCAAATTTTCGGAAGAGGATGCGTTCAATTTTCGGAAATTTCGGACGAAAATTACCCCTGACATAAGAAGCGAACTCTCATTAATTGGGAATAAACATATTGAAGCAGCTCTCATTCGTCTCCTCAATGCGCGCGCTGTAAGTCACATGACGTCCCGCTCCGAACTCTGCGATCGGCTGCAATGAAAATGAACGTACGATGACTCGAAGGAAAAACAACTTCCGGTCGTTTGCGGAGCCACGATAAAACTCCACAAAACATAGCATGCTTTTCGTGACCGAATGCGCATGTTTTTCGCAATTTTTCGGCGAAATTTGCGCGTTTTTCGAGATCTTTTGCAATGTTTCTTTGTTTTTTGACGAAATTAACAGCCTAAAAAAGTCATTTGTTGTTGTTTCCTGGATCGACGAAATCGCGCTAAATTTCGTTTTGGCAATAAGTGCCTTTTGGCGCAGGTTTGGCGCAAAATTGAAAAAATAGCTGTTTTGTAGCAGTTTGGCGCAGTAAAGCGGTTTCGGTTCTGGCGCAATTGGCGCAGGTCTTACATCCCTGCTAAAAATACTATCAAAGCTAACGTTTTCAATCAAATTTCCAGACGCGACAGCGTGGGAATGGAGAAAAATCTGTAACAATGTGACAAGAATCTCTTGTATCGCAATAAGTGTATACAAGTATCTAATTAGCCAAAAATGGAAAACGGTATTCGATTCCAAATCTCTTCAATACTCAGGCTTGTCAATTTTATACCTTTACAGTTAAAATTTCAGAAAATCCGTCAAACTTTCACGTTGTTGAAAAGTGAATTAAGATCCAACAAGAAGTATATTCCCAAAGATTACGTTTACCAAAAGTTCTTTATCGTTATTAACACTTTCACAAATCATGTCTGCTCTATACATCTTGAAAATAATTAAGTCTAGTTCTGTCCGGAAATATATATAGAATATATCTATATATAGAAAAACATTCCAAGCCTGACCTCGGCCCGGCACGAGTCCGCTAAAAAAATGTTAAGCCCAGATTAGACACAAAGTAACTATTCGATGCTGATCTCTACAATGTACAAATTACATTTCTCTATTGATATTGTCAAACTAGTATCGGCTCGTGATGCACATTTATATTTTTTCTCATTAAAGCCATATTCATTAAAAATAATTCATATTTTATCGTTTCTGTCCAAATCTTTATAACGAGCCAGTAGGCCTGTTAAATTTTTTTATCTTCTGGTTAGAAAATTCGAAATCATATGGGCCAGGCCCGGGCCCGTCCAGACCTCTAATATACATTCCTTATATATAATTTGTAAGGACCTAACATCCATTTTTGCAGAATAGAAACGACGATGCAAAACTGATAAAATGTCACATTTATGTAGTTGGTTGTATCGATGGACGATTATCGGAAATTTACCAATCAATAAAAATCGTAATCGCAAAAAAACACGATCGAAAAAGTCATTGATTAATTTCGAGAATCTACAATCGAGATGTTTTACAATCGATTATTAAAAACATTGTTTTTTCATGTTTACAAAGCAGATTTTAGTAAACATATGATAGCTGAAAACAAATGGAATTAAAAAAAATCCCTGTTGGCTTGGCCTATAGAGGTGGGGTAGATTTCGAAGAGTGCTGATTTCAACAGTAAAAAATAAAATATGATAGAGATAAACCCAGTTTTAACAACTTTATTTGGCCGCTTTTGAAAAATTTTTAATTTCATTTTTCTGTAAGAGCTCGTTTTATCAGAATCATCTTAAGTGAAATTCGGCTCAAATGCCCATTTTGACAACATATTTTGAAATATATTCTGACTGTATTAAAAAATCGACCAATACGCATGTTATATATTTCCTAAATAATAAAAAATTGTAAATTGAATGCGTTTGAGAGCAAAACTGAATTTAAAAATGAGTCAGAAAATAACCAATTTGTTATTTGAATACATTCTCAATTCTTTAATCATGAGCGCTTAGGGAAATTTTGTGCGAAGTGCCCACTTTGACAACTTTTTAAAAATATATATTTAGCCTTTATCAAAAAACTGACCAATACGGAACTTTATACAGTTCCTAAATAACAGAACCTGTCAATTGGATGCATTTGAGAGCAAAACTAAATTTAAAAATGAATCAGAAAAACACAATTTTGTTATTACAATACCTCAGTTTTTCCAATCACGATCACTTCGGTTCAAAGTTCCCATTTTAGCAGCATTTTTTGAAATATATTCTGCCCTTATCAAAAAACTGGCCAATACGTCACATTATACAGTTCCTAAATAAGAAGACCTGTAAATTGGATGCCTTTGAGAGAAAAAATGCAATTTCTTATACTTCTTCAATTTTCAATCACAATCACTTCGGAAAATTCTGTTCAAAATACCCTTTTTGGTAGCCTTTTTTTGAAATATATTCTGCCTTTATCAAAAAACTAGTTAATACGACACATTATATAGTTCCTATAAAAGAGGATCTGCCATTTGAATTGCGTTTAAAATAAAAAATAATTTAAAAATGAGTCACAATATAAGCAGTTTCGATTTGAGGGTTTTTCTCCATCTCCTGTTTTTGTTTAATTTATTTTTCCTGTAAGAATTGGTATTATGAAAAACTTGTTAGTATAAAAGTTGTAGATATTATTGAGAAGATGTAAAATAAATTTAATTAGATTTTATAGCTTAAGAATTGACTAAATTAATTGAGTAAGTTATGGATTTTTTTTTCTTTTTCCACCCTCCTTTTTCTTTTCGATTTCGACTGTTTTTATTGGTAAAAGTTGATCCTATCAAAAACTTGTAAGTAAAAAATTTTAGATAATTTTGAGGACATTTATTTAAAATTTACTTGGATTTTATATCTTGTGAATTTACGAAGTTATGAATTTTTTTCTCCTCAATACCCTGTTTTTTTCGCCCCTTGAGCCCATTTTTACCTTTATCAAAAATCTGTCATGCATAAACTTTTGGCCCATTTTTTTAGAAGTAATATAAACTTTAAACTGATTCTATATCTATTTTAATTAAGAAATTATCTTGTTTTTTCGGTTTTTACAAAAACCCTTACTATTCCCACCTCCTTGGTCCGATTTTGGCAATTAACGAACTCGACCGAGATTTTATATCCCTTCATTTTATGTATCAGTTTGGAGAAGAATTATAGAAGTTATCGTGTCCAAAAGAAAGTGATCTATATATGTATATATATAGAGAGAGAGAGAGAGATATAAAGTTTTTTATTTCATACGAAATCTACTTGAAAATAGCTCTCAAGCATCCCGTGGGACATATAATTTCGTCAAAAAGTCACAGAAAAAGCTCGAATTTCGTCAAAAGATCGTGTGAAGAAACACAAATTTCAATAAAACATCGTGTAAAAACAGCAAATTTCATTAAAAGATCGCGAAAAACGACTAATTTCTTTATGAATCACAAAATGACCAAATTTGTCAAAAAATCGCAAAAATCGACAGATTTATTTAAAAAATTGCGGAAAAAACGACAAATTTCGTCAAAAAACGCAAAAAATCACAAATTTCGACAAAAAATCGCGAAAAAACAGCAAGTTTCGTCAGAAAATCGTTATGATAAGTGAATAAGGTACTTCAAAAGTTACTTTTTGGTACTGAAATTGTATCTTTCCCTGATTGGCCACATGCATTTCAATGCCGTGGGGAATTGGGTACGTCGAGTCTTTTCCTTCTTATCCGATAAATAGATTCTTTACATAAAGTTTTTCTTTATCCTTTGAATTTCTTTCTCCTTCTGCATTACAGTGTTTGATACTTTTTATATGCAAAATTGATATCTGCAAAGCAATATAATCAGTTTTTCATGCTATTGTAGATTTTTCGTATGAACATATATTTTTAATGAATTTGAAGCAAACAAAGTTTTGTAGGACCAAATTTCTTGCAATACATACAGCAGGGGTGTGGAAATACATCATTTCTCTCGCCAGTGGCGAGTGGATTTTCTGACAAGGCGAGTACATTTTTAGTTTTTGAAAAAATGAAGATAGAGACATTATCAGAAACACTTTTTTAATCTAGATATTTTAACTTTCCAAATTATTACAGTGTAAATTCGGTACTAAGTTCTATCATATATTAAGCTTACCTATGTTGTATATATTTCTTAATGTTACAGAAAAAAAGAATTACGAAAATGTCTTGTAGTAATAGTAATTTCATTTTTAATTGCATGTGATTTTGTCATAACTATTTTCAACTGCATGTGTGTTGCATCTTCCAGGCTGGTGAAATAAATCCTTGGCTGGTAAGATTTTTGAAAAATTCCCCACCCCTGACATACAGTTAAAATTGATCTATAGATTCTGTATTCATTTTTCTTCTTAAAAAAATTAACCCAAAAGTATCCATTCCATTTAATTTTAATAAGTTACTTTGTGTATAGGCATAAATTTGTTAATATATTAACTAGAAAATAGCAAAAGAAATAGGGTTTTAAATTAAAATTATGTGATGTAAAATGTTCAATTACCAATCGTAGACCAACCAGATCGGCTTGACTCCTTATATACAGCAGCAGTCTTAAAGATGGGCGGGAAATGACCGCAGACTTTGCATGTAAGTAGACACCACATTCCATTGTTCTCTCAACAAGATTTCGAATCCAACATCTTTGGCAGTGACTGGTTTATTGGCAACTTTCAGATTTCACAAAGAGAAAAGCAGAAATACGGTCAAAACTCAAGACAAACTTAAGAATGTGAGTTTCAGAGGAAGAAAAAACGATTTGTGGCACGCTAAATCTGCCCTCCATCACGTGACGGAAGGCAAAGATCCCGGCGTTAGAAAAGGTTGCCGATGTCAAGTCTAGTCTGTAAAAATTACTGTGGATCCACAGTAATTTTGTCTACAGTGACATCAGCTGCCCTTTCCTTGAGAGAAGGAAGTTAAATAAATGCTGTGGGCCCCATAGAACAAAATTGCACAGGCGACAGGAAACATCTCCATATACTTAACCTTCTTTTGTCGCATTAATATTGAGAGAAGAGGGCAGTGGTGTAATTGGAAAAAAATGTTTGTGGGAACTCACCTTTCACAGAACAGATGTTAATTACCGGGTTTTTTTTTTTTAAACCAAAATCCTGTTTAAAACATTTAACCAAAAGCCAACATTTTTTTTTATAATTTATTGTTATAATTATTACATTCTGGTTCTTATAGTATTGCATTTATATAGCATCCATCTAAAAGCAATATTTAAACAATCTCATAGTAACATTTTTCATTATGAATCAAAATAAATTTAAATGATAGCAATAAATCCATATTTTTATTACTGGCACATCTATATCCTAGAAATTTCCACCAATAATGAGAGGTATTTTCTGTGCTCTCTGATTTACGACAAGCTGTCTCGATTGCTAATTTTCTTCCTAATCACAACCAAGATTTCACATATTGTTTAAGACAAAAGCATTTTTAGAAAGGTCCTACGCGGCTTCTGCATACAAGTAAAACGTATTTTCTTAAAACTTACATAAATTATCTTTTCGCTTGAAAAAAAAAGTGCTTTTAAGCAATTTTTGTTTCTTTTTTACTTCGTTTTTCTTTTTTAGTGATAAGTCAAATATTTCTGGCAACGGTGTTCCGACCCAATTATAGCACTGGAAGAAGGAGACCTTAACCCCTTGGGGACGAGCGACATGTATGTGTGTTGCAAAAAAGCTTAAGAATCCTTGTTTATCCCTACCAGGAAAATTTTACTGTAAAATTAGATTTTTTCAATCGGAGCATTTTTTCGATTTAGTAAGGCACAAATTTCCATTTATAAAAACCGGTGACAAAACATTAACAATCTCGTAAAAGGCTCCCGTCGTGAAGGGGTTATATAAGACCCTTTGCAGGAGCATCCATCAATGTTATTGTAAAGTAAAATCAAGAATCAAGTAAAAAATCTACTGACACCTTACATAACCCTCCTGCAAAATTTTTTTTTAAAAAAACTGTCCCCATTTGCAAGTTATTGAATTTTACAATGAGTCAGTTCATTTTAGGACACACAATATGGTTCTTTAATAAGTAGCAAAGTAATCTATGGAAAGACACCCCCCTCCCCGAAAATTTGAAATTTTGCGTTCTCAATGGTCAAAAAGTACAATTCCCCCCCCCCCCTCCCTGGAACTCTGTAATGTCCTTTCTGGAGCTACTCAAGTTCCTCCCGGAGAAAAACGTCTGAATTCAGGGATGCCACTCAGAAAATAGCAAAAAAGAGGTAATTATGCGTAAAGTAAAATTTACGACATTTTTCACAACTTTGTGTGTGAATTTTCAAAATTATATTGTTTATAATAAACAAAATAAAGAATTACAGCTTTTCTTTTGCTGTAAACTTTTAATTTATAAGAGTAAGTTAAAATGATTTTTCTTTAGTTCACAGTATTTTACATCAATTAAGATAACCCAGCAACAGGTTCAGTGAAGAATTTTATGTATCGCATCATTTTAAACCAATCCAAGTAACCCAGCAATAGATTCAATGATTATTCCACGAGTGAATAGCAAAATTTTGCAGGTTGTTTTTTTTATTTGACGAAAATAACTGTTTTATTTCATGATCGTTTGAAGAAAATCGCCGTTTTACTTAGCGATCGTTTGACGAAAACAGCCGTTTTACATCATGATCGCTTAACGAAAATCATCGTTCCACATCGCGATCGTTTGACGAAAATCGCCGTTTCACATCATGATCGTTTGACAAAAATCATCGTTTCACATCGCGATCCTTTGACAAAAATCGCCGTTTCACAAAAATCACCGTTTCGTTTCGCGATCGTTTGACGAATATCGCCGTTTTATATCGCGATCGTTTGACGAAAATCGCCCTTTTTTTAGCAATCGTTTGACAAAAAATCGCCGTTTCACATTGCGATCGTTTCAAGAAAATCACCGTTTCGTTTCGCGATCGTTTGATGAAAATTGCTGCTTTATATCGCGACCGTTTGATAAAAATTGTTGCTTTATATCGCGACTGTTAGATGAAAATAGCCGTTTTTTCGATCTTTTACCGAAAATCACTGTTATATTTCGCGATCGCTTGACGAAAAAGGCTGTTGTATTTCGCGATCGTTTGATGGAAAAGGCTGTTGTATTTCGCGATCGTTTGATGGAAAAGGCTGTTTTATTTCGCGATCGTTCGACGAAAATCGTTATTTTATCTCGTGATCGCTTAACAAAATTCGCGAATTCTTAAAGATTAAAAAAAGCGGAAATCCGCCAAAAGGCGGAAAAGTGGCATCCCTGTGAATTCAGCACTGAATAGCACAACCCGCATTGAAAAAGTTTGCCATGACGCACACATCACATTGAAGTCTCCAAATTTTTAAAATCATCACCCCCAACCCCCCCTGAGGACTCTCCATATCCGTCCTTATGGTGTGACATTTCTAAAGTGTAAAAATCCTGAATGAAATAGTAACAAAATTATACTTTTCTATAGAAACACCCAAATTTGATTTGATATTAAAATACAGTAAATTTTAATTCTGGATATTTAATGACATTCTGTTTAAAAAAAGTTAAGAAATCTTAAAAATGTAAAATTTAAATCTTGTAATTATTTTTAAGTATTTTCTGTAATACATCATTATCTTTTCATGTTACTTTTAATTATTTGCTCATAATACAAAATTTCCTATTGAAAAAATTTTAATTTTTTTTTCCAAATCATAACCTTAAAAAAACTATTTTCACACCTGAGATAATCTAAAAAAAATTGAATATTTCTGGAAATAATTATAGAAACTTTGTAAATTTATATCTATGCTCATTGAAGGGCATTCTGTTGTTCAAATTAGGTGTTTCTACTGGTGGGCACTTGAGCTTTATGTATATATATATAATACAGTAAAATTCCCTCAAATCCTCAATCATAAAATCTGCAAAAGCCAATAATCAGTACATCACTGCAGATGTAAAGAATGGAACTTTCAATTCGGACGTAGACACAAAATTACATGTTTATTTTTGTAAGATTTCATATGTATTTTAATATGTAATTTTAGGTAATATGAATGAACTAATGCTTTTTCATAAAGGAAATATAAATTTCTGAAAAAAAAATCAAGATGTTGTTGATACCACTAACAATCGCAATCAATTCAAGAAAAATGCATTTCCTCTTTACTATGCATATATTAATCCATTATTAATTGTTTACTTGACTTTTAATAATTTAATAATTTTAAAAACTATCTTATTTTTTATTTTAATATTTTACTATATTGTAAGCATTCATTATAATTTTGATAGCAATATTACATTGAAAGAGTAAATATTATATTGAAATCCACACAACCTGTGCAGATTTGAGGGAATCTACTGTACTTCGTAGCAGAACCTATGAAGCGTGAGAGCAGTGCTGCAGATTATTTTTCACCTTGCAGATTAATTTATCAGCTTAAACATTTACTTTGTTTTTAGAGTTATTGAATTTAATTTTATATTTTTATTGTAAAACACAACTGTCACAATATTTATTTTAAGTTATTGGTGATGACTTGATCATTGTTGATTAATGAAATAGTTTTACAAAGTTATCGATAACTTATGTTAAGATTGTTGAGGAGATTAAAGTTTCTATTTGTGATCGTATAAGTTAACTCCGGGTTCTTATTGGGCACACAAAGAGAATACAGTCTTACCTTGCTATGGAAAAATCATATCCGTTACATGAAACAATTAAAGATAGACGTCATATCGGCTTGCCAGAAATAATGAAACATTTCTTTTATTTGGCAACTAGAACGGGATTCCCATGCCATCTTGATAAAAATAAATGTCCTATGTCTTCTATGTGGCTTCATCATAAAAAAAATCAAAGGAATATTATCCATCTTCTTGGTAGAATAAAGGTAAAGACATTACGGCTGCAATTATAGCTGGGAATCACATGCAACACGTGCTCCTGGGAGTAACAAGAATCCATGCCGTAGAACTCCTTTCTCTTTGACGATTATCCCCGTACTGACTTCTGAAAAGTTCCGTACGCCATCAACACGAAGGGAAAACCGAAACGCGCCAAGAAATTGGCCAACCAGGAGGAACGCTCTCGCCAAAAGAGCGATACAGCAACGAATAAAATGCACGCATACGGTATCCGTCGTAAACAGGAGAAAATCTCCCGCGAAACAAGCCGCAATGTACGGCAGGAGCGATGAGATAAGCCGGTCGAATCTGAACGATCGTAAAACCCTGAAATGCAATGAATAAGACAAATACGCTATGCGCTCGTTAAGTACAAAAGAAGGAACTATAAAAAAAATATTTTTGAAAAGAGAAAAAATATATTGTACTGAAAATAAAGATTACGTAAAAATATGGATTTTAAACATCGTATTTAGATAAAATATGTGGAAAAATGAGGATACAAAAAACATGTCAAGATATTTAACATGACATACTCCGGAAAAACAGGGAAAAAAAGAAAAAAATTACAATAAACCATGCGATACTCAAAAGAGAGAAAATAACCATCAATAACTTCAACTGCTAGCAATTAAATTTTAAGAATTTCAGCAACATGACCTATACGTCAGTCAAAAAAGGTATAAAACAATAGTACTTTACTGTAGAATGCACTAAATGTCAATCACAAACACTAGAAAAAGATTACTGAAAAGAAATTTCAACCATGACTATTGCGAATATGAATTTTTAAGATTCATCTTATTGAGATCGAAAATATTAACATAAATTCAAAAAAAGTACTTTGCTAGTAGCACTAAATGTTAACTGCGGCCATAAAGAATACAGTACTTGCAAGTAAAAACAAAAGAAAACTGTTGTGAATACATGAGCAATTGAAATTAAAAAGGAAAAGCCACCGAGGAAAACAAAGGCATCGCTACAAAGAAAAGCCATCCAAGAGTCCAAAGTGACAATTTGAGCAAGTAAATACCTTATTAAATACTCGAAGTGATGATCAAGATAGCACTGGGATACAAGGGATTAACATGGCATACCTGATAGGTGGGCAGTATAACTTGTTAATTAGTAAAAAAACTAAACATAGTCATAATCATGATACAAGGCATATAAACATATTACTTTAAAACGAATTAAATTAAATCAATAAGGTAAAAAAGAAAAGGGGAAAATGTGGTACCACATTAGAAAAAAATTGGGACTAAAATATTATGCATTATATCTCTGTACCTGATATGAAAATACACATTGAAAGAAAATAGCTCCAAACAAGTAAATATTAATTACATACATAAATAAGATCATGATCATGAAATAGTACATATGCTCACATTATTACAACCAAGGTTTATACAAAAGTTAATTTTCCATGGAATTAAAGTTACATGAATGTTCATTGCAAACCTTTTTCTTATACACAATACTTTTAATGAGCGCCATTAAATGACATTCATTTTTTTTAAAGAGTAAACTTACACAAATAACGCTACTCTTACTTTAAAATACCCAAAAGCACAAGACATTCTTAACTGCATATTTTGAAAACAGTCAAAATTACATTGACACAAAATATAATGATAAAAAAAATTAAACACAAGTTGAATGTAGATTCTGCCATTGCAGAATTTAGTTTCGCCTCCGATTAGAAAAAAAAATCGATAGAGGTTTTTTAGAAGGGCGACCCCGTTTAGAATGCAATGTGTTTATCAATATAATAGCAAACAGAACGGCGTGAAATAACCAACTGATTACCAATTTCTCTCTGAGACATTGGAATTCCGAAATAATAAAGAGATATAATTTGACGTGCTACTTCTTCATTGACTAGATTCATGAAAAACGGATTTTTCCTTTAGTTTAAAAGCTTTTTTATAGACTCTGAGAAAAAAGAAATGCATTTAACAATAAAACGAGTGGAATCCCGTCGAATTCGAGTTAAAAAAAATAAAAAAAAACTAATTTTATTTTTACTATGACAACATTTTCACTAATTGAAGTCATCTGAAAGTAAAATCTCAATCTCAGTGTCCATAATGAAAAGAAATATTGAAATGTAATATCGTTATGAGTAAAAATGCGATGTTTTAAATAGTGAGGTCATTTTCTCTTCAAATGTTTTTTAAAAGTTACTGTTATTAGTAATATGAAAAAGGCATCCGTAATAATATTGTAATCTCTCATTTATCTGGTTGCTGAATAACATCATTTTCCTCATTTGAAATTTTTCTTATTTTGCTTTAGTTTTATCATAAATTATTTTCTGTTATTTTATTTACATTATTAATATTGTTTCTCAGTAAATACATTTTTTCTTATCTCAATTAGTACATAATTATACGCAATCATTTTATTGTGGTTAAATTTTACGAAAACAATTAACTTTTTTTCTTTTAAATGCGAGGACATGTTCACTGATGAAATAAAGCTTCTGACTGATGGAAAGTGATAATGGAAAATAAATTTTAATTAACGAGAGAAAAGCTAAAGTGAGTTGCCACCATTTTGAAGAAATATCGTAAAAAGCATTTAAAATTAAAAATGAAATATAAAAATGGAAATAAATTAAAAAATAGCTAAAATGGGCACAACTACAAATAAATACCCACATAGCACACATTCATCTATAAGTCATCTAGAAGCTGTAAATACAAGACGGCCAAAACATCTATAGGTTATCTAAAAATATCCACGATACTCTCTTTTTACGTCTATTAGAAATAACATGTGTGATCTCTCTGAGTTCCTCCAGACGTTGATAACATCCAGATAGTCTACAAGACTACATCTATAAGACCTCCAAGCAAGAGTATTTTTTCCATAAGAGATGCATAATGCGTGTTATTCGCAAATCCATTGGATGCAGTCTTGAGTATTTCCTAAGGACATGGAGTAAAGGATTTCCTTTAGATGTTAAAAGAGTGAAAGCCACAGATCGTCTGTTGCAGGTCACAGACGTCTGATAGAAATCTAAATTGGAATGTCAGATCGACGTCTGTTTATTTACTGATATGCACATCTAAATAACATTATGGAGATTATAGACGTATTCATACTATAAGTCGACGTCTTATAAATAACGTGTGTTGTGTGGGTAGCTTTCATTTAAAAAAATAATTATCAAAATCGGTTGAGTAGAAAACTCAGGGCTGATGACACGACTTTTTTTAGCTTGTCTGAAAGAAATAGCATCGGAGGCTAATATTTTTATAAATATAATGTTGTGAATTTCTTATTTGTGAAAACATTGAATTTTCCTCTTCAACATAATGTGCATTGTGGAAAAGTTGATTTAAGGAATCAAACACCGAGAAAAATTTGATAGGAAATCTATCATATTGTAAACACATAATTTATTATTATTATTACTATTTTATTTATTTAAACTGTAAGCCAACTCATAATACGAGAGCTATTTGGAATATATATATATATACTTCTCTCTTTTTTTTTTAAACAAATGCCAGATTGCACAAAAGATTAATTTGAGTCAATATTACAGCATAAAGAACTAGCCATATTGAATTTTAAAATTTCTAGTTGTAGTTGAAGGTATGTATTATTAAAAAAATAGATAAGGATATAGGTATACTTAGTATACACTGGTCTAGCAAGTGAATATGCAATTTATAGAAACACTATAAGAAAAAAAAAACTTTGCAACCATTGAAAGGTGAGTAAAAATTGACTTATTTACCTATTAGTTAAAGTTCTATCATGAAGTTAGAAGTAAATCATAATATAAAAATTAAACTTATACATTAAGGTTATATCAATTATAGCACTTACTGAATACATTCATCATACATATATAAAAAAACTAAATAATGTGATGTAGTTAAGTCTTTCAAAATTTTTGCAAGTTATAATTACTGTCAACTGTTTCATAAAAATTGTGGAAATTTTCATGACCAAAATAAAACACATACTATGAAACAACCAACTGAAAATTAAGTTCATTTAATGTTAGAAGTACATAACACATTACGAACCAACTAAAAACAATTGTAAAATTGACAGCTTTCAGTTATGTTACCTCTTGCAATATAAAGAACAAAAATAAGAAAAAAAATATAGACCATGGCTAATCATAACATAGAAACATCAGTTATAGTTCAAAATGACTTATGTGTAACACAAGTTAGAATTAATTGAAACAATTTATTTCTATATTTACCATTAGATTAAAATATTACAAAAATATGTCTGAATAAATATGTTTAAAACTTAGGTATCAGGCACAACCTCATTGCAATAGCAAATGAACCATAATACAAACAAATCATGTAATACCAGAGAAAATATTAAATGAAAGTGAAATGCAACTTGATATTAAATATTAAAACTATAAAAAGCCTGAATTATACGCACTATCATCTTGCAAACTTGAAAAGGAAACTTCAAGTATAAATAAAAAAAAATAAATGAAGTATTATCTATTATCATACATTGAACAGCTTCAAGAAAAATTCTATTGATTTTTACAACCATAAAAGAATAATTTACTAAATAAAGTAAACTTTAAAGCTTATCCTTTATATAAAACATGATTTATAACATATTAGCAGTAAAAAAAAAAAAAAAAAAAAAAAAAAAAAAAAAAAAAAAAAAATCTAAGAATTATAACAAATCAAATGAAAAATACTGTAAAAAGTTTTTTTTTTTTGGGGGGGGGGGGGGGCGGGTAAGTAATGAGCTAAAATGTGCAAGTTTCAATTACAATAATCATTGCATACATATTAGAAATGTTGAAAGAATCACAAATTCATCATAATTATACCATATCATTTATAAATAACTTTGGCAACTGTAATTAAAAATAGAAATGTGAAAAATCAGTAAAAGTAAAATTTTACATGTGTAGCACCTATTGGCAGTTTTTTATTATATAAAATATGAATATCAAAAATATATTAAGCAAAAAGTTAGAAAAGCTATGTAAGCAGAACATTCCAGATCACGTAAATACTTAAATGTTCAATGTGGTGAGGAAAATTACACCGCATTACACGGTACGCGAAAGATAGTGGTTAGTACAATTAAATAATATTAAGATAATATCCCAATCCGCGTTGTGAGAGATTGCACTGGATATCACCAAATAAAAAAGGGTTTTCTTTTAACTTATCAGTCATTTAAATAAACGGAAATCGCAATAATTCAGACTCGACTTATTTAACGTTTAAATTTGCAAAATAGGAATTTTAAGAGATACGGAGAGTATCAAAATGACTATCATAAAATAAAATTAAATTTAATATTTGAGATTTTGAAACAAGTAATTTACTTAAAAGAATTTAGGAAGAGAAAACATGAAAGGAAACAAGAATACATATATACATACACAAATATTTATTTCAAACAACAATTATATGTATCATAACACAATAAAAGAATTATTGCTTAAGCATATCATTTTCATAGGGAAACATCTGGACATCGTATCATCCTAAATTATCGGTTTGTAAGTACAAGCACTATAAATAATATTATTCTAATTTATCAATTATTTTGATCATGTTTACTTTCTTTTTTTTTGTTTTGTCATATATTATTATAAACTTATACAAAAACACAAAAGACTCACAGCACAACTAAAGAAAGGCATAGCCTAGGTTCTCCTTATAATTCTTTTTTCCTTTTTTTTCTTTTTTTTATTCAAATTTTAAATTAAAAATTTAATTTTAATATTAAAGAATTTTTTCTTTATTTATATATATATAATGAGCTAAAAGATAATTTCGAAATGCGGTAACACCACAGAGTAAGATTAAATTGCTCACCATTTCATATGAAGCCTTGTCATCCATTCGTTGGAGTAATCCATAGCAACTGATCCGTTGACTTTCATTCGCACCGCAATTTTTTGGAAAATCATGAAATTCCTCAGGAAGCACACAACTGTTCATATAAAAATATAGTCTGCACTATCGTCTCGCACCTTTGGAGACACGTGAAATTTACTAAGCTGAGCAAATGTTCATATAAAAAATAGTTGCACGTTGTTCACTATGTTGAGCGTAACTGTTCATATAAAAAGATAGTCTGCACTGTCATCTCGCACCTTTGGAGACACGTGAAATTTACTAAGCTGAGCAAATATTCATATAAAGAATAGTCTATGAGAATGATGCACATTGTTTACTATGTTAGGAGTAACTGTTCATAAAAAATAATAGTCTGCCATATCGTCACGCACTGCCATCTGGAGTTGCCTGAAATTCATTATGTTGATGTCGGAAGTTCCAGTAATTTTCAGACATTCATTTTTTCTTTTCACAAATTTGATCATATGTCAAAGAAACTTGGATGCTTGTGAAATCATGGGCTTCCCCGTTCCGGAGATGATTTTCGCTTACAAAACTTTTCTATTTACTACCTACATAGCTGGGACCAAAAACATTATTAAACTTAGATTTTTTTATCGGAGAGAACTCCATTTCTTTTTCTTGTTTGTTTGTTTCCTCCCCAAAACCTTTTTTTCTTTTCATTGGTCTTCTGCTATCGCTTTGATTAGGGGCCATTGCATCGCACTTCTCATTGGCCGCCTTGACCAGTAGGGGTTCATCCCTTTCAACCACTAGAAAAAACCTTTTTTTTCTTCCCACGGGTTGCAGAAACTCATCAGACCCCTATCCGATCCTCCCTCCTGTGAGCGTTCTCGGCTGTAAATTCTGTTATTGTTAGCTTCTGCGCGTAATGTTAAAATTGGAGACAGTCTGGTTTTTTTTACAACCTTTGCTATTGTTACGTCTGAAGTTTTTATGGTGAGCAATTGAAATCCCACTTGTGTTCCTTGTTAAAACCATTCGTTCTTACCGAACGTTATAAAATCATAAAGTTTATAGCTTTAATTAAAAGAAGCTTTCATCTTTTCCTGAAACCTAAAGTTATTATTACTACTTGAATGAATGAAACGAACTTAAAATGAATATTAGTGAATAAAATAAATTTTAAAACTTTAATTAATAATTCTTTTTTTATATGTATACGAATATTTTTATATTTTCGCTTTAGTTGTGCTAAATCATTCTTTATATGTACATATTTATTCTAGCAATGTCGTGACAATATCGTCACTACATGCTATCTCCCATTTGTTTAAGAAAAAAACATCCTATACAAGACAAACTAAAATATATACGCAAATATATCAAAGTAATACAAAATTCTAAAATAATATACATGATTATTTATGGCTGAGAAATATAATCTTTCCAATGTGGTGTTATTGAAAAAGTAATATCCAATTATATACATAAACGTCTTCATTATAGAAATAGCTATATTTTTCCAACTTTTTTTTTGTTATGTATATATATATATATACATCTGTATTATAATATTCCAGAAATGGGTGTGTATTTTACTTGGCCTGTTCTATCTTCCGCACACACTTATGCCTGTCAACAAAAACAAACTTCCCCAACTAGCAAAATTTTGAAAGTTTACTAATCTCTGAAATGAGAGAAATTTTGCTCTCATATTTGCTCTCCGAAACGTCTCTCTCTTTTTTTTTCTTTTTTTTTTGAATCATAAAAAGTGTTTTTGTTATTTTCATCAACAATATTTGAGAGAAAAAAAATCTTCATCCTAATTCACTTCTTCTTTCCTTTTTTTTACATACATTTATCTATGTCGTATATTAAATTTTTGTCACTGAAACGTTCTCTCATTTGAATTCTTTTTAATTGACTGTCTATTTATTTATTCCTCACTGGCTTTATTAATATTTTTATTAGATTTTTGTGTCTGGTTGTTATGTAACCGCTTTTATACATATTGTTACTTTCTTCATCGAATGAGAGTTGTGAAAAATGAATTTAAAAAAAATTATTTAGTTATTTTATTTATTTATTTATTTATTTATTTTTATTTATTTATTTATTTATTTTTTTAACATATGAGTATTCTAGAGTTTGTAATTAATAGTTTCATTATGTATTTCAAATTTTGTTCTAATCTAATTTTATTGCTATATTAATTAATGAGATATGATTATTTATATAAAATCATTATGACTAATATATTTACTGTGGACAATCTCATTTACATACAATGTCAAGAAAAATATTTTTTTTGCACAATGCAAACTATCGACCAGCAATAAAAATTTGCATCCCGGGAAGTACGAAATATATATTTCCGATGAGATTATAATATAGCCCTTTTTTTATTATTATTATTAAAAATATCTTAATTGTCTTGCCCAATTTTTATTTATTTATTTATTTACTTATTTACTGTTATTGTTTTTATTTGTGTCTATTATATGAAAGTCGAACATTTTTAGAAGTCATTAGTATTTAATTGTAAAAATTTATAATTTAAGCTAATGTGTTCAATGAATTATGATTATATATATATATATATATATATATGGAAAACTTTGACAGTTTCAGTAGACAAGTGAATCAGTTTTAATGAATTATTTGAATTATACATTTTTATTTATTTATATATTTATTTTTTTTTATTTATTTATTTTTTTTTAATTTACGTACTTGTGTTTTCTAATGAATGATTATTTGTTTTAGTTTTGCTTGCCGTATTGGGCGCAAATAATTTAGAAATATGAATTCTAATAGGCTTTAGATCTGGTCTATCTCTGTTTTTAATGAGATAGTTGTCATTCCTGAAAATTCTCTCAACATAATATGGGCCTAAAAATTTTTGGTGTAACGCTTTAGGTTTTATCAGCAGTTTTAAGTATACTTCATCGCCTAATTGTAACTCCTTGTGTTTTGCTTTTGAATTTCTATTTAATTCCCTATCTGCTATTTCCTGATTTTTGATAAACTCTTTTCTTATTTCGTGGTTTTAATTTATTTTGAATGTATTTGCTATAAAAAGACATTTCATGTACTTCAAAGTTTGAGAAAGGTGTTTTAATTTCTCTTCCAAAAAATAACATGCTTGGAGAGAATTTTGTTATTCTATGTACAGTTGAGTTATGCATCAAAATAAAATATTGAAGTTTTGTTACACATAGCTGCTATTGAAGCTTTTAAATCTCTATTAATCCTTTCCGAAATCGATTGGCTTTCAGGGTGATAAATTGATGAGGGGATTAGTTCGATATTTAAATTTTTCATCTAATCTTTAAAATCCTCCGATTTGAAATAAGATCCATTATCAGTGGAAAAATATCTTGCTAATCCGAATGCGCTAAAGTAACCATTTAGAGCATTGATTATGACCCTAGTGTCCATCGATTTAAGTAGAAATGCTTGCAAGTAACGTGTGGCTGTGTCTATGACCGTCAGTACAAATTTATTCCTATTTAAAGATGGAGTTAAAGGTCCAATTATGTCACATACCAATCTTTGCCCTGGGAGGTAATTTTTTATTCATTGTTTTAAAAGGAATTTTTATTGTTCTATGTTGTTTAAATGTGTTGCATGTTACACATTTTGTACAGAATTGTTTTATCTCTTGATACATTCTGTACCAGAAAAATCTTTCTTTTATAATACCATAAGTTTTTAAGAAAGCAAAATGTGGAACATGTGCATTGTTTAGAATGTCTTCTTTTAAACTCTGCGGTGCGATATATAATTCCGCATTATTTGAATTATGTGAATTTTTTAGAATTAATATCCCATCTTTATTTAAAGTATACTTTTCATATTTTTTTATTTTTCTTTGTTGTTGTAAGGCCTCAATAATTTCTTTTAATTTTGGGTCATATAATTGTTCTTTTTTTATATTATCTGCATTTAGCTTTTTATTTACCATGAAAAGGTGTTTGTCCAAATCATCTGCTATTGATAGAGCATGTACCGATCTACTACAGAAATCAGCGGGATTATGGATACCTGCAATATGCGATACTTCAAAATCATAATCCTGTAATTTTAGTAACCATCTTGCTACAATCTCAGGCTGCTTTTCTAACTGTAAATGGTACGTTAATGCCTTTGAATCTGTTAGCAGAAAAAATTTTCGTCCTAATAGAATGTTTCTAAAATATGTTATGGTTTCGTAGATTGCCAAAAGTTCAATCTGCATACTAGGATATTTCTTTTCTGAGTCTCTTAATTTTCTTCCCGTAAATTCAATTGGGATCATTTTATCTCCTTGTTTTTGTGCTAATATACCTGATGTTGCAATCTTTGATCCATCTGTAATTATATAGAATTCTTTACTAAAATCTGGGGGGTGAATAGTAGGTTGTTCCATTATAAATTTTTGTATTTTTTTCAATTGATTCTTGTGCTTTGTCATTCCATTTGAATTTTGTATTAGCTTTAGTGAGATCCGTCAGTGGTGCTATTTATTGTCTCCGCGTAATTATGTATAGTTGCTTTAAAATAGGTGCACAATCCAATAAATGCTCTAACTGTTTTTTGAGATGTGGGTACTGCAAAGTTTGTTATTTTTTGTATATTTTTTTGTGAGGGCGCATATCCTTTTTCACTAATTTTGTATCCCAAAAAATCTATTTCCGGCATGTATAATTTTAGTTTAGTCGGTTCAATTGTAAGATTTAATTTTTTTAATTGTTCTAATACTGCTTCTAGTATTATGTGCATTTGTTGTACATCATTTGAACCAATTATTATGTCGTCAATAAAGTATTGAATATTGTATTTTTTTAAGTCTCCCAAAACTATATCAATTAAACGAGCGAATTGATTCGTTGAAATTTTTGTTCCAAAAGGCATCCTTGTTATTTAAAAATGGTTGTCTTCCGTGATAAATGCAGAGCCATCGCTAAGACTTTTTATTGAGGGGGGAGAGGACCTAAAATTGCCAAGTCAAATTTCAATATTTGCCAACTCATTTTACAATTTTGCCAACTTACCACAATTAGAAAATGTAATAAGCCCCTATTTGTTAAAAGGTTAATAATATTCCCAATTAGTTTTGTAATTTTTGACAATTCTATCAAAAATTGAAAATATATTATAGTTTTTATTAAAATTTTAAAGAAAATTTGCCAACTAAGTTTGTGAATTTGCCAAGTGTAACAACATTCACGAATGTTTGGGGGGGGAGGCTCCCCCCCCCTTAGCGAGGCCCCTGGATAAATGCTAATTTATGCTTGTCCTGCTCATTTAATTTTATTTGAAAGAATGCAGAATGCAAATCTAAGACAGTGTATAATTTTTTTCCTGCCATGCTTTGTAAAATATCTTTTGTATTAGGTACTGGATATGGGTCGCTTTCTAATATATCATTAAGAGCTCTAAAATCAATAGCCTAAATTTAATTAAATTCTTATCATTTGTTTTTGACGTAGAATTTTTCTTTACGAAAATTACTGGGAAAGCATAACTTGAATTCGTGGGCTCTATGATACCTGCGTCCAATAAATCCTGAATTTCTTTCTCCGCGAATTTTTTTACATCATGTGCTAACTTAAAGGGTTTCGTTTGTATTGGAAAGTCATGCATTAGTTTAAAGTTCGGTTTTATTACATCTGTTTCTCCTAGCGTTTTATATGATTTGCTGAAAGCAGTAGCATGTCTCATTAAAATTGTCAGTACTTCCTTTTGTACCTTCGGTGTTAAGTGATCAACTTTAAAATCCTTCTCTGAAAGTTCTTTCTTTCTTAATTCTCTAATTTGTGTGATATTTAAGTTATTAACTTCATAAATACTATCAGTATTTGATTTATTTTGTTTTTTTATAAAAAAAAATCAGTGGTAATTTTTCCCATTTCCTGATCTTTGTGAAGTCTCAAGTATTGTTTAGATTTTTTTTGTACTAATACTGTGAATAAATTATTTTCGTTTTCCTTATTTTCATGAACTGAATTTTAGATTACTAATTTACTGTTGTTATTTAGGTTGAAAAAAAAATTGTTGTCCGTTTTTTAATTTGCCATCAAAAATTAAGTTCACTAACTTCGATTCTCTGGGTCTCAAAGTAATGCTTTTTTCTACAAATACTCGTGTATTAATTTTCGGAATCTTATTATATTGATAAGAGTGAATTTGTTTTGGTATTGTTTGAAACTCGTCATTTTGTTGTATCGGCTTAATTTCATTTACCTCAGGAATTTGATCTTCGTTAGAATTTAATTGTATAATTGATTTATTGAGTTTAAAAGTATTATTTTCAAAATCCATAATTATTTTATTACTTTTTAAAAAATCGTACCCTAAAATAATTTTGTAATTACGGTCAAATTCTTCTTTAGTTACATAAAATGTGCCATTTAAGAAAGTGTTGTTAAATCTAAACTTAAATTTTACACAGTGTTTAAAAGGAATCGATTTATTTGATAAAGTTGTAATTTTTATAGCGTTGGCTAAATATTTAATTTTTATATCTGTCTGTCTTATTTTTTCGAAGACCCCTGGGGATATTAAACTTATACTCGCCCCACTATCAATAAGGCTGGGTATAATTATATCTTTCTTTATTTTTAAATTCCATATTGGTAATTCATTGTTTTTACCCGAATTACAACTTGCAATTAATTTTTCTTTAATCATCTTTTTTTCCTTCTCATTTCTTCTTATCTTTGTCTTTTTTGTTTGTTTTTGTTTGATTATTTTTAGTTCCTTGTTTGCTTTATTTTTTATGTTATAACCCTATTTTTTTTAATGATGCGGGACCTACGGCCTTGTATTTCTCTCAATTTTGTAAGTCCCCTTACCGGTTTAAATTACTTTGTCCTCTGTTCCTGTTATGATTTTGTCTACCCCTTCTGTCTGTTTTCATTTGGAAAGGTAATTGTGGGCTGATGTTCCCTGTTTCTCTCATTATTTTGCGGCAAGAGATTTTGGCTATTTTGCATATCTGCGAAATTGTGATGCTGCCCTGTATATGCGATTTGTGTATTGTTTCCCTGTGTTGGATCAAAATTTTGCATTGGAACCATATTTTGCATATTATAATTTCCATGGTACATTTGATTAGGTCCTATCTGTGATTGGTGAAAATTTTGCCAATTTGGCATCTGATTTTGCATAGCATTAAATCTAATTTGATTGTTATGAGATCTTGCAAAATCGAATGTTTGTGGCGCTTGAAAATGTTGTGCATAGTTTTGTGGAAATCTTGTAAAGCTTCTATAATTGTTATTTTGATAGTAATTCTTGTGAAATCTTGGCCTAACATTGTTTTGTGCTCCCCTCGCTTGAAAAAAATTCGCACTTTTTTGATTAAAATAACAATTTTGTGTCTGGTGATTGGACTTGTTGCATATATGACAAAAATTTTGTGTTATATGATTTATTTCCGCTTTGTTTTGTGCACTTTCGTTTTTGTCAATTTGTAAACCTTTTATTTGTTCTTTCAGCTGTTGTATCTCTGATTTTTGGTCTTGTGACATGCTAATAAGTGCCTCGAATATTTATTTTCGCTTGTTTCCGTTAAATTATTTATTTCCCCTGCACATTTACTGTTTAATGCGCTTTCGATGTTTTTAGCTTTCTTTACCGCGTCTTCGAAATTTGTAGGTGGATATTTTTTTAATTCGAAAGAAATGTCCGGTCTTAGCGCCTCAAGATATTTTGTTAATTTTATAGTCTCTAATAGTTCTTTGGCTCCATTCTTTTGTTCATGTCCTGATAAAGCGAGATATTTCTGTGCTTCTATATTGAACTTTTTTGTGAATTCCTCGATGGTTTGATTGGCTGTTTGTTTGGCATTTATAAATTGCAACTGAGCATCTGCAAAAGATCTTTCTTTTTGGAATTGTTTTATCGCATTTTGTTTAAAGGTTATAGTCTTGTGCTTTATGCAATTCATTTGTGTTTCTCATAACTTCTCTTGCTTGCCCTTTGAATTTTGATTTCGCCAACACCAATTTTATGTCTTCGGGAAATTGTGCCGCCACAGCTAACTCCTCAAATTCTTCAAAAAAATATGTTATGTTTTGCTCCGGTTTATCCTCAAAATTTTGTAATGAATTTATCAGAGTATCCACTCTAATAGTGAATGATTCCCTTTCGGGAGAAGCCTGTCTTCCCTTTCTTCCTGTCATACTTATTTATCTATTTTGAAAATCTCTAACAGATTGATGTTTAATTGTTTTTCTTTATTTTTTTTTTTTACTTTTTTAGCACTGTGAATTATTATGTACTGTACTCTCAAAATATAATTTTTTTATCCAGGTATCGAAATTACACTCACATAAAAGAAAAGAGAAAAAAAAAATATTTCATAGAAATTTCAAAATCCCCCTAACTATTTTCTATAGACACACACAAATAATAATCCCAAAATAAATTTTCAAAGTACAGATATATATATACTAGCAGGGGAGACCGAGCTTAGCTCGGTCAAAATTAACTTTGTGTTCAACTCGATATAGTATTTTCACTGTATCATTAACTCTGTATTATTACTGCAAAACATGTTTATAATAGTATTATTTAGAAAAACAATCAATAAGAAAACTATGTTTTTATGCACATGTTTATAAATTTTACTTTATTTTAAAATTTACAACGAAAGGACATCGATCTAAATCACTTTTTTAGCTCGATTCTGGTTGGTTTAACCATGCATCTTGAATCCTCTTAAGAATGTATAAAAAAATCGTTACATTCTGAAAGACAATATTTTTTGCTAGATATAGCCAAATTTGGAGGCATTCTTTCATTTGGCTCCAAATACGTGTTTTGGTTTTCGTAATTTTCATAGTCGATTTTTTGGCTATATGTCGTCAATAATTTGTCAAATATCACCATTTTATTGGCTGTTGCCATATTCTCGTGACCCTGACCCGTATAACCCAAAATGAGCCACTAATCAAATTTGATCAAGCATGTGACATAGCTCAATCGTCTTCAGGTAATCAAAAACAGTAGAATATAAAATTGAATCAAAATCGTTTAAGCCATTTTTTAGGTAAAATGAGCTTGGCAGCATTCAGCAATGAAGCGAAATGACCCACTAATATAATTTTGTTTAACATGCAACTCAGCCCAATAGTCTTCTCGTGACAAAAAACGTTTTGTTTCAAAATTTAGATAAAATTGATTGAGTCATTGTTATATATAATCATAGCAAACGCGGTAGCGTTTGGTATAATATGTTTAAGAAATAGAAAGTGCAAACAACTTTTTAAAATTTCTGGCGAACCAGTTGAGATACGGCAGTGAATTTTTTTTTTAAAGATAGAACTCGACGAGACGAATAAAATGATAGCATTCAAAAAGTTACTGCAGGTTAGAATAGTTTTTTATTTAATTTTTAATGAAAAAATGAAAGCAAAAAGTTCAACTAAGTCTAGTTAACGTTTCCGTGGATGGATTAACTTCGTTTTTGGTTCATTTTAATCCTCATGGTAAAACTTAGAACAGTTTTTTTTTTCATCTTTGTATGTTTGTCGGTCTCTGAGAAAATCGAATTTTTGTCTGAAATTTCCAGCTGAACATAGTCTTTTTCTTATATTTGTTTCTTCTTGTAATTGTTGCACGTAAGTTTAAATGAACATAAAAATTGCTATGTATGTAACATAAATAAATAGATTAGATAAATCACGTGAAAAAATACTTATTTGTTGTTATTTTCATGTATCATATTCATTATCTATTTTGACGAGCGAAGTGAAATATTTTATTTATTTATTATTTTCTCATTTATTTAAGTTAAAAGCCGCCTCAGGCAAAAAGTTTAGTCTCTCTTAAATTTATGCTAGCCACTGTAATATGATACTTTTATTCATAATTTTATTTACTTGCTTATCTGCAGGTCCATAAGATGAAATCAACAAATTTAGGCGATCAGGACAAGATTTTGCGGAAAAGTTCATTATCCTGTTCTGGTTGGTGTGTTTGGCGAATAAATCAAAAATGGCGCCGAAAGACCTAATAGCAAATGTTTTTAACCGCTAAAGCGACGTAACCGTGTTTTTCCATCACGTAATATTTTATTTCAAAGACTGATTTAACACTAGATTGACATTAATATTATTTTTTTTTAATTGTACAAGACAAAAAGATATGTAAAGTTATTAAGTACAAACGTTCATACCAATACTTTTCACAGTTATTATTTTATAAATAATTAGACATGAATGGAAAAATTTACAGGACAATTAAAAGATAAGCGTAAAAATATGGTTTTACATTTATTTGAGCATTTAAGATGTAAGGTAAGGGCGTACCGGTAAGAAATCCGGTTTAAGGCTACACAAGAGTGGTGAGTCGGGCGCTCCATGATCATTCGGACGTGAGAAAGTGTCAGCTTTTTTTTTTTTTTTTTTTTTTTTTTTTTTTTTTTTTTTTTTTTTTTTTTTGAAGGTACGTTAAATTATTCTAGGTCAATTAAATTATTACTTATTTTATGAATGTCTGATTAATATAAATCTGTTTGCCAAAGCTTGGTGCTATTTTGGCTTGAAAAAGGGAGGGTATGATGCCAAAATATACAAATTGCTCTGAAAACAAATCTGATGAACTTTAATTTATGTTTTCGTACGAATTTTTTCTGTTTCTATATTAAAATGCAGCACAAATGTCATATACGAATCACATTGGCGTTAATTTTTTTCTAAAACCAATTTGGCGAAAATCTCGTTTTGGAATACCAGTTACATACCGGGTGTCCCAAAAATGACTGATGGATTTTAAAATTCAATAACTTGCAAACGGTGAGCTTGCAAGCTATTTAAAAAAAAAATTGCAGGAGGGTTATTTATAATGTCAGAAGTTTTTTACCGTAACATTTTATTTTAGTTCGAATTTCAAACAATAGATGGCGCTGATAGCGATTGAAGGCCAGGTGATCAGTGTTGAGTGGGGTCAGTTTCGGCGTCGACCAGGGCTTCAATTGCTGTCAGCGCCATCTATTGGTTGAAATTCGAACTAAAATCAAGAGTTACAGAAAAAAAAAAAAAACTCCTGACATTGTACATAATCCTCCTACAAAAATTTTTTAAATAGCTGTCACCGTTTGCAAGTTATTGAATTTTAAAATCCATCAGTCATTTTTGGGACAAACGGTATATATATTTTGAAAGGTAATAACAATAAATGAAAAAAGGTTTGTTTAATAGAACAAAACATTTTATACATTTAAAAAAAAAAAAGAAAAATATATTTATTAAAAAGTAAAGAACAACATCCGGATTGACATATCAAGCAAAATAACGACACTCTGGATTTAGTTAAATACTCTGATGCGCATATGACATTGGCGTCAAAAAAAATTCGCCAACATGGTGCGTATATGACATCTGTGCCAAAATTGCATACCTATTTTATTTACATTACGTACGGTGCTACTTGATTATCAGGTCGACCAATTTCACCCATTTATGCCAAACTATTCGCCAAATTACTCAAATGGAAAAATGTTGCCATTAAAAAATTTTAAGTTTAGAAAATTAATGAATTTAGGTTAAAAAAATAAAAGTCATTAACGAAAAGGATTACTTTAATGATGACGTTTAGTTATGACGTCGAGACGTACCAAATATAAAATTTGATTTATTCAGGTGATTTCGAACAAAAGAATACTAATAAAAGTTTTCATATTTTAATGCAGAATTTATCAAATCAAACCATAAAGAGATATTTGTAAGATATCGCATGTATGAATAACATTGAAGTATTTTAAATGTAATATTAGAATTTATTAAAGAGCATAAAAAATATGGTACTTACGTATTAACGACACCGCAGCAGAAGTTGCGCTAATGTGCCAATAAAGAGCAATCTTGTTCGCACGCGCACAAAAAAATGGCATCAAAAATAGGCTAAAAAAGTACTAAAGTACTAAAAATGACGTCAAAATAAGTAAAAAACACTAAAAAGGCACGAACAACAAGATCACTCTTTATTGGCGCATTAGCACAACTTCTACTGCGGTGGCATTAATACGAAGGTACCAAAAATATCAATGTTAGCGGAAATTTGTAAGGAGTTGAACGCTTTTTATTTAACCAAATAATGTCGGCGGATACAACCATAAAGTAACTTTAATAAATTATATATTATATTTTTCTCAATTAATATCAAGAGCTATTCGCTTATTGGCATAAAATTTAATTAAATAACAAAAGAACAAATAAATTAGTCAAACATTAATAAAAATATAAATAAATCATCGAATTTAAAATCATTTGATCACTTAACAAACAAGTGTAGCGGGTTTAATGTCAAGGAAGTGTAACATTTATGTTCATCCATTATTGGCATATAATCTTACAGTTTGTCTATCGTTCTTTGGTCGACGGGATAAATTTAGTTATATATTTACTTATAGTATATTTAATAAAATGAAAGAAAAAGGTGCAAGTTAAATGTATCTGATATATGTATTTTTAATTTATGTGTTTTTTAACGAAAATCATGTATTTTAAATAAAGCTAGTGACAGCTTTACATTTAAAATGAAATTATGGCGAAGAAAACCTATTTAGCGATTGTTTCGAGTAGCTAAAATAAAAGTAGGAAAATAGCCGTCGGGCATATAAAAAATAAAACAATCAGATCGGAGCTGTTGATGACAGTCACAAGACTTATGCTGGTATTTATATAGGTACTATAGCAAAATTTGCAACATCTCTGGTGTTAAACTAGGACTCTCGAGGTAAGGCATTTAGCTGCTCGGCAGCGGGTAAAGAGTTCAAATCCTGTCGGATGTAAGTTCGTTTTGTTTAGAAATGCTTTTGTGTTAAATTATTATTCCTTCGGGAATATTCTTATGTTAATTGTTATTCAATTTCTAGAATTTTTCTAGTTGTGAATGTTTCGTTTGAGAAAATTACCTTGAATGTATTTAATTGGTATGGCTTTTAATTCTTTTAATAAAGTTCTGTACTTTTTTCGTTCAAATCCATGGTTTATTTTTCATATCATGCATTTAATATAGCAATGCAATGACTTTTATAATTATTCTGATACATCAAAATTTTATGCTGTTGTTATAATTTTATAAATTTTGACAGCAGCAATTATTTTTCTTTTTAAGATATTAGAAAATCTTCAGTTTTTATCAAAAAATTAAATGACTAGTATTAAAAAATGCTCTGACGAGCACCAAAAAAGGTTAATATGTTTTTAAGTATGAAAAAGGGTGCTTTTGTTAATTACTGAGCATGAGGAAGGACAAGGGATTCCTTCTTGGCTACAACTCACTTCAATGCCAACTTTGAAAAAATCATATTTGCGCTTTTTCCGTATAAAAGAAATTTGCGGTTCTTTAGTTGAACTTCCCACCGAGCTTTAGATGTTAACCAGGAGTGTAGTCGTAAAAATAACATAGGATATATGCTCTAAGCAGAGGGATACCGTAGAATGTGTATACTATAAGCTTTCTTGAGAAACAGAGGGTATATGGTGTTCTATTAAAAAATCCAGAAGGTATACGGCGTATAACCTGCACTACATCCCTGATGTTAACTGCACAGTTCACTCTGCACTATACTACAAATCAATTTTCTGTGCAATTATACAGTTAGGGCATGCTTGGTGCAGTGCATGAATGTGATACCTGCAGGAACTAGGTTTTTGGTACTATGTCGTCTTCCCTTACATGTATGTCTAATTAAGCTGTATCTTTACTGGTTATGTCTTTACACTATACATTTTTATAGTAACTGCGACTGATTTGTTTTCACGGAAAAAGCGCAAATATGATTTTTTCAAAGTTGGCATTGAAGTGAGTTGTAGCCAAGAAGGAATCCCTTGTCCTTCCTCATGCTCAGTAATTAACAAAAGCACTTGTCAAACCCTTTTTCATACTTAAAAACATATTAACCTTTTTTGGTGCTCGTCAGAGCATTTTTTAATACTAGTAATTAGAATGACCCTAGCTCATTGAGACCCAAAATGACCCACTAATCGAAATTTCGCGACCATGTGTCCAATCCAAATGGCTTTCTCTTGCTCAAAAACGATATAATGCAAAGTATAGTCAAAATCGTGAGTACCATCATATCATATCATATATATTATAAAGCAGAAATTCTGAAACTTCCAAACGGGTGTTTTCAAAAACTACCCGATGGATTTTTTTGCCGATTGTATCATTCGATAGGAAATATTTTTCCGAAGGTTTATGATTCAAATTTACAGGGATACCTCTGATTTTTCGTAGTAAATTTTGTATTTTTCGGTTATTTTTGATGAAAGGGTTGCCAGTAGTTATTTTTTTGGCGAAAATTATCATTACTAAACAAATTAAAAATGGCATATCTGTTAGAAATATTGCAAACATCTTGCAAATAAAAGCAGAAAATAACTATTGATAATAATAATAATAAAGAAAAACCATTTAATAAGGCATGATATTATAAAAAAAAACATTTATCTTAAAAATAAAAGAAATATTTGTAACGCTTAAAAAATAACATAAAATATTACATTTGATGCAATATTTGGCGACTTATCCTTGCGTTAGAATAAAAAAAATAACTTGAAAATTTGATTAAATGAATTTTGAACGATATTTATTTTCCTTTCTATTATTTTCTTTCCCTTTTTTATCAAATTTCGATAGTATATAACTTACTCCAGAAAAAGACAGATCTAATTATAAAAGTAATTGAGAGTTATATATTTATTTCTTTGAGATTTTTTTTTACTTTTGTCGGCAAAGAATTAAGGCAAAAATGCATATGTCTAACATTAGGTCGGAATACTGTTGTTTTTTCCAAAAGAAGATAATTTTTGGAGTACATTTTGTTATTCTATTGTAAATTCAATAAACATAAGTTAATATTTTAAAAATTGTAATCAAATATTTTAATTTTAGCTTTAGTGTGAAATTCTGCCACACACATATATATATTGTAAAATAATGTCATTCTTTTTCAAAAGTTTTTCACCGCAATTTTGAAAATTGTAATCAACAAACATACTTTTTTTGCGCCATTTTGTCAAATTCTCTTCCAGGGAAAATTAGTTTTAAAATTTACAAACTGAACAAAGAAATCTATGCAATTTAAATGAAATTTATGCAATTTCGCGCTATCTATAAATTCAACATTTTGAAATAAAAATTGCCTGCTGAAAAAAAAATGGCACAGATGTCATACGCACCACATTGGCGCGATTGCAACAAAACGTCGATTTTATGTTCATATGGTAGCTCGGCTATTGTATATTTATTAATAAACTATTTACTCTTATTTATTTTTTTAATGATGTAAATTGTTTTATTTTATAATTATTAACAAAACATTATTTATTTATTTTTATTTCTTTTTTAAAATAATAGAAAACAATTAAAAAATATATATGTAACTGATATTTTAGAATGAAGTTTTCGCCAAATTGGCTTAAAAAAGGAAAAAATATGCACAAATGTGGTGCACATAAGGCATTTGTGCCAAAATATTTTACAAGTTTTTTTAATTAGCCATTTCTTCTTCAATTTTCTTCATATTTTTCCCGTGTTAGATAATGTTTAAAATAATATTGGACTAATTTTCAATAATTGAGCACCACCAAATGGCATATTTACTATATTATTGAAATTTTATTGGCACAGATATTATATATCACCGAGGTAACTAATAGACTTTAAATTGGCATTATTTTGTCTGAGGTATATTAACCCGACTATTAATATTTATTTATAAATAAAATGCTTATTTACTTTATAAATTGTATAAATTGTTTTGTTATATACTTATTAACTAGGACTTCCCTCAGAGGGATTAGTCTGAGCGATATTGCTGAGAATACACATTTAATAACTTGCGATAAGTAAAGAAAATGAGATGTTACCTTTAATTGGTCATTCATTGTGATAAAATATAATGATGAAAATAAGCATATCGAATCGTAGAACTACAAAATCTTGTTGCATATACTATTTTTATAAAAGAAAAGCAAACCATGCATGGATATAAAATTGGAAATATGCAAAATGGTAAAAGTAATACAGAAAATAAAACACCAAATTTTCCTATATTGGAAATATAGCTCTTTGAAATGATGTCATGAGCATAAACAGAAGCTTCGCACCGATTTGAGAAACTATAAATAACATAAACTATTATGGTTGAAGAGAAATGGAGTGTATTTTATATGGTGTGAAATCCGTCCGAATAGTTTATAATGTTGAATATCTGTTTTCCACGGATGCAATGAGGTTGTCGATAAGAGTTAAGGAATCCTTTTTTAAAAATTTGTCCTAAACGAGCACTTACATCTTATAAGTTACTGTGATGTCAAAGTCATAGTTTCTGATCCCAACAGTATCCGAGAAATTGCAATATTCTCAATAAATTGGTTTTAAAACTTTTTCTAGAAAAAAAATGCTTAATTTGTGAAATTAAATTGTCGAATGTTTTAGAAATCGTTCATAACGAGAATATTATATCTTAAAAATTGCCATCAAAAAAAAAAAAAAAAAAGATTTTAAATTTTTAGTCATATCAACATCAAAGAATTCTCAATTTTAGAACTTTTTTTGCTCGTGCATTGATAGTGATTATTGTTCCTACGCAAAATATAGTATATTTTGCAGCAAAGATGGTTACCAACATTTTTTGCCCACATTATTTTTTAAATCGGCTAAGTACTCCCAATGCTAACGAAAAACACACAAACGTTAATGCTTTATAGCATAGAAATACAGAATCAAAAGCTATTTATCTCCTATTATGTACACATAAACAGGGGTGGGGAAATACATCATTTTGCTCACCAGTGGCGAGTGGATTTTCTCATAAGGCGAGTGCATTTTTAGTTTTTGAAAAACTGTAGGCAATAGGCACATTATTAGAAACACTTTTTTAATCTAGATATTTTAAATTTCCAAATTATTACAGTGTAAATATGGTACTAAGTTCTGTCTAATATTAATCTTACCTTTGTTATATATATTTCTTAATATTATACAAAAAAGAATTATGAAAATGCATTGTAGTAATAGTAATTTTGTCTGTAATCGCGTGCGATTTTGTCATAACTATTTTCAACTGCGTGTGTTGCATCTTGCGGGTTGGAGAAATAAATCCTTGGCTGTTAAGAATTTGGAAAATTTCCCCACCCCTGCACATAAATTATCTAATTAGTGCTAGCAGATGAATTTTTAAATATACATAGATCAATATAATGATATCATTTTTCTTTTATTAGTATTTCTTAATATTCATTTTTCATTTATTTGTATTATTTAGTAAAAAACACACTTTCTTAAGCCCGAATTACGTCAAACTTTTTATAAAAGCGCCAAAGTCCATGTAACAGCGAAGTATTGTGAAGAGTATTAAATACAAGGTAGTAAGACACTTAGCCAAACGCAGGTTATAAATCGCCAAATATTGTCCTTTTCGCCCTCTCTCGAAATGCATTTTTTTCGTATATTTAAAAAACACGATTTTGAGTCATCTTATTTAAAATTCAAACAAATAAATGAGAGGAAGCAATAATAGCATAAGTCAAAACATTCATAAGTCAACATCAAAGAATTGTATCGTAGTTACACATGTGGAAAAAAGCTGCTTTTGGCCAAAAAAACCTTGTCTTCACTGAATTTGAATCCGATTAAAAAAAGTACCGTGATTAATTAAAATGTTATAGGCAGAGCTGCCAAGTCTCCGGCATTTTGAGTACCGGTATTTTAATACAGAAAATGTTTTATTAAATTGGAACATTCTGCGGATTTAAAAAATAACTTTTCCTATAAGAAAATTCTGTTATGCAATAAGCGAGGGTTTGGCATCTCTGTATAGGAATATTCGTAATCTACTTTTTAACCTTAAAAAAGCAACGACCATTTTTCGGGTACAAAAAGTATTGCTAATTGTTCCATTTTGCATACAAGGTACTGATTGTAATATTGATACATCTATGGTGATAAATTTCCAATAATTTTTCAAATCCCATTTATTTCATTAAAAATATAAATCTTTTATTCATTTAGTTTAAAATAAATGGTTTTTAACTAATTTCATAATACTTTTGAAATATCACTTTTCATTGGCCATTTTTTAAAGCATTTAGAAAGTGGTTGTTGTTTTCAGTCAAATATAGACTTTGGTCTGTCCACATTTTATTTTATTATTATTATTATTTATAAATGGTGGAGAAATATTCATACTTAATTCATAACGTACATAATATATGACTCTGTTATTACATAAGTCACCTTTTTATTAGCATAAAAATTATGTTTTTACTGATTTTTATTAACGCAATAGGAAAAATTTTGTGTTTTGAGCAATAGATGTCCGCATTTCCTTTATTTATTTATTTCAACAAAATTCTTTGTATTTAGAAGAATTTTTATTTAAATAGGAAATCCAAATGTCGCTGTTAATAAAGAAGAAAGTTACAAAAAAGGGTACAAAACGAGTAGACACATACTATCAAATATGGAAAAACGACGAATCCCAAAAAGACGTCGTATGAAATATCTTTTTAAAGCAAAAAAAAGAGGTCTGATTATCGAGCCTACTGATTACAAAATGTGCATTACATTAAAAAAAATGCTGCAAATATTGATTATTTTTCTTTTGTGCAGTTTTGGCTTCCAAAGGTGCGCTATGTTGCAAAAAGATATAAGCGCCTATGAAAACACACCTGGTAAATGTTCATGCTCAGTTTTACAGATAAATATGGCACATATATGCCCTATATACACCGAGGTACCTAATTGGTTCCAAAATGGCGTTTAGTTGCCTAACATGCTGGTTATCATATAAATGTAATAATAAATTATTTGTTCTAAAAATATTATCATTTATTGATTGTTATATCTTTTTTAATAACAGAAAATGTTTCGTTTATTCCTTTTTTTTCATTTTGAAATAAATAAATAACGTGCTGTTATAGCATGCTATATGCATCTGGTAATCAAAACGATGTTTTCGCCTAATTGGCATAAAAAATCTCGCCAAACCCGGTGCTTATATCTCTAGTATATTATCTCAAGTATTTTATTTATGTATACTATAATTGTTTTTACATACCACTTACTTCTTCTGGTATATAGAAATAGGTAAGTGGCTCCTTTATGCAGTATAAATTGGATAAAACTTTAAAAAATAGCCCCGTTGCCCCTTTTTGGATCGAATTTTAAAAAAAAAATCAATGTCTAATTCCAGTATTGCTCCCAGGTATGCATACATACTCCATATTTCAAAGTTGTATGCCAACAGGAAACGGATGAAAAATGGGGAAAGATGTCACATATGCACCAGGGTACATAATTGGCGTCAAAATGGCATTATTTTACCTGAGATGGTAACCCGGCTTTATTTATTTATTATTTGTTTATTTACTCATAAAATGTTTATTTACTTTCACTTTCTTCTTTTAATTATATAAAATATTTCTTTTTATAGTTATTAATTATTATTATTATTTTATTTATTGTAAGTTCTTTTTGAAAATAGAAAATAATTTAAAAATGTGTATGTAAGCGTTATTTGAAAAGGGAGTTTTCGCCAAATGGGCTTTGAAAAAAATTGCGCCAAATCTGATGCGCTTGTGGTATCTGTGCCGAAAAATTAGTGACCAGAATTGACTTCCATACACAAACAAAATATAAGTTAAAAGAAAACATGCAATGAAAATAAATATAAAGGGAAAATGATGTCATAAAAGAAACTTTTTATTTAAAAACGTAATTGTTTCTAATTTTCACACGCGAAATATGTAAAACATTCTTTTAGCGATCAAAAAGTGCTGTTAAGAAATTATTACAAAATATCAAAATCAAAGTTTTTATGACATAAAAAAATAGCAGTTTTATTTTCCTGCATGATTAAATTTTAAAATGTTTTATTGCATTCAATATTTCTGAGTGCGAAAATGATTACTATTTACTCCATGTACTGATTCGGTTATCTACGAAAATGTCCAGCTGTTGAAAATCACGCTCATCAAATTTCTGTGACGCATGCACATAAATTGTGCTTTTTTATCAGTTTTTTTAATATAACTTTTAAACTATTTGGAATTAATTTTTAAAAGTAGGTGCATTCACCAGATTACCTTCATAGGTACCTATTGGTACAAACAGAATCAAAATCCGACAAGTACTTTTTGAGATTTGCTTGACGAAAGAATTTTTTTGAATTTTAATATCGTTACGTATCTCTGAGTATAAAGACTTCGCTTCGCTCAGACAATTAAACTTTTTTCATAAATTTTTATTACTTTTTAAATAATAGAAAATAATTTAAATATACGCATGTAACTGGTATTCGAAAACAATTTTTCCGCCAAATTAGCATAAAAAATTATCGCGCCAAACACGGCGCATATGACATCTTTGCCTTTTTGTTTATGTATTAAGGAGATTTCTATATCACCAAGGAGATAATAGAAAATTTGTCAGATTATGATTATTAAATTTATGGTTTTTCATTATGAAACAAACGAAGAAAAGAAAATTTACTATTGATGCAACTACAGAATTAACGACTGCTTGGCATTATTTAAAAAAAAAAAATCGAAAAGGCGATTTTTTAATTATTTGTTTACTTTTTGTTTACATTGTTATAAACATTTTTCCATTTTTATATACGCATCACCTTGGCGCGTTTTTTTTTTAAATCTCACATCAGTTTGGCAAACACTGCGTTTTCAAATACCAGTTACATGTTATATTATTTTTAATTATTTTCCATTATTTTAAAAAGGAAACAGTAATAAATAAGTGAAGTTTAATTGATAATTATAGAACAAAACAATAAAGAAAGAGAAAATAAAGAAAAGTAAAGAAACAAAGTTTATTAGTAAATAAACAACAACAACCAGATTAACACGCAATCCATAAAATCACAATTTTGTTGCAATCGCACCAACGTGATCCATACATGACAGCTGACCAAAATATTATTGGCTATATTATTATTTATATTTTTTTTTATATTATTTAGTACTACTTGATTATCCCTTTGACCAAAAAACTGCCGCCAAAATAAAAGATTAAATGTCAATAATGTTAGATCGTAAAAGCCACATTCATTTGAAATTAAACATGTTACATGCGTTTATTACGTCATTAACTACTTTTTAATTCGACGTTTTATTTGTATTTCAATTAATATTTTCGTAATTTATTGATTCTTTGGTTATTTAAAATAAAAGTTATATTCGTTTGTATAATATGGTGAATCGTTTTGCAATATGTATAATTTGACGAAACTGATCTATGGAATAATAAAGTAGTACCTATTATTTATTTAAATTCTATCTGGATATTTAAGTTTACAGAACTGGCGTAATTTTCAAGTCTCCGTAGAGGCATTCGCCAAGTTGTCGTTAATTCTGTGTTTTAGCCTTATTATGTATTTTTCATCTGTAGTTATTTTACTATCCCTAAAAAAGCAATATTTGCAATGTGCAGGAAAAATATTCGGAATATCGATGATAGAGAATTAAAAAAAATATTTGCAATTAATTTATTAATCATTCAGAGGTTAAAAAAATACTTTAAAATTGGCTAAGAAAAAAATATACATTAAATACCGACAGTAGAAAATTTTTTTTATGATGTTTATGTTGCAGGTTTAATTAACATTAAGCCCTATCAACAGAATTTTATCAAAAATTAACTATTAAATACTGCTTCATTACCCCGTCAAACCAAAAAAAAAAAAAATCGCCAAGATATAAGATTAAATGTCAATAATAGATGATTGTAAACTCCACTTTCATTTGACAATAAACGCGAAATAAGTCTGATACATTTGTAACAAATCGTTATAAGCAATACTAATGTTTGACGCCAAAAATCATAATGGAATTTATTACAAGATGAAGGTTTATTTTTCTACAAAATTTAGCATCAAGATTATTCCCTATTTAACAGCTACATGTTTGCAACTGCAGGGCTGCCACAGGCGACTATTTTTTAACTCTAACTGGCACCACTTTCTTTAAACAGAAATCCTTAACATACACTTTGACAACACTTGCAAGAAAAATATATTTTGAAATTTATATTAGAAAAATAGTGGTGCAAACGGAATATAAAAATAGTCGCCTATGGCAGCCCTGCAACTGGTTTAAAAAAAATTAAGAGGCAGTGAAACTGATGTAATTTTAATTTTACCCAAATAATTCAGCTTTAAAACACACCTTTTATGCGTCATTGTTCTAATAAATATATAAGTTAAACGCTCTTTTTTACATTTTTTTTGCTATGTATTTTGTTGGAACAGACCAAGGTAGATAGAAAACTGTAGTAGAGTTGCCAGAAGAGGACGGTTATTAAAAAATGTAATGCAACATGTAATGAGATTGTATTTAGGCTACCAGATCTGCACATCTTGCAAGTTCAGATTCGGGAGTTTAAGAATTAACAAATGATAATGTGCTATTTGAAAACTAATAGAGTTTGATAATCATTGCAATGCTTTCTGACAAAATAATGTGATGAGTAGAGAACATTTTGATTCCTGCTGTCACAACGGTCTCATTTTCATATCAAACTCTACTACAAATGATCAAATAAGAGAGATGGTACTTAACTACCCAAATTTTGTCCAAGGCATACAATAGTGCAATATCGCAATGACATCGGCACTGGCTTCGTTTTCAGCATTGCGGAAGGACATTCCAGGTGATGGTCTACACTGCTTTAAAAAATAAATTTCAAATCACTATTTTGTTTGAGTCAAGATTTGTTTGGAAAAATGGACCAGTGCAGCGGGCATAGCCTGCTAGTATATTATAAAGCAGAAGTTCTGAAACTTCCAAACGAGTTTTTTCAAAAACTACCCGATGGATCTTTTTGCAGATTATATCATTCGATAGGAAATATTTTTGCGGAGGTTTATGATACAAATATACAGGGATAACTCTGATTTTTCGTACTAAATTTCGTATTTTTCGGTTATTTTTGATGAAAGGGTTGCCAGTAGTTATTTTTTGGCGAAAATTATCATTACTAAACAAATTAAAAATGATATATCTGTTAGAAATATTACAAACATCTTACAAATAAAAGCAGAAAATAACTATTGATAATAATAATAATAATAATAATAATAATAATAAAGAAAAACCATTTAATGTGGCATGATATTATAAAAAAATATTTATCTTAAAAATAAGAGAAATATTTGTAACGCTTAAAAAATAACTTAACGTGAAATATTACATTTGATGCAACATTTGGCGACTTATCCTTGCGTTAGAATAAAAAAAAAATAACTTGAAAATTTGATTAAATGATTTGTGAACGATATTTATTTTCCTTTCTATTTTTTTCTTTCTCTTTTTTATCAAATTTCGATAGTATATAACTTACTCCAGAAAAAGGCAGATCTAATTATAAAAGTAATTGTGAGTTATATATTTGTTTCTTTGAGTTTTTTTTTTACTTTTGTCGGCAAAGAATTAATCCAAAAATGCATATGTCTAACATTAGGTCACAATAATGTTGTTTTTTCCAAAAGAAGATGATTTTTGGAGTATATTTTAGTATTCAATTGTAAATTCAATAAACATAAGTTAATATTTAACCCTCTAAGCGTTTGTCCCGTAATATTCCGTACACTAAGCTCCAGGTTTCACTGCAATATAAGCAATGTTTAAAATATTATAATTCTATAAATTTAATGAATTTTCAAAGCATTGAAGAATGATTAAGACTCCCAAGTACTACATTTATATTCCTAAATAAGATTTTTTATGTAATATTGAAAGAATCATATTTTATTAGCAATTTAAACAAAATGCAGAGAAAACAACATTACAAATTTACCCATTTGCAAGACGCTTGGAGGGTTAAAAAATTGTAATCTAATATTTAAATTTTAGCTTTAGTGTGAAATTCTGCCACACACGTATATATATTGTAAAATAATGTCATTCTTTTTCAAAAGGTTTTCACCGCAATTTTGAAAACTGTAATCAACAAACATACTTTTTTTGCGCCATTTTGTCAAATTCTCTTCCAGGGAAAATTAGTTTTAAAATTTACAAGCTGAACAAGGAAATTTATGCAATTTAAATGAAATTTATGCAATTTTGCGTAATTACTATCGATAAATTCAACATTTTGAAATAAAAATTGCCTGCTGAAAAAAATGGCACAGATGTCATATATGCACCACATTGGCGCGATTGCAACAAAACTTCGATTTTATGTTCATATGGTAGCTCGGCTATTGTATATTTATTAATAAACTATTTACTCTTATTTATTTTTTTAAATGATGTAAATTGTTTTATTTTATAATTATTAACAAAACATTATTTATTTATTTTTATTTCCTTTTTAAAATAATAGAAAAAAATTAAAAAATATATGTGTAACTGATATTTTAAAATGAAGTTTTCGCCAATTTGGCGTAAAAAAGGGGAAAAAGCAAAAATGTGGTGCACATAAGGCATTTGTGTCAAAATATTTTACAAGTTTGTTTTAATTAATCATTTCTTCTTCAATTTTCTTCATATTTTTTTGCGTTAGATAATATTTAAAACGATATTGGACTAATCTTCAATAACTGAGCACAGCCAAATAGCATATTTACTATATTATTGAAAGTTTTATTGGCACAGATATATATATCACCGAGGTAACTAATAGACTTTAAATTGGTATTATTTTGTCTGAGATATATTAACCCGACTATTAATATTTATTTATAAATAAAATTCTTATTTACTTTATAAATTGTATAAATTGTTTTGTTAATACTTATTAATTAAACTTTTTTCATAAATTTTTATTACTATTTAAATAATAGAAAATAATTTAAATATACACATGTAACTGGTATTCGAAAACAATGTTTCCGCCAAATTAGCATAAAAAATTATCACGCCAAACTCGGCGCATATGACATCTTTGCCTTTTTGTTTATGCATTAAGGAGATTTCTAGATCATCAACGAGATCATAGAAAATTTGTCAGAATATTTTATTTGAGATTATTAAATTTATGGTTTTTCATTATGAAACAAACTAAGAAAAGAAAATTTACTATTGATGCAACTACAGAATTAACGACTGCTTGGCGTTATTTTTTAAAAAAATCGAAAAGGCGATTTTTTAATTATTTGCTTACTTTTTTGTTTACATTATTATAAACATTTTTCCATTTTTTATATGCATCACCTTGGCGCGTTTTTTTTAAATCTGACATCAGTTTGGCAAACACTGCGTTTTCAAATACCAGTTACATGTTATATTATTTTTAATTATTTTCCATTATTTTAAAAAGGAAACAGTAATAAATAAGTGAAGTTTAATTGATAATTATAGAACAAAACAATAAAGAAAGAGAAAATAAAGAAAAGTAAAGAAACAAAGTTTATCAGTAAATAAACAACAACAACCAGATTACCACGCAATCTATAAAATCACAATTTTGTTGCAATCGCACCAACGTGATCCATACATGAAACCTGACCAAAATATTATTGGCTATATTATTATGTATATTTTTTTATATTTTTTGGTACTACTTGATTATCCCTTCGGCCAAAAAACTACCGCCAAAATAAAAGATTAAATGTCAATAGTGGATGATCGTAAATGCCATATTCATTTGAAATTAAACATGTTATATGCGTTTGTTACGTCATTAACTACTTTTTAATTCGACGTTATTTGTATTTCTATTAATATTTTCGTAATTTACTGATTCTTTGGTTATTTAAAATAAAAGTTTTATTCGTTTGGTATAATATGGTGAATCTTTTTGCAATATATATAATTTGGCAAAATTGATCTATGGAATAATAAAGTAGTACCTATAATTTATTAAAATTCTATATGGATATTTAAGTTGACAGAACTGGCGTACTTTTCAAGTCTCCGTAGAGGCATTCGCCAAGTTGTCGTTAATTCTGTGTTTCAGCCTTATTATGTATTTTTCATCTGTAGTTATTTTACTATCCCTAAAAAAGCAATATTTGCAATGTGCAGGAAAAATATTCGGAATATTAATGATACAGAATTAAAAAAATTTTTTTTGCAATTAATTTATCAATCATTCAGGTTAAAAAAATACTTTAAAATTGGCTAAGAAAAAAATATACATTAAATACCGACAGTAGAAAATTTAGTTTATGATGTTTATGTTTTAATTAACACAAAGCCCTATCAACAGAATTTTATCAAAAATTGACTATTAAATACTACTTCATTACCCCGTCGAATAAAAAAAAAAAATAATAATAATAAAAAATAAAACTATCGCCAAGATATAAGATTAAATGCCAATAATAGATGATTGTAAACTTCACTTTCATTTGAAAATAAACACGAAATAAGTCTGGTACATTTGTAACAAATCGTTATAAGCAATACTAATGTTTGACGCCAAAAATCATAATGGAATTGATTACAAGCTGAAGGTTTATTTTTCTACAAAATTTAGCATCAAGATTATTCCCGATTTAACAGCTACACGTTTGCAACTGCAGGGCTGCCACAGGCGACTATTTTTTAACGCTAACTGGCACCACTTTCTTTAAACAGAAATCCTTAACATACACTTTGACAACACTTGCAAGAAAAATTTATTTTGAAATTTATATTAGAAAAATAGTGGTGCGAACGGAATATAAAAATAGTCACCTGTGGCAGCCTTGCAACTGGTTTAAAAAAATGAAGAGGCAGTGAAACTGATGTAATTTTAATTTTACCCAAATAATTCAGCTTTAAAACACACCTTTTATGCTTCATTGTTCTAATAAATATACAAGTTAAACACTCTTTTTTTACATTTTTTTGCTATGTACTTTGCTGGAACAGACCAAGGTAGATAGAAAACTGTATAGTAGAGTTGCCAGAAGAGGACGATTATTAAAAAATGTAATGCAACATGTAATGAGATTGCTTTTAGGCTACCAGATCTGCACATAGTGCAAGTTCAGATTCGGGAGTTTAAGAACTAACAAATGATAATGTGCTATTTGAAAATTAATAGAGTTTGATAATCATTGCAATGCTTTCTGACAAAATAATGTGATGAGTAGAGAACATTTTGATTCCTGCTGTCACAACGGTCTCATTTTCATATCAAACTCTACTATAAATGATCAAATAAGAGAGATGGTACTTAATTACAAAAAATTTTGTCCAAGGCATACAATAGTACAATATCGCAATGACATTGGCCTTGGTATCGTTTTCAGCATTGCGGAAGGACATTCCAGGTGATGGTCTACACTGCTTTAAAAAATAAATTTCAAATCACCATTTTGTTTGAATCAAGATTTTTTTGGAAAAATGGACCAGCGCAGCGGGCACAGCCTGCTAGTATATTATAAAGCAGAAGTTCTGAAACTTCCAAACGGGTGTTTTCAAAAACTACCCGATGGATCTTTTTGGAGATTATATCATTCGATAGGAAATATTTTTGCGGAGGTTTATGATACAAATATACAGGGATAACTCTGATTTTTCGTACTAAATTTCGTATTTTTCGGTTATTTATGACGAAAGGGTTGCCAGTACTTATTTTTTGGCGAAAATTATCATTACTAAAGAAATTAAAAAGGATATATCTGTTAGAAATATTACAAACATCTTGCAAATAAAGGCAAAAAATATTTACTGATAATAAAATAACTATTGATAACAAAAAAAAATAATAATAATAAAGAAAAACCATTTAATGAGACATGATATCATAAAAAAATACTTATCTTAAAAATAAAAGAAATATTTGTAACGCTTAAAAAATAACGTGAATTATTACATTTGATGCAACATTTGGCGACTTATCCTTGCGTTAGAATAAAAAAAAATAACTTGAAAATTTGATTAAATGAATTTTGAACGATATGTATTTTCCTTTCTATTATTTCCTTTCTCTTTTTTATCAAATTTCGATAGTACATAACTTACTCCAGAGAAAGGCAGATCTAATTATAAAAGTAATTGTGAGTTATATGTTTGTTTCTTTGAGATTTTTTTTTTTACTTTTGTCGGCAAAGAATTAAGCCAAAAATGCATATGTCTAACATTAGGTTGCAATAAAGTTGTTTTTTTCCAAAAAGGAGATTTTTTTGGAGTATATTTTAGTATTCAATTGTAAGTTCTATAAACATAAGTTAATATTTTAAAAATTGTAATCAAATATTTAAATTTTAGCTTCAGTGTGAAATTCTGCCACACACATATATACTGTAAAATAATGTCATTCTTTTTCAAAAGTTTTTCACCGTAATTTTGAAAATTGTAATCAACAAACAACCTTTTTTTGCGCCATTTTGTCAAATTCTCTTCCAGGGAAAATTAGTTTCAAAATTTACAAACTGAACAAGGAAATCTATGCAATTTAAATGAAATTTATGCAATTTCGCGTTATTACTATCGATAAATTCAACATTTTGAAATAAACATTGCCTGCTGAAAAAAATGGCACAGATGTCATATATGCACCACATTGGCGCGATTGCAACAAAACGTCGATTTTATGTTCATATGGTAGCTCGGCTATTGTATATTTATTAATAAACTACTTACTCTTATTTATTTTTTTTAAATGATGTAAATTGTTTTATTTTATAATTTTTAACAAAACATTATTTATTTATTTTTATTTCCTTTTTAAAATAATAGAAAACAATTAATATATATGTAATTGATATTTTAAAATGAAGTTTTCGCCAAATTTGTGTGAAAAAAGAAAAAAAATGCACAAATGTGGTGCATATATGGCATATGTGCCAAAATATTTTACAAATCTGTTTTAATTAGCCATTTCTTCTTCAATTTTCTTCATATTTTTCCTGCGTTAGATATTATTTAAAATGATATTGGACTAATCTTCGATAATTGAACACCGCCAAGTAGCATATGTACTATATTATTGAAAGTTTTACTGGCACAGATATTATATATCACCGAGGTAAGTAATAGACTTTAAATTGGCATTATTTTGTCTGACATATTAACCCGACTATTAATATTTATTTATAAATAAAATGTTTATTTACTTTATAAATTGTATAAATTGTTTTGTTATATACTTATTAATTAAACTTTTTTCATCAATTTTTATTACTATTTAAATAATATAAAATAATTTAAATATACACATGTAACTGGTATTCAAAAACAATGTTTACGCCAAATTAGCATAAAAAATTATCGCGCCAAACTTGGCGTATATGACATCTTTGCCGTTTTTTTTTTATGTGTTAAGGAGACTTCTAGATCATCAACGATGTTATAGAAAATTGGTCAGATTATTTTATTTGAGATTATTAAATTTATGGTTTTTCATTATGAAACAAACGAAGAAAAGAAATTTTACTATGGATGCAACTACAGAATTAACGACTGCTTGGTGTTTTTTTTTTTTATCGAAAAGGCAATTTTTTAATTATTTGTTTACTTTTTTTTTGTTTACATTATTATAATAATTTTTTCCATTTTTATATACGCATCACCTTAGCACGTTTTTTTTTTTTTTTTTTTTTTTTTAGCATCCGATGCTATTTCTTTCAGACAAGCTAAAAATGTCGTGTCATCAGCCCTGAATTTTCTAGTCAACCGATTTTGATAATTATTTTTTTAAATGAAAGCTATTTATTTGTAGTTGTGCCCCTTTTAATTTTTTTTAATTTATTTCCGTTTTTATATTTGATTTTTAATTTTAAAAGCTTTTTCATGACATTTCTTCAAAATGGTGGCAACACAGTTTAGCTTTTCTCTCGATAATAAAAATTTATTTTCTAAAATGATTGCGCATAATTATGCACTAATTGAGTTAAAAAAATATATTTACTGAGAAATAATATTAATAATGTAAATAAAATGACAGAAAATAATTTATGATAAAAATTAATGTTTAAATCAAAATAAGAGAAATTTCAAATGAGGAAAATTATGTCAGTCAGCAACCAGGTAAATGGGAATTACAATATTATTATGGATGCCTTTTTCATAAACAGTAACTTTTAAAGAACATTTGAAGAGAAAATGACGTCACTATTTAAAACATCGTATTTTTACTCATAACGATATTAGGTACTACTCTGTTATCCCGTCGACCAATTTCGCCAAATTATACAAATCGCCAAATAAATAGCCAAATTATACATATTGACATAATTTTTATTTTAAATAACGAAAAAATAAATAATTAGTAGAATATTAATAAAAATATTAATAAAAAGTCGAAATAAAAATCACTTAATGACATTTTAAACACATGAATCGTATTTAATGTCATTGAATGTGACATTCACGATCATCCATTATTGGCATTTAATCTTATAGTTTGGCGATAATTTTTTGGTCGATGAGATAACCTAGTAGTACCCGATATTACTTTGTTTTAAAATGAAACTATTTTTCTGTGAGAGCATATGAAATAAAATTTCTGGATTTCGCCGGCTCTCAGATTACAATTTTAACTGAAGATGTGCAAATATTTGCATGCAAAATTGTAACTGGCAAACTTGACATTTACTTTGTAAATATATTTATTATATATTGATTCAATGATGTAATTAATTACTTTTGCTTTTTTTAAAAACCAAATCGATCGGGTCTTTTAAACATTTCATTCGTCGAATTCGACGGGATTCCACTCGTTTTATTGTTAAATTGCATTTTCTTTTACGCAGAGTCTATAAAAAAGCGTTTAAACTAAAGAAAAACTCCGTTTTTGATTAATCTAGTCAATGAAGAAGTAGCACGTCAAATTGTATCTCTTTATTATTCCGCAATTCCAATGTCTCAGAGAGAAATTGCTATTCCATTGGGCATTTCACGCCGTTCTGTTCGCTATTATATTGATAAACACAAGAAAAATTAAGTTAGTTCATTGAAATCTAAACGGGGTCGCCCTTCTAAAAAACCTCTATCGATTTTTTTTTCCTAATCGGAGGCGAAACTGAATTCTGCAATGGCAGAATCTACATTCAACTTGTATTATGTATAATTTTGCTTTTTTTTTTTTTTTTTTTTTTTTGTAAAAATTGATAGCTTTTGTTTTAATTTGACCTATATAATAACTATATGAAATTTACAAAATTATAAATATATAATAGATGTATATATTATGTATTTATGTATGTATGTATATCTCTATACAGAGTGTTTCGCTATCAGACCGACAAACTTTAAGGGATGATAGTACACATAAAAACAAACATTATTAAATGGGAAACCATGGGGCGCAAACGTCTTCTGTAGGAGCTAGGGACCATTAAAGTTTAGGGCCCAAACTTAAAACGATGATAGAAAACGGAAAAAAGGGTCGATTCGTTTGCGGTTTTCACTAAAATTATTCTTTATATTACAATTTCTTTAGAAAATTTTTTTAAAGGTTACTTTCCAAAATTATCGATAGAGGGCGCTTTAGACTTTAGAGTAACAAACAACTACTTTTTACCGCCATTTTCTGCATGGGATTGAAATTATTCTAAAGTTTAGAATTTAACTTAAATTTTAAGTTCAAAATCGGAAACATTCGGATCGGGTAACTAGCGAAAATTTAACTGTGAACAAAGGGGGATATTTTAAACGCTCATAAACATTGGACAGACGCATCGATTTTATTGCGGTTTGCGTGTAGATCATTCCATTGGTAATCATTTTATTCAAAACGATATACAGCTTTGGTGTCCTGATTTTTTGATAGAGGGCGCTTCCGACACATCTCCGGCATTTCAATGGCATTACTCCTGGGTGTTTTACTACCAGACCAATTAACTTCCAGGAAGTGTTAAGGACACAAAGATAACTCGGAATCACATAGGAATGTAACGTTGGAAATGCCTTTTTTGCGAGTTAAGGAAGCAGAGAAGATAGCAACAGAAACAGCTGAGAAAGAGTAACACGTTACTGTGACAGAAAACAGTTTATTTAAAGGTTTTGCCACAAAAGGTATTCGAAACGACCAGATGTAGTCCAGCAAGTTTAACAGCGACAGTAGATGGCGCTGCGATTTCCTTGCGGTAGATGGCGCTAAATGGTAATGCGTGTGAACAGCGATCACTTTGAAGTGATCATTCGCGAAACTGCTCGAAAGGTAGCAGAATGAAGTATTTGAAAAATGAACAGCACGATGGAGCTCCAGATTTTACCAATGACGTTTGCTGACACTTCAAAGTAACATCAGGGCAACGGTGGATAGGTTGCGGTGGCCTGCCGGATCGCCGGATCTATCATGTATCGACTTCTTCTGTTGAAGTCAAATGAAAAGTTGGGTGTATGAGACTCCCGTACCATCAGTTAAAGACCTCGCATCTGGTATTTCTGTAGCTTGCCAGAAAGATATCAGAGAGGCCAGGAATCTTTCAAAATATGAGGAATTCCATGCGACGCCGCTATCAAGCACGCCGAACTATTTCTGGTCGTAATTTCGAACACCTAATGTTGTAAAACATTTAAATAAACTGCTTTCTGTCACATTAACGTGTTGCTCTTTCTCTGCTGTTTCAGTTGCCTTTTTTCTCTGCTTCTTTTAACCGTAACTCGCAAAAAAGGCATTTCCAGCGTTACATTCCTATGTGATTCCGAGTTATCTTTGTGTCCCTAACACTTCATGGAAGTAAATTGGTCTGGTAGTAAAACACCCAGGAGTAATGCCATTGAAATGCCGGAGATGTGTCGGAAGCGCCCTCTATCAAAAAATCAGGACACCAAAGCTGTACGTCGTTTTGAATAAAATGATTACCAGGGGAATGATCTACACGCAAACCGCAATAAAATCGATGCGTTTGTTCAATGTTTATGAGCATTTAAAATATCCCCCTTTGTTCACAGTTAAATTTTCGCTAGTTACCCGATCCGAATGTTTCCGATTTTGAACTTAAAATTTAAGTTAAATTCTAAACTTTAGAATAATTTCAATCCCATGCAGAAAATAACGGTAAAAAGTAGTTGTTCGTTACTCTAAAGTCTAAAGCGCCCTCTATCGATAATTTTGGAAAGTAACCTTTAATTTTTTTTTTCTAAAGAAATTGTAATATAAAGAATAATTTTAGTGAAAACCGCAAACGAATCGGCCCTTTTTTCCGTTTTCTATCATCGTTTGAAGTTTTGGACCCTAAAATTTAATGGCCCCTAGTTTTTTTTTTTTTTTTTTTTTTTATCTGACACCTGACACCAGTTTGGCAAACACTAAGTTTTCAAATACCAGTTACATATTATATTATTTTCAATTATTTTAAAAAGGAAACAATAATAAATAAGGGAAATTTAATTAATAACTATAGAACAAAATAGTAAAGAAAAGTAAAGAAACAGTTTATTAGTAAATAAACAACAATAACCAGATTATGACGCAATCCATAAAATCACAATTTTGTTGCAATCGCGCCAACGTGATACATACATGACACCTGGCCAAAATATTATTGGCTATATTATTATTTATATATTTTTATATTATCTGGTACTACTTAATTATCCCATCGACCAAAAAACTGCTGCATTTAAAATATAAGATTAAATGTCAATAATGGATTATCGTAAATGTCACATTCATTTGACATTAAACATGTTACATGCGTTTGTTACGTTATCAACTATTTTTTGATTCGACGTTTTATTTGTATTTCCATAAATATTTTAGTAATTTATTGATTCTTTTGTTATTTAAAATAAAAGTTATATCCGTTTATATAATATGGTGAATCATTTTGCAATATGTATAATTTGGCGAAATTGATCGATGGAATAATAAAGTAGTACCTATTATTTGTTAAAATTCTATCTGGATATTTAAGTTGATAGAACTCGCGTACTTTTCAAGTCTCCGTAGAGGCATTCGCCAAGCTGTCGTTAATTCTGGGTTTTAGCCTTATGTATTTCTCATCTGCAGTTATTTTATTATCACTAAAAAAGGAATATTTGCAATGCGCAGGAAAAATCTTCGGAATAACAATGATATCGAATTAAAAATATATATATATATATATTTGCAATTAATTTATCAATCATTCAGGTTAAAGCAAATTCTTTAAAATTGGCTAAGAAAAAAATATACATGAAATACCGACAGTAGAAAATTTTGTTTTTAATGTTTATGTTGCAGTTTTAATTAACATTTAAGCCCTATCAACAGAATTTTACCAAAAATTAACTATTAAATACTACTTCATTACCTGTCGAACCCCCGCCCCAAAAAAACTATCGCCAAGGTATAAGATTAAATGCCAATAATAGATGATTGTAAACTTCACTTTTATTTGACAATAGACACGAAATAAGTCTATCGTTATAAATGTTTGACGCCAAAAATCATAATGGAATTGATTACAAGCTGAAGTTTTATTTTTCTACAAAATTTAGCACAAAGATTATCCCCTATTTAAAAGCTACATGTTTGCAACTGGTTTAAAAAAATGAAGAGGCAATGAAACTGGTGTAATTTTAATTTTACTCAAATAATTCAGCTTTAAAACACACCTTTTATGCTTCATTGTTCTAATAAATATATAAGTTAAAACACTCTTTTTTACACATTTTGCTATGCACTTTGCTGGAACAGACCAAGGTAGAGAGAAAATTGTAGTAGACCTGCCAGGAGAGGACGGTTATTAAAAAATGTAACGCAACATGTAATGGAGATTGTATTTAGGCTACCAGATCTACACATAGTGCAAGTTCAGATTCGGGAGTTTAAGAACTGACATATGATAATGTGCGATATGAAAATTAATAGAGTTTGATAATCATTGCAATTCTTTCTAACAAAATAATGTGATGAGTAGATAACATTTTGATTCCTGCTGTCATAACGGTCTCATTTTCATATCAAACTCTACTATAAATGATAAAACAAGAGAGATAGTACTTAATTACCCGAATTTTGTCCAAGGCATACAATAGTGCAATATCACAATGTCATTGGCACTGGCATCGTTTTCAGCATTGCGGAAGAACATTCCAGGTGATGGTATACACTGCTTTAAAAACGAAATTTCAAATCACCATTTTGTTTGAGTCAAGATTCGTTTAGAAAAATGGACCAGCGTAGCGGGCATAGCCTGCTAGTATATTATAAAGCAGAAGTTCTGAAACTTCCAAACGAGTGTTTTCAAAAACTACCCGATGGATTTTTTTGCCGATTGTATCATTCGATAGGAAATATTTTTCCGAAGGTTTATGATTCAAATTTACAGGGATAACTCTGATTTTTCGTAGTAAATTTCGTATTTTTCAGTTATTTTTGACAAAAGGGTTGCCAGTAGCTGTTTTTGGCGAAAATTATAATTGCTAAAAGAATTAAAATGGCTATATCTGTTAGAAATATTACAAATATCTTGCAAATAATAGCAGAAAATAACTACTGATAATATTAATAATAATAAAAAAAGACCGCTTAAATGAGGCATAATATTATTAAAATATATTTATCTTGAAAATGAAAAAATATTTGTAATGCTTAAAAAATAAATTAACGCGAAATATAAAAATTGGTTCAACTTTTGGCGACTTATCCCTGGTGTTAGAATAAAAACATGAATTTCAGAAATTGATTAAATGAATTTTGAATGATAGTTATTTCCCTTTTTATTATTTTCTTTCTCTTTTTTATCGAATTTCCGTATAATATAACTTACAGCAGAAAAAAGCAGATCTGATTGTAAAAGACACTGTAAGTTGTGAGTTACTATTCGTTTCTATACCATTTTCATTTTGCTTTTGTCGCCAAAGAATGTATTTTTAAGCCGAAAATGCACTACTTACTTAATGCCTGACTTGGGTTCTTAATGGTCGCAATAATGTTGTTTTTTTTCAAGCGAAGATAATTTTCAGAGTATATTTTAACATTCAATCGTAAATTATATAGAAATGAGTATAACTCTTTTATTTCTTTTTGCAAATGTTTTCATTGTTAATTTAATTTTTCTTGCGCCATTTCGTCAATTTCACTTACAGGAAAATTTTCAGTTTTAAAATTTAAAAACTGAAGAAGGAAAGATCACCCCATCCATTAAAAATCTACCCCCAAATTCCAAGATTAAATGTCAATAATGGATGATCGTAAATGTCACATTCACTTGACATTAAGTATAATATAAATACTAATTATATCATCAAGGGATTTTTAATTCGACATTTTATGTCTACTTTTATATTTTTTCTGCTAATTTGTTTTTCGTTATTTAAATGAAAATTTATGCTAATCTATATAATCTGGCTAATAATTTGGCGATTTGTTTAATTTGGCGAAATTGGTCGACGGTATAACCAAGTAGTACTGAAGGAAAAATTTTGCAATTCAAAGTAAATTTATGCAATTATGCGTTATTACTATAGATAAATTCAACATTTTGAAATGAAAAATTCCCGCTGAATAAAATTTACAAGTCTTTTTTAATTGACCATTTCCTCTTCAATATTTCTTCAATCAAACTTTCGCGCAGGCTAACAAAAATGAATTTTATATATTTTATTAGATAAAACGTAAATAACATTTTTCTATTTAAAAAAAAAAAAAAAAAAAAAAAAATTAATCTAATTTTACCATTATGTGTCTTACAGGACAAAATAGCAGAATTACTTTTAAAAATGGTTTTATCTGTTAATTGTATGTTATTTGTTTATTTGGGTGTTTGAATTTACTTTTGTCATCAAACAATGCGATTTTAATGTGTGAGAGCATTTTTAGGATTATTTTTTTATGTTTAATTGTAAATAAATAAATAGCATTTATAGCAAAAAAAAATGTGTATAATGTTTAAATTTTAGTATAAATGTCTTCCTCATCCAAACTGTAAAATAATTTAATTGCAACTTTTTAAAGTTTTGGCGCAGATGTCATATACGCACCACATTCGCACGATTGCAACAAAATGGCGATTTTATGCCACACATGGTAAACCGACTATGGTTGTTTATTTATTAATAAACTATTTATTAACTTTCATTTTGTTTTTTAAAATAATATAAATCATTTTGTTCTATAGCTATTAATTAAGCTTTTTTATTTATTATTTTTTTTAAATAATACAAAATAATTTAAAAATATTTATGAAATTGGTAATTAAAAACCAAGTTCTCCAAATTGGCGCCAGAAAAAAAATTGCGCCAATGTGGTGCATACATGACATCTATGTCAAAGTTTTTTCTTATACATAAGTAGGGGAAATGAAGTATAAATACCGATTAAAGTTTTTCCAAATGGAAATTTTGTCACGGATTTCGTCATATACTCATCGATGTATCTCACTGGCGCCAAAATGGCATTATTTGCCTCATATGGCAACCCAGCTATAGTTGTTTATCTGATGATAAGTTGTTTATGTACTTTCATTTTTTCCTTTTTTGAAATGATATTTGTTGTTTTGTTCTACAGTTACTTTTTTTTATTGTTAATTGCTGTTTAAAATGATAGAAAATAATAAAATATACATAAATTTCTTTGGTACTCTTAAACGAGGATTTTGCCACATTGTAGTTGCAAGATAATCGTGCTAAACCTATTGCGTATAAGATGTCTGTGTAGGAATCTTTTGTGAAATATGAAAAGTGTAAATTGGCTACTATTTGCTTATCACGTCAACCAATTTCGCCAAATCGTTCGCCAAATTATACAAATTTACATAATTTTATCTTAAATAACTAAAGAGAAAATGCTTAAATACGAAAGAGCAAATAATTTTGTTTTCATTTTTCAGGAGGAAATATAGCAATAATAAAGTAATTGTTGTAGTGTCAATTTTAATGTGTGTGTGTGTGTGTTTTTTTTTTTTTTTTTTTTTTTTATCGTTGGCAAATTGCTGTGACGAAAAATGTTTATTTTTTTTTCCTGCTATTGTTTTGTAAGAGCTGGTTTTGTGAAAGCCATGTTAAAATGGTATTCAAATTTTTGAACCCTTCCCAATTACCACCCCCTTGGGCCGATTTTGCTCATTTGGAATTCCCACTGAGATATTAACCATCTCAATGTACTTGACGAGTTTGAAGATGATTCTTGCATAATTGTGCCTTTTATCGCGCGGACAAAATTTAATATATATATAAACATTTTAGGTGGGAGTAGCTTTGGGTTCCTGGCTTCACATAATGAAAAGTTGTGAAGAAATTTTTCAGAAGTTGTACCATGGTAACGACTGTACTAATTAATATTTCTTCAGATAAGGGAAAATTTTAAATCCTTTTGCCATAATGGTCTCATTTCGCGTCCAAATGTGCATTGTTAGTAATAAACTAAAATAGTTACTTCTAAATAGCTGGTTTTTGCGCAACGTTTAAGATAATGTAGTATCACAATGGTGTCTAAATCGTTTCAGCAATGAGCAAGGTGCTGCTGGAGGTCCAAATTATTTAAAATACAAATTTAAATTCATCAGTTCGTTTCATCCACGGTTGATTTTAAAATATTGACCAGCGCAGCGGGCATAGCCTGCTAGTTTTCTATATAAAATTAGCATGACCCATCATGACTAACAAATGACCCTTATAATCGAAATGTCTCGAACGTGTGGCCTAGCTCGTTAGTTTTAGCATTCGAAAAACATTAGATACAAAATTTAGATAAAATCGATTGAGTCGTTTTTTAGACATAGTTAGTTTGACATTGACCCCTTATGATCCAAAATGACCCATTGATCGAATTTTCTCAAAACTCTGTCATAATCCAATGATTTTCTTGTGCCCGAAAACGAGAAAATACAAATCTTAGTCAAAATTGCGCGAAACGAAACTTATAACGAAAATATACTGCGCGAAACGTTGTCTAGATAAAATTAGAATGACCCAAAAGTGGAACACTAATCGAAATTTCTTGAACATGTGACCTACCCCAATGATTTTCTCATGCCAAAAATATGTTGTATACAAAATTTCGTTAAAATCGACCCACCCATTCTTTAGATATAGTTTGACCTTGACCCATTAAGACCCACAAATGACCCTTATAATCGAAAGCTCACGAATATGTGACTTAGTCCATTAGTTTTCTCGTTTCTAAAAATTGTTTCATACAGAATTTCGTTAAAATTGATCCTGCCGTTCTTTAATTATATATAGCGTGACCCAGACCCTTTATGATCCAAAACGACCCATTAATCGAGATTTTTCGAACATGTAACCTAGTCCAATGATTTTATCATGCCAAAAAAATTTCGCTAAAATCGATCAACCTGTTCTTTAGATAACTTGACCATGACCCATTATGACCCATCATGACCCACAAATGACCCTCATAGTCGAAAGCTCTCAAACATGTCATTTAGCCCATTAGTTTTCTCATGTCAAAAAACTGTTACATACAAAATTTCGTTATAATCCATCACGCCGTTCTTTAAATATAAATAGATTGACCCAGACTCTTAATGACCCAAAATGACCCATTAATCGAAATTTTTGGAACATGTAACCTAGTCCAATGATTTTATCGTGCCAAAAAAATGTTGCATACAAAATTTCGTTAAAATCGATCCACCTGTTATTTAGATATAGCTTGACCATGATCCATTATGACCCATCATGACCCACAAATGACCCTCATAGTCGAAATCTCTCAAACATGTGATTTAGCCCATTAGTTTTCTCATGCCAAAAAACTGTTACATACAAAATTTCATTACAATCCATCACGCCGTTCTTTAAATATAAATAGCCTGACCCAGACCTTTAATGACCCAATATGACCCATTAAATTTTTTTGTCGAACATGTAACCTAGACCCAATGTTTTTATCGTGCCTGAAAACCATAGAATGTAAGTTTTAGTCAAAATTGCGTGAGAAAATCTCTAGATAAAAATAGCATGAACCACAATGACCCCAAAAATGACCCAGTAACCGAATTTTCTCGAACATGTTACCTAACCCAATGGTCTTCTTGTAATCCAAAATGATAAAATATAAAATTTGATCAAAATCGTTAGAGCCGTTTTTTAGATAAAAATTGCTTGACCTATAATGACCCAAAAATGACCCACTAATCGAATTTTTTCGAACATGTGACCCAGCCCAATAGTTTTCTCGTGCCAAAAAACGATTGGATACAAAATTTTCTTAATATCGATCCAGCCGTTCTCTAGATATGAATAACTTGATTCTGACCCATTGTGACCCAAAATGACCCAATAATCGAATTTTCTCCAACATGTGACCTAGCCCAATGGTCTTCTCGTGCACGAAAATGGTAAAATCCAAATTTTTGCGAAAATCGTTAGAGCCGTTTTTGAGATAAAATTTACACACACAGACACACACACACACACACACACAATTTTTGCTCGCATTATAGTATAAGATAAACAAATCTATACATATAATAAAACAGTAGGACCCGGTGTGTCTGTACATTGAAGATAATTGACAAAAATGGAGTCAGGGCGATAAAAGAAAACCAATGAAACACAAAAAAAAATTTTTGAATTTTTTGTCTGTCTGTCTGTCTGTCTGTCTGTCTGTTTGTTCGAGGTTATCTTCGTAACTACTGAATGGATTTTTATGCGGTTTTCACTCATGAAGAATGCACACTCCCGGGCAGTGTATAGGCTTTGTTTCATCAAAATCGGACAACAGACAAAAAAGTAACAAAAAGAAACAAAAGAAACTATTAGGTGCGCTGCTCACGTTTTTTAGTACATAACGTTTTTTAGTACATATAAAATCCAATAGATGTCACTGTGCGATTTTAAAACGCGCTATCGTTATGTTTTCGCCAGTCTACTTAAGTATGAGAAAGTTTCAAGCTGGCTGTCGTTCCATGTGGTTTAGTCGGTAGAACGTCAGTGCGCCATACTGATGGCCCGGGTTCGATTCCCAGCATGGAATTTTTTTTCACTATGTTGGCATTAACGCCTATAAGCAATTAAAAGAATTTGAAATATTGTATTCAAGGCGAATTTTCTCTCTGGGAAAATTTCCTTGCATTAATATGTCAGTGTAATTTTTTTTCGATTTAATTCTTTTTTTCGAAACTTTGTTTTTCTTAAAAAATTACAGTAAATATTTGATATTTCCCAACGTTTTTTGAATGATCGACTTGCTTTTTTTTTTTTTTAATGTATGTCTGAACCTTATCTAACTACTTCTTCAAGATTTCTTTAGATAAACCGACCAGCGTAGCGGGCGAAGGCCGCTAGTCTATAATAACAAAGGCTTTTTTTTTATAATGTGCTGTGAGCTAAACCCGTTCTCCTCTGTATGTATTCATTTCATACTTATAATTATAATTTTATTATTATTATTATTATTATTATTTCTAGATATGCACAAAATATCTATTTTGTTTTACACAATATAGATAAGTGATGTTTGTTAGTAAAAGAAGAGAAACAGAAGATAGGTAATTAAGGAGAAAAATTTATAATACTGAATGCATATTTATATGTATAATCAAATGCAGAAAAAAATTAAATTTTGAATCCTAAATGCAAATTAAACACCTGGTATTAGCACCATTAAACTTTTAGTAATGTGGTGAGGAAAATTACACCGCATTACACGGTACGCGAAAGATAGTGGTTTGTACAAGTAAATAATATTAAGATAATATCCCAATCCGCGTTGTGAGAGATTGCACTGGATATCACCAAATAAAAAGGTGTTTACTTTTAACTTATCAGTCATTTAAATAAAGGAAAATCGCAATAATTCAGACTCGACTTATTTAACGTTTAAATTTGCAAAATAGGAATTTTAAGAGATACGGAGAGTATCAAAATGACTATCATAAAATAAAATTAAATTTAATATTTGAGATTTTGAAACAAGTAATTTACCTAAAAGAATTTAGGAAGAGAAAACATGAAAGGAAACAAGAATACATATATACATACACAAATATTTATTTCAAACAACAATTTTATGTATCATAACACAATAAAAGAATTTTTGCTTAAGCATATCATTTTCATAGGGAAACATCTGGACATCGTATCATCCTAAATTATCGGTTTGTAAGTACAAGCACTATAAATAATATTATTCTAATTTATCAATTATTTTGATCATGTTTACTTTCTTTTTTTTTGTTTTATCATATATTATTATAAACTTATACAAAAACACAAAAGACTCACAGCACAACTAAAGAAAGGCATAGCCTAGGTTCTCCTTATAATTCTCTTTTCTTTTTTTTCTTTTTTTTGTATTCAAATTTTAAATTAAAAATTTAATTTTAATATTAAAGAAATTTTTCTTTATTTATCATAGCAAACGCGGTAGCGTTTGGTATAATATGTTTAAGAAATAGAAAGTGCGAACGTCTTTTTGAAATTTCTGGCGAACCAGTTGACGTACGACAGTGATTTTTTTTTAAAACAATAGAACTCGACGAGACGAATAAAATGACAGCATTCAAAAAATTATTGCAGTTTACTGTAGTTTTTTATTTAACTTTTAGCGAAAAAATTAAGACGAAAAGTTCAACAAGCGATAGCTAGCGATCTTATGGATGGATTAACTTCGTTTTTGGCTTATTTTTATCGTCTTGATAAAACTTAGAACAGTTTTTTTTTTCATCTTTGTATTTTTGACGGTACCTGAGAAAATCGAAATTTTGTCTTAAACATCCAGTTGAATATTACTTTTTGCTGTTGCGATTGTAGTTTTTTTTATTCATTGCCACTAAATTTAATATAAAAATTGTAATGTATGTATCATAATTCATTGAAATTAAACAAATCACGTGAAAAACATGGTTATTTGTTTTTATTGCGAAGCTTTCAATTTCAGTTCTTTAAATAATAAAGTTGTAAACGCACTGTCATTTTTTTTTTCCGACTCCATGATAATTTTTTTCAAATAGCATGCATTTTACATGAGGACAATGGAATGATTTTCTCGAGTACCCTAACATTTTGAATTTTATTAGCAGGAAAAAAAAAAAAAAAAAAAAAAAAGGGAAAAACACAAACACATCGGAAAAAACTACCTAGGAGAACCAAAATTTCTATTCAGGAACTAAATGTAAGCTTTTTAAATTAGTAAATCAATAAAGAATACTGCCCAGTTAAACTGATGGCATTGAGCTCACAGGCTACAAATACTAATTGTACATTAAAGCCTTATATTTTCAAGGGTTAATTCCGTTCGAAAAAAAATTAAGAAAGGGAAACAGCTCTCCCCTTTCCTCTTTTTTTATACTTAATCATTGAAACTCCTATACTATCAAAGACATGCTTTATCATATAAAAAATCTATATCCAAAATTCAGAGCAAATGAGATAATTCTTAATAAAAACCCATTTAGCATTTATATAATTTAAAAGGAGTTATCCCCCTCTTTTATACTTAACCATTAAACTTCCAAAACTATTCAGAGATTTGAACGAAATCTGACAATTCTGCTTGAAAAACCCATTTATATAAATTAAGGGGGGGGGGCATTAGAACCCCTGTTCCCCTTATTTATACTTATTCAATGAACACCTAATAACAGTCACGGAATCGCCTCATCAGAATGATCCTAATCTAAATTTTGAACGAAAATTAATTCTGCATGAAAATCCCATTTATATCAACTAACGGGGGGGGGGTCATTAGAGCCCCTGTTCCCCCTATTTATACTTATTCAATGAACACCTAATAACAGTCACGGAATCGCCTCATCAGAATGATCCTAATCTAAATTTTGAACGAAAACTTAATTCTGCATAAAAATCCCATTTATATCAACTAACGGGGGGGGGGGCATTAGAACCCCTGTTCCCCCTATTTATACTTATTCAATGAACACCTAATAACAGTCACGGAATCGCCTCATCAGAATGATCCTAATCTAAATTTTGAACGAAAACTTAATTCTGCATTAAAATCCCATTTATATCAACTAACGGGGGGGGGGCATTAGAACCCCTGTTCCCCCTATTTATACTTATTCAATGAACAACTAATAACAGTCACTGAATCGCCTCATCAGAATGATCCTAATCTAAATTTTGAACGAAAACTTAATTCTGCATGAAAATCCCATTTATATCAACTAACTGGGGGGGGGGCATTAGAACCCCTGTTCCCCCTATTTATACTTATTCAATGAACACCTAATACCAGTCACGGAATCGCCTCATCAGAATGATCCTAATCTAAATTTTGAAAACTTAATTCTGCATGAAAATCCCATCTATATCAACTAACGGGGGGCATGAGCCCCCCGTTCCCCCTCTTATACATATCGAATGAACTCCAAAAACTAATCAGGGAAGCGCCTTGTCAGGATATACCTACATACAAAATTTCAAGTGGATCGGATATTTTTATCATGAGTTATCGCGTTACGTACGAACATACATACAGAACGGACGGGCACATAAGCTCTCAGGCTATGATTAGTCCGTTTTCTAATTACAGCTTTTCATAGGTCCGTGTGCAATTTTATGATTAAGTATCGCGAGTGGTCTCATTTTGTTCCTTATGTATTGTAGACTAAGAAAAGCGATGGTGGACATCTGGGACCCGCGACTGGGGAGAGGGAGGGGGAGGGGAAGGGTTGAAATGTGCAAGGGAAAAAAAATTCCATTTCATAAAAAATAAAGAAAATTATCGATGATTATTAATGTTTAAAACATTTATAAATTAGGAAAAACATTTGTGGGCATCCGGGATCCGCGACTGGGGAGGGAGAGGGGAAGGGGAGGGGTTGAAAAGTGCAAGGCAAAAAAAATTCCATTTCATAAAAATTAAGAAAATTATGCAAACATATTAATGTTTAAAACATTTATAGATTAGGAAAAACATTTGTGGACATCCAGGAGCCGCGACAAGGGAGGGGGATGGGAGGGGGAGGGGTGGGGGAGGGGAAGAGTTGCAAAGTGCAAATGAAAAAATTCTATTTCATAAAAAATAAAGAAAATTATGTATAAATATTAATGTTTGAAACAATTATAGATTAGGAAAAACATTTGTGGACATCCGGAACAAGCGACTGGAGAGGGGGAGGGGGAGGGGAAGGGTTGAAAAGTGCAGGGGAACAAAATTCCATTTCATAAAAAATAAAGAAAATTATGCATAAATATTAATATTTAAAACATTTATAGATTAGGAAAAACATTTGTGGATATCCAGGACCCGCGACGGGGGAGGGGGAGGGGAAGTGTTGAAAATTGTAAATGACAAAAATTCCATTTCATAAAAAATAGAGGAAATTATGTATAAATATGAATGTTTAAAACATTTATAAATTAGAAAAAAACATTTGTGGACATCCGGGACTCGCGACTGGGGAGGAGGAAAGGAGGAGGAGAGGAATTTGAAAGGGGCAATAAAAAAAATTCTGTTTAAAAAAATTATGCATAAATATTAAAGTTTAAAACGTTTATAGAATGAGAGTGGCATTGAAGGATACTCGGGACTTGTGATTAGGAAGACGGAGGTAAGGGAAGAGGAGGGGAGGGGAGGGGAGTGGAAAACGTTGAAAGAGGCAAGAAAAAAATGCCACTTAATTATATATATATATATATATATATATATATTAGTATTTAAATCTTTTATAGAATAAGAAAAGCAATAGTGGGCATCCAGGATCCGCAACTAGGCTAGGGGGAGGGGGAGGGGGAGGGAAGGGGAAAGGTTGAAAAGGGCAAGAAAAAAGATCTGAAGCTTTAGTGGGACTGCATTCTCTTTCTGGATCTGACACCACTGGTTCATTCAGTGGTAAATAAAAACCAGTTTTTGGAAGAGCTTCATAAATGCTGACGACAGAATTCTGAAAGCACTTGCCGCATAAGGTCAAACAGATATCCTTGAGAGTGAAACATATATTGCACTTGAAGAATACATATGTTCAGTGTACATGCCAAAATTAAACATTAAAACATTCAGTGAGCTAAGATGGTGGTTATTTACAAAAAAGCAAGTTGAAGGAACAAATATGCCTCCAACTCAAGCCGCCCTTTACCCAGCCATAAGAGTTCATTACCAAGCAATAATATGGCAAAGAGTACACATTTTAAAAACTAATATTCCACCCCCAACTGATTTTGGTTGGATAATAAAGGAAAAATAATACCTACCTGTCATGTGTAACATGCCATGTGCTCCTCAAGAGCTGGTTTAATCGGTGCGTTGTTCGTGTGTGAAGTGAAGATGTGTAGCATCCTGTAAATGTTCACAAAATGGATTACCTTGTAACTGAAATGTGTTCATGCTCGGGTGAGGCTGATAAATGTGATAATGTTGGAGGCCTTGATGATGTAAATTATGATGACAGTGGTACCGATGATCCTACTTTGTTCTGAAGTTAAACTTTTACTTGCAGTTTAAAATTTGAAAGTTTTTACTATTTAGGTATATGATGTATAATATAGAATAACAATACAAAGATAACAAATAATATTTAGCGCTACAAAATTTGTATCATTTAGTATTTATCATCACTCAGTTCCTTTTCAATTACCTTTATTACTTATTTTTTTCCTTGCATTTTTCAACCCTTCCCCTCCCTCTCCCCCTCTCCAGTCGCGGGTCCCGGATGTCCACAAATGTTTTTCCTAATCTATACATGTTTTAAACATTAATATTTATACATAATTTTCTTTATTTTTTATGAAATGGAATTTTTTTCCCATGCACTTTGCAACTCTTCCCCTCCCCAGTCGCGGCTCCTGGATGTCCACAAATGTTTTTCCTAATCTATAAATGTTTTAAACATTAATATGTATTCATAATTTTCTTTATTTTTTATGAAATTGAATTTTTCTCTCTTGCAATTTACAACCATTCCCCTTCCCCTCCCCAGTCGAGTGTCCTGGATGTCCACAAATGTTTTTCCTAATCTATAAATGTTTTAAGCATTAATATTTATGCATAATTTTCTTTATTTCTTATGAAATGGATTTTTTTTCCTTGCACTTTTCAACCCTTCCCCTCCCCCTCCCCCTTCCCAGTTGCGGGTCCCGCATGTCCACAAATGTTTTTCCTAATCTATAAATGTTTTAAACATTAATATTTATACATAATTTTCTTTATTTTTTATGAAATGGAATTTTTTCCTTGCACTTTGCAACTCTTTCCCTCCCCTACCCCTCCTCCACCCCTCCCCCTCCCCATCCCCTTCCCCAGTCGCGGCTCCTGGATGTCCACAAATGTTTTTCCTAATCTTTAAATGTTTTAAACATTAATATTTATACATAATTGTCTTTATATTTTAAGAAATGGAATTTTTTTCCCTTGCACTTTTCAACCCTTCCCCTCCCCCTCTCCCTCCCCAATCGCGGGTCCTGGATGTCCACAAATATTTTTCCTAATCTATAAATGTTTTAAACATTAATATTTATTGATAAATTTCTTTATTATTTATGAAATGGGATTTTTTCACCTTCCATTTTTTTACCCTTCCCCTCCCCCTCCCCCTCCCCAGTCGCGGGTCCCGGATGTCCACCATCGCTTTTCTTAGTCTATAAGACATAAGGAACAAAATGAGACCACTCACTATACTTAATCATAAAATTGCACACGGGATGTAATTAGAAAATGGACTAGATAGCCTGTGAGCTAAAAACTTCACATTCTGTCCATATCTTAAATACCATTCAATTGATTTTAAATAACGATGTGATGTCAAATACGCATCAGGGTACCTAACTGATATGATAGCCGGGCTATTGTTGTTTATTAAAAAATATCTTTTTATTTACCTTTATTTAATATTGTTAAATTTTATAAATTATTTCATTCTATAGTTATTACTTAAACTTTTCAGTACCACTTGATTATCCCGTCAACCAATTTCACCAAATTGTACAAATCATCCATTTAATCACCAAGTTATGCATATTGGCATAATTTTTATTTTAATTAACGAAAGAAGAAATAAATTAGTAAAACATCAATAAAAGTACAAATAAAAAGTCGAATTCAAAATCACATTATGACATAACACACATGGGTAACCTATTTAATGTAAACTGAATGCAACATTTATGATAATCCGTTATTGGCATATAATTTTATAATCTGGCGATAATTTTTTGGTCGACAGGATAATCAATTAGTACCCGCTTTTATTCATTATTATTTACTTTTTAAAACAATAGAAAATAGTTGATATATGTACTACTTGGTTATCCCGTCCACCAAAAAACCATCGCCAAACTATAAGATTAAATGCCGATAATGGACGATTGTGAATATCGCATCCAATGACATTAAATACGATGCACGTGTTTAACGCCATTAAGGGATTTTTATTTCGACTTTTTATTTGTATGTTTTATTCTACTTATTATTCATTTTTATTTGCGTTCCTAATTATGTAAATACGTAGCACCTACAGTTGTCGTTAAGGCCGTCCGTCTGCCCGTCTGTCTGTCCGTCTATCCGCATATAACAACGCAAAAACTACCAAACCGAATCTTTTGAAATTTAAAAAATATATTTATTGCATAATTTTGTCGAGTCATTTCAAAGTTTATGAAAATTGGATGCATAGATCAATTACAGGGAAAATCAAAAATATTCTGTTACATTACGGTCAATGGGGAAAAAAGTTTCATATAAATTTTAATCGTTTGAAATTTCAAATATATAATTTTTAGATAATTTTGTCGTGTCATTTCAAATTTTATGAAAATCGGATACATAGATCAATTACAGGGACAATCAAAAGTATTCCATTACATGACGGTTAATAGGAAAAAATAGTTTCAAGTAAATTTTAATGCTATTAAACTCTTTCAAATATAATAGAATTGACATGCCTATGAAGTATATATATATCATAGCAAACGCGGTAGCGTTTGGTATAATATGTTTAAGAAATAGAAAATGCGAACGTCTTTTTGAAATTTCTGGCGAACCAGTTGACGTACGACAGTGATTTTGTTTTCAAAAGATAGAACTCGACGAGACGAATAAAAGGATAGCATTAAAAAAAATATCGCAGTTTACTGTAGTTTTTTATTTAACTTTTAACAAAAAAATACAGACGAAAAATTCAACAGGCAATAGTTAACGTTATTATGGATGGATTAACTTCGTTTTTGGTTTATTTTTATCGTCTTGATAAAACTTAGAACAGTTTTTTTTTTTTCATCTTTGTATGTTTGATGGTTTCTGAGAAAATCGAATTTATGTCTTAAACCTCCAGGTCTTTTGCTGTTGCGATTGTAGTTATTTTTATTCATTGCCACCAAATTTAATGTAAAAAGTGTCATGTATGTATAATAATTCATTCAAATTAAACAAATCACGTGAAAAACATGGTTATTTGTTTTTATTGCGAAGCTTTTAGTTTCAGTTCTTTAAATAATAAAGTTATAAACGCAGTGTTTTTTTTTTTTTTTTTTTTGAATTCATGGTTAATTTTTCAAATAACATGCATTTTATATGACCATGGGGTGATTTTCTCGAGTGTCCTAACATTTTGAATTTTAGTAGTAGAAAAAAAAATGGGAAAAAACAAGTACATCGGAAAAAAAGTATCTGGGAAAACCAAAATTTCTTTTCAGGAACTAAATGTAAGATTTTTTAATTATGATTGTATAACGTCCTAATTTACTTAAGGAAAAGATATAGAGTAAAACAAAAACTTCACATTCTGTCCATATCTTAAATAGCATTCAATTGATTTTAAATTGGGATGTGATGTCAAATACGCATTAGGGTACCTAATTGGCACGAAAATTTTGTTATTTTGTCTGATATGATAACCGGGCTAATGTTTATTAAAAATATATATTTATTTACCTTTATTTAATTTGTTAAATTTTATAAATCATTTCATTCTGTTGTTATTAATTAAACTTTTCAATACTACTTGATTATCCTGTCGACCAATTTCGCCAAATTGTACAAATCATCAATTTATTCACCATGTAATTCATATTGGCATAAGTTTTATTTTAAATAACGAAAGAAATAAATTAGTAAAAATCAATAAAAGTACAAATAAAAAGTTGAATTCAAAATCACATTATGGCATAACAAACATGGGTAACCTATTTAATGTAAACTGAATGTAACATTTATGATAATCCGTTATTGGCATTTAATTTTATAATTTGGCGAAAATTTTTTGGTCGAAGGGTAAACAATTATCACCGGTTTTTGGTCATTATTATTTTCTTTTGATAATAATAGAAAATAGTTAATAGAGGTACTACTTGGTTATCCCGTCCACCAAAAAACCATCGCCAAACTATATTATTATATGCCGATAATGGATGATCGTGAATGTCGCATCCAATGACATTAAATACGACGCACGTGTTTAAAACGCCATTAAGGGATTTTTATTTCTACTTTTTATTTGTATTTTTTATTAAGATTCTACAAATTATTTTTTTGTTTTATTCAAAATGAAAACTATGTCTATATGTATAATTTCGCTATGAGTTTGGCAATTTGTATAGTTTGGCGAAATTGGTCAACGGGCTAACTAAATAGTACCTTAATATATATGCATGTAATTGAAGTTTGAAAACTAAGATTTTGCGAAATTGGCGTCAGAAGAATATCGCACAATGTCGTGCATATATGGTATCTGTGCCAAGAAAGCATCAAATGAAAAAACACATGGTGATGCAAAAAACTTTTGTGATGGTGTGAAGTGAATGTAACATTTACGATCAGCAAATATTGGCATTTAAAAGTATTTTGCTTGAGATATTGTCGAAAAAGCAATGCAAAGATGTACTTTCCCTCTCCCTTCCATTTCCAAATGTACTAAATCAAAAATTATGAAAAAAAAAATCAGAGTTTACTTAAAACTGTGCATACAAATTATAGCAATTATCCAAATTTTTCTAATAGAATTTCTCAATTTTCCGATTTTAATAAACGCTATTTTAAAACTAAAATTTAATCGGCTAAATCGCCAAGTTGCATAATGATCATCGCCACTGAATATATAAATAATGCCATATTTGCAAATTTATCGGTCAAAAAACAGTGGAACCTTGGTTTACGGCCGCCTCTGTTTTTGACAAGTTCGGTTTATGACCAACTTCAGTGTTCAAAATTTTACTCTTTCGGGGTAGGATAACTCGATTCGCGACCAAAGCTGTCGAATAGTTCAGTTGGCAATCCTCACATAACTCTTGTTATAAGTCAAGTTTGAAGTAAAGTGCGCGTATCAGAGTGCTTTGTGACCTTCAGTACAGAAAAAAATTTAACTTATTGTTTTAATTTTAATCAGTTTTGCAAAATTTTTAGCCTTTATTATGACTTCTAAGAAGTAAAAAGCGTTTAGTGATAGCAGTAGTAAGAAGCTTAAGCGAATTACTGATCAATTATGAAAAGAAGTAGTGACAAAACTTAAGAACGATGATAGTGTAATCAAAATAGCTAAAGAATACGGTGTAGATGAACCGTCGATTACTCCGATTATAAAGAACTAGTCGGATGTGGCAACCCCAAAACTATTTTCTATCTCATGCATTAAATGAGTCAAAATTCATTATTACAGTGCCAAAATCAAATGACAATCATATGCTCACCGTGAGGATTCTAAAGGCATGAAATTCCAAACATTAGTTTTTGAAATTTGGAATAGGACTGTTGGGGATATCGGTAAAAATACAGCATATATGCGACACTTGTTGGAAGATTTACCCAAAACACGCAATCAGCAATAATATAAATCGAAGTGTGCCTAAATCTCAAGTTTGATGAAAATTTGTGCATTAATTCCTGCGATAGAGATATATTGGTAATCGGAACAATTCAGCATAGTAGCGCCATGTGTTTGGTTATTGAAACCAAAACGTAAACAAAGCCAATTCATATAAAGATTAACTGAATTTGAAGTTTGATGAAAATCAGTGCGTTAATTCACGAGATAGAACTATTGCGAAAATAATGAAAAATGCAACACGGTTAAGCCATCTGTTAAACGATTTAAACCAAAATCTAAGCAGCAAACAGTATCAATTTATATCAGAGATTACCTGAATATAATTTTTTTAATCCCATGCATTAGTTCTTGGACAGAGCGCCCAAAAAATTTATATCACATACAGAGTCAGGTACAAGAATGGATTATGATCATGAACTGAGGTTCCACTGTATATTATATAATAAAAATTTAATTACAGCTGGTGATTTCAATGTCAATTTTACAAATACTACTAAAAATGAATTTTTAGTATATGTTTTCATCCTTGGTTTGGCGCAAATCTATTAAGGCTGTATTTCGAGCGACTTTCTCCAAAGAAGATAATTTAACCAATAATTTTCCTGAAAATGTCCAAATAATGTCCTGAATAATGTCCTGAAAATGTTTTTCTACAAAATATGTATTATCTAAAATTAATTGAATTTGTCAATTTCTGTACGAACAAATTAAAATTAATTTCGTTTTTTCACCTTTTTTGTCCATTGATTAAATAGTTCAATATTGAGCGAAATAAGAAAAAGTACTAAGAATATTTAAAAGCAACTGAGGTTTTCTTATATTCAATATATAATTATCAAAAAATTTAAATGACTAGTATTAAAAAATGCTCTGACGAGCACCAAAAAAGGTTAATATGTTTTAAAGTATGAAAAAGTGTTTGACAAGAGTTTCTAATTGAGAATGAGAAAGGACAAGGGGTCCCTTCTTGGCTGCAATTCACTGTCAATGCCAAATTTGAAAAAAATCATATTTGCGCTTTTTCCATATAAAAGAAATCAGTCACTGTTACGATAAAATTGTGTAGTGTAAAGGCATAATTAGAAAAGACACCACGTGATTAAACATGAATGTAAAGCAAAATAGGGCCAAAAACCATAGTTCCCGCAGCCAGTGTTGAATTCAGACACTTTTCTCCGGGAGGGTCTTCTGTGGTTTCGGGGGAGGAGACACAATAGAGTTCTAAGGAAATTATACTTTTTTACCATTAAAAACACAATCTAAATTTTATTGGGGGGGGGAGCATTTGATACCTTCGGGAGGGAATGCCACCCTCCCCGGCCCACCTCCTGCATTCAACACTGCCTGCAGCGTATCACATTCACGCAGTCCCACCACAAACTGTCGCAGTTTAAAACAGCACAGAAATCTGATTTGTGTGCAGTTGCAGTGCAGAGTCAACAATGCAGTTAACATGTAAAGCACGATTGAAAGTTTTACTAAAAAGTAAAGATAGAAAGTTTTACGCAAATTTCTTTTATATGGAAAAAGCGCAAATATGATTTTTTCAAATTTGGCATTGACAGTGAATTGCAGCCAAGAAGGGACCCCTTGTCCTTTCTCATTCTCAATTAGAAACTCTTGTCAAACACTTTTTCATACTTTAAAACATATTAACCTTTTTTGGTGCTCGTCAGAGCATTTTTTAATACTAGTATATATATAATGAGCTAAAAGATAATTTCGAAATGCGGTAACACCACAGAGTAAGACTAAATTGCTCACCATTTCATATGAAGCCTTGTCATCCATTCGTTGGAGTAATCCATAGCAACTGATCCGTTGGCTTTCATTCGCACCGCATCTTTTTGGAAAATCATGAAATTCCTCAGGAGGCACACAACTGTTCATATAAAAATATAGTCTGCACTATCGTCTCGCACTTTTGGAGACACGTGAAATTTACTAAGCTGAGCAAATGTTCATATAAAAAATAGTTGCACGTTGTTCACTATGTTGAGCGTAACTGTTCATATAAAAATGTAGTCTGCACTGTCATCTCGCACCTTTGGAGACACGTGAAATTTACTAAGCTGAGCAAATATTCATATAAAGAATAGTCTATGAGAATGATGCACATTGTTCACTATGTTGAGCGTAACTGTTCATAAAAAATAATGGTCTGCCATATCGTCACGCACTGCCATCTGCAGTTGCCTGAAATTCATTATGTTGATGTCGGAATTTCCAGTAATTTTCAGACATTCATTTTTTCTTTTCACAAATTTGATCATATGTCAAAGAAACTTGGATGCTTGTGAAATCATGGGCTTCCCCGTTCCGGAGATGATTTTCGCTTACAAAACTTTTCTATTTACTACCTACATAGCTGGGACCAAAAACCTTATTAATCTTAGATTCTTTTCTCGGAGAGAACTCCATTTCTTTTTTTTTGTTTGTTTGTTTCCTCCCCAAAACTTTTTTTTCTTTTCATTGGTCTTCTGCTATCGCTTTGATTAGGGGCCATTGCATCGCACTTCTCATTGGCCGCCTTGACCAGTAGGGGGTTCATTCCTTTCGGCCACTAGAAAAACCTTTTTTTCTTCTTCCCACGGGTTGCAGAAACTCATCAGACCCCTATCCGATCCTCCCTCCTGTGGGCGTTCTCGGCTGTAAATTCTGCTATTGTTAGCTTCTGCGCGTAATGTCAAAATTGGAGACAGTCTGGTTTTTTTTACAACCTTTGCTATTGTTACGTCTGAAGTTTTTATGGTGAGCAATTGAAATCCCACTTGTGTTCCTTGTTAAAACCATTCGTTCTTACCGAACGTTATAAAATCATAAAGTTTATAGCTTTAATTTAAAAAAAGCTTTCATCTTTTCCTGAAACCTAAAGTTATTATCACTACTTGAATGAATGAAACGAACTTGAAATGAATATTAGTGAATAAAATAAATTTTAAAACTTTAATTAATAATTCTTTTTTTTATATGTATACAAATATTTTTATATTTTCGCTTTAGTTGTGCTAAATCATTCTTTATATGTACATATTTCTTCTAGCAATGTCGTGACAATATCGTCACTACATTCAACAATACAGAACATGTTACATGTGATTGAATGGAATACTGACTATATCAATAAAAAAAATCCTTTATGTATTGAAGAACAGTTCCATATTTTAGCATTTACATAGTTCATTGTTTTAGAAGCAACACATTACCTGAAATAGAAACACTGAGGAACAAAGGTAAGTTGAGAAATCTTGCTATTACAAATTATGACACTTTTACATGCTTAAGTAATTAATTTCAGAAGAGAGCAAAGACGTCGAAAAATTGACAGTGCCACTCCATAGGACACTAAAATAGCTCTCCTCTAAAAGGAATACACTACATAACATGTATAATGATATTGAGAGGGGAAAAAATTTTAAATGATATAAAAAAACTAAAACATATATAAGGTATAATATGAATTTTTCTTTTTGTTTTATGCAAATTTTGCATTGAGGCGAAACCTCACTTTCATGATGAAATATTTTAAGGATTCACATTTTTTCGAAAATGCAGAGTGATTTATGTCAAAGTTATGATAATTAAAATTGTTGCATATACAATTCCTGCATTTTACCTGTTTATCACAATGTCCTTCAATGTGGTGTTCAGCACACCATACACATATTCTAGGCCTAACACAATCTTTTGCACGATGATTGTAAGCCTGACAATTAAAACAACGTACTACTCTAACAAACCGTTTTACGGAAAATTTTAGATTATCAATCTTGATAAATCTGGCTTTGATCAAATTAACTGCGATGTCAGCTGGCAATTCCAATATATAATTTATTTTCTTCTTTAACTTTGAATTTTTTAGGAACTGGACTTTATACTTATTTTGTTTGTCTATTATGGCATTTACTATATCTTTAGTAGCAATGTTGTCTGGAACATCATAGATAATCACTTTAACATTTTTTTTTGCTTTTGATCTTGAAAAAGGTTAATTGAATTATCTAAGACTAAGGAAATCTGTGAACTGTCTAATAATGACTGGTCAAAGCTTGTATTATTTTCCTGATTCTGACTTACTTCATCTGTTTGTGTGTATGTGTCTTGTGTATACACACTTTCTTCTACTTGCTGGGCAGTGTCTGTATTATTTATAGATGTTTTTAATTTCTGTAATATTTTTTTGTTTACTTCTTTAAGATTATTGATTTCATTAACTGCATTCGTCCACGAATCCTTTAAAAATAGTTTGTGCATGTCGATCATGTTTTCTAATTTAAATGCTTTAATAATATCTTGTATGACTTGATTATTAGATGTGTGCTCAGCCTCATTCTCTTTTAAAATATATTTTATTTCTTCTGGGAACCATTGACCAAAATCTACTAGAGTTGATGAAAAGATGTTAATATTAAAATTTGCACTTGCTATTAAATCCATTCTTTGTTTGAAAAAAATTAAATACAGCCTAATCAATTATTAATGAGAAGTGTTTTTCACAGCTTTTTCTTTTGGAGATTAAAAATGTGTGTGATTATATGCAGATGTCTACTGCATATATATTGCATAAAAAAAAGAATTTGGATGGAGCATTTTGAATTTGAGTTTCCCGGTGTTCAAAAACATTCATTTCTCTATCTTCTTCCATCCATCCTGATTTTTCTTAAAACACAATAAATTTTATCAGAAATTATACTGATGCTTTATATTTTTCATAATGAAATCGTATTTTGGGAGAATATAAAGCTATTGTAAAAAAAAAATCCAGTATAGACGTCGCGCACGTGTGCCGTAAAACAGTTCGTGAATGACCAAAACATTAAAGAAAATGCACTAACTGTGCTCTGGAATTTGGCACCATTTGGTGCCAAATTCTGATGACTGAGTTCTGATGACCAAATTCTGAGTTATTGGTGATGACTTGATTATTGTTTATTAATGAAATAGTTTTACAAAGTTATCGATAAGTTATGTTAAGATTGTTGAAGAGATTAAAGTTTCTATTTGTGATCGTATAAGTTAACTCCAGGTTCTTATTGGACACACAAAGAGACTACAAAGTCTTACCTTGCCATGAAAAAATTATATCCGTTACATGAAACAATTAAAGATAGACGTCATATGGGCTTTCCAGAAATAATGAATTATTTCTTTTATTTGGCAACTAGAACGGAATTCCCATGCCATCTTGATAAAAATAAATGTCCTATGTCTTCCATGTGGCTTCATCATTAAAAAAAATCATAGGAATATTATCCATCTTCTTGGTAGAATAAAGGTAAGGCCATTACGGCTGCAACTATATCTGGGAATCACATGCAGCACGTGCTCTCTGGAGTAACAAGAATCCATGCCGTAGCACTCCTTTCTCTTTGACGCTTTGTGGTGGTTACTCGATAACCCCCCATATGTTTAGTATAATTCAATTTTATTAGCCATTTTATTTCATATCACCTTCCTTTTTATTAATGTTCTCAATTTAAATTTTATTTCGGTTTCGTGTATTTTCATTTCGTCGCCTGTAATGTTTTCTTTCTTACTTAGCTTTCGAATGTTCCAAGCCGGTAAAATCCTGTTCGAAATCATTCCTTCCGGTTTTGGAGATCGTTCGAGAACATTCTCGCTTGTTCTTTGGGTGGAACTTCCGTTTATTCGGACACACCCCTAGCCTATCAAATTCGTTTCCACAGGTGACGTATTTTAAGTCATTCAGCACAGGGCCACCTGCTTTGGCCTCCCCTCTTTAGGTGTTTATCAATTCTCTTTTTAATAAATTCATATTTCTCCATACTTTGCATCGTAACTTGGCTTATTTTGTCACCTCCCCCTCTTTCGCTCGCTGCCAAATTGGCGTATTTTGGGATTCCAGTAACCTTTTCTCTTTTTCCCCTGGGCTCTCGGCCACCTGAGTGAGTTGCGCTGTTAGACACCTGCCGTAATGGATGCGGTCGGATGATTGGAAGTTTTGGGTGGAATTTTTCGGGGCATGTGTGCGTGCGCCCCTCCAGACCGTTGTATACGGGCAACATTTCAGGCTGCTATGATCACGCCATGGTTTCAGGAAAGGTTGATTTTTTAAGGCCGCCAGGAGCAAGGCCCCTTCAAAGGCATCCCGAAATTATTGTGTAAATAAGGGCACACCATGGATCTTCTGTTCGTTGATCTCGTGTTAGCTTTATAACTAAAGAAGAATGTCGTCATGTGTCTTCTAAATATTTATTTTATTTTTATCATCTCATCATTAATAATTTTCTTCAACTGCTTTTTGTGCTCAAGTTTCTTCAATAATCTTTTCATGTGATCTCCGTACTCTGAAAAGCATGCAGAGGTGAAGATTTTCTTTCGTGAGTTGAAGAATGTTCTTTCAAGAAGTGATCTTACATATTTACATAACGTAGTGACTTTATAATTTCTTTCGTCATTTTAATTTGCTATTTGGCCCATCTTCATACAAATAAATTTTAATATTCACGGGGCGTTCCATCGAAAATATTGGTGCATATCTATATAAAATTCTCGTCTGATAATATATACATATTTAAAACATACATATATTTAAGTGATGTTTCTTTTTGAAGAAAATGATGTCATTTTCCTTTTGTGTGTTATGAGAAATTTTTCAAGTTCATACTGTCAAGATATATCAAAAAAAATGTGTTATGATGAAGAATGTTGGTTGTGTTTGGAATATATCAATTTAAAAACATATCTTCATTTGTAAAGTTTTTACTATAAAACAAATGTTTAATTTCTATGAGAAACAAAAGTGTTTCTATAAAGAAGATATTCGATTTTTTTCATGAAAGAAATACAAGTATTTCATAAATAAATAAATATTAATCTTCAACCAATCTGTGTATTAATTCCTGTATATGTGTCTGGATTTACTACTCATCATCTGCCAAGGACTTCACAGGTAACTTTACCTTTTCTTCAAATTTATATTTTATAATTTTGTATTTAGTTTATCATCTTCAAGATTAAAAGAATATTTTTATTATTTTAAGTGAAGTAAGGATGGTCACTTTTGGGTCGTTTGCTGGCCTCCATTCTTCGTAATGTACCAGTCACTATCACGATCATTTTTTTGGCCTAGTTGTGGGTAGAAACAAATAAAAAGTGTTTCTCCTCCCATCTCTTCTTCTCACCCACAAACCAAACACAACACGCTTGTCCCCGTACTAACTCCTGAAAAGTTCCGTACGCCATCAACACGCGGAGAAAACCGAAACGCACCAAGAAGTTGGTCAACCAGGAGGAACGCTCTCGCCAAAAGAGCGATAGAGCAACGAATAAAATGTGCGCGTACGGCATCCGGAGTAAGCAGGAGAAAATCTCCCGCGAAACAAGCGGCAATGTACGGCAGGAGCTATGCGATAAGCCGATCGAATCTGAACGATCGTAAAACCCTGAAATGCAATGAATAAGACAAATACGCTATGCGCTTGTTAAGTACAAAAGAAGGAACTATATAAAAAATATTAATGAAAAGAGAAAAAATATATTGTACTGAAAATAAAGATTACGTAAAAATATGGATTTTAAACATCGTATTTAGATAAAATATGTGGAAAAATGAGGATTCAAAAAACATGTCATGATATTTATCATGACAACAACTTTTGCTTATTTTATGCATTAATATAAGTATTTATGATAGCAACTTAGTTCAGCATTATGGGTTACAAATAAATTTTGTTTTGCTGTAGATAGACTTCGAAAATTCTACTACCAGGTTATTGTATAAAAATCCACAATTGAATAGCTATTTTCTTTTTTTTCTGAAACAACTTTATAATGAAAATGTACAGGGTATTTCTTTCCCCCCCCCCCCAATCTGACCAATTGTACATTTTCATTGATTTTGTGTGAAATTTCAAAGATATTAATACAAACAAGCATATAACAATGGAATAATTTATTGATAACTTCAAGGTCATACAATTAGTACATTCAGAGTTTTGGATGAAATTTAAGAAAACAACAACTCTTAAACAAACATGTTGCATAGTGTAAACATACATAAATTTGTGATATACTAATTCAGAGTTTCCCACAGGCAGTTTCATGACTGTGCTGCACCCTGACTATCCTTTGGTTTTAAAAATAGCACCATTTTTGTCTCTCAATCCAAAAAAATATCACCTTCCTGACCAATCAATCTAAAAAATTGTGCCCTTACTGCCTTTTGTACAAAAAATAAATGCGCATTCATTAGAAATAGACTCATTTTTGTACATTGAAAAAGAGTGTCATAAATTTTAAATATTAAAAATTACTTTAAAAATCGAAAAGATGAATCAAAGAATCTAAAAAAGTTCCTTTTTTTTTCACCAGCAGAATTCTGCTCTTTTTTAAACCTGGGAGAAACTCGGTTAATTTAATATATTATAATCAAATAATGGACAGTCATTTAGAAAGATCACAAACACAAATTAAAGTTATACAAACTTACAATATGGAACCATTTATCTTAAAACCAGCTAACCAGTGGTTCAGAATAATACTTTCAATAGAATAATATGAGAATCTTTCTACAAATAACCAGTCATGTGTGAGTTATACTCACACATAGAAGATGCTACCCAATTAATATATTAATTAGTTATTGGGCACTGCAGCATACAAATATATCATTAAACATAAATGCAAAATCTAAACGCCTTCAGGCAGTTTCTTACAACTAAATTTATTTTTTGTTTGTTCATCTAATATTTCATGTAAAATTCTTGCTAGAGTAGGGTAAGTGTACCAGTAGTGTGCCACGTACCAATAGTGGGCCACCAGTTTTTGAAATTAAAAAACAAGTTTTCTAGTCACCCCTGTCAGATAACAAACTAATTGCTGATTGGGTGGAACCCTTATCTGTTATCAGGCAAAGGGGCAACTTCAGTATTCTCATAGTTTTTGAGCTGGAATGGTGTTTTTACAGACAATGCGAAAAAACTAGAGAAACTAAAATTATTTTACATAGTGATCAAAACTTCTAAATATGATTTTATTATTGTGTATATTTAAGTGTCAAAATCTAAAACAAATTATAACTTCTGTACAGTATGTATTAAATTCAAGAATGGAGTGGCCCATTTCTAGTGGGCCCTACTTGAGCATCAGAAAGTTACCATGGCCCACTACTGGAGCATAGAGGAAGATAACATTTTGAATTTTTCATTCTTTCTATAGAATATATTTTAAAAATTAGAATATGTATTCTTATACATAAAGGTAAGGACTAGGCTAATATATATATATATGTATATATATTTTTTTTAAATTGAGTAATACTTTAATAATAATTAGATAAATATCCTTAAGTGGCCCACTACTGGTGCATTTACCTTACTATTAATTTTTCAGCAAAGAAAACATTTAAATTTTTATTGATGAGAGATTACTCACTGATACCTAAACTTTTGCACCCGCCCCCCCCTGTCATTAAACATTATTATCTAGGTTTTAAAAGCAGATGCCACATAGAGTATATAGATGGCACCCATTTCTTTACGTATGCCCAGACTAATTGTATTTTGAAGGTTTAATATCTCGGTCAATAAAAGCTAATCTCAATTTTTTTCAAAAATCATTATCTCCAGTCCTTCTACGCTTTTACAATAATTGGTACCTCCAATGTTTAATTCTTTTGCTTAATATCTGCAAATCAAAATTTGTATGTAGTGTAAAAATGCTATTTTTCAAAAACTATGTGACCAATCACTTAGTTATTCTACAAGGTATTACTTTATTACTTTTAATTTTTTCATAATTTTAATTTGGATTTGGAAATAGAAGAAGTGATGGAGACATATTTTTCAATTATATTTTTGACAGTATATCTCTGAAAATATGATACCTACAATTAAAAAGAATGCATCTTTGAAAGCATTATGAAGGCTTTACACATTATACTACATGAAACACAAATAAAATGTATTTTTTGAAGTATTTTAATCTGTTCCTCTACGCTTTTCCTAAATACATTTGTGAATGGTTAATAATGTATAAATGTGGGTCAATAACCTTTATTACTTCAGCCAATTTGAACTTTCCATGTTCCATAGTTTATGAATAAAATTGATGTAACAGACAAACACAGGAATGATCATATAATGGTTCATTTTTACTTTAAAAATAATAAATTTACTTTCTGTACCTAAAAAATGGTCCTTTTAATATTAGTTCGACATATGCATTGGCTTGATATATTTCTGCATGCATAGTATAATTTGATGTCAATGTTTAGTATGCATTCAAAATAGAAGCATATTTAGTTCAATATTGGACGCTTTTATGCAGAACTGTTGTTGCAATAGTAATCCCATAAAATGCCTTCTTTCAAACTTGATTGAATTTGATTCTCAATCAGTGTAGTTTAAGAATTTATTTGAAATCAAACAATGCTACAATCATATATAGTCTACAAACCCAATTATCACATTCAGTGCCAAGGTGACTGACACTGAAGTTAAAAATTTTATAAGTTTTAAATAATTATTTAAAAAGTTTAATCCTCTAACACATAATTAAGCAATTTTTTAATAAATTTTCAGTAACTACTTAAAACAATATATATATATATATTGTTTTACAATGTATTGTATATTTGTATGTATTGTATTACAATATGTGAACCATTGCATTTAATAACTTATACCACATTGAACATGGAGGGGGAAAAATGAATAATTAAAATGAATACAAATTGAATTTGTAGAACCAAAGCAGAATCTTCAGACCCCCAAATACTTTAGAACTACAAATGAAGTGTGTGGTTTCATCTTCGTATTTGCCATAAAAAAGCAAAATAATACGAATTTGGGCTATCAACACACATAAAACCTAAATTAAACGAAGAAAGAACATAAAAAAACAAGGCACATCAAAATTACTAAAATGGATAGAAAAATGAAAAAATACATAAATAATTATTGTCAACATGATAATAAATAAATAAATTGAAAATGGAGTAATGTGATACCAGAAAAAATAAACCATACACCATAGTTTACTCTATTAAGATTTAAAACAAAATCATTTGACTATGCTAAGCTAAACTCAATATCTTTTAATATAAGATGATTTAAGATTTAAAAATAGCTAATTAATATATTTACCCTATACACTTAGAAATAATATTATAGGTCTCCAATTTATTAAAAGTTAGGTAAAATTTAATCATGTAAATTAATTAAATTACATTAATAGAATTAATTGATGTAACTATACAATTATCCATACATTAGTGTCAAACATCCATTATAATATGTTTTTCAATTTAACAAATGCATCTTCCAGTCTCATTTTTTTAATTATTAATTAACCATTGCACATTATCCAGACAACTTCACCCATATATATGTATATTTAGTTTTATAGTATATTTTAGACTGTCAATCATTGGTGAAAAGCACAATCTAAACAGAAAGTTCAGTATTAGTCAGTGGTGACTGATGTGGTGCTCAACTCGTTAAATGGATTTACTGCAATGCCAAATCAGTTACCTGGAACTCATCTGGCCTAGCTGGATAAATGATTCTATACTGTTTTTTAAATTATATATTTTTCAACTTGAAATTCTGTAAGGAGAAAAAAAACCCAATCCTTGGGTTTGTATAATATTTTAAAAATCTTTCTGTACATAAACACATTAAAAGTGCAACCAGTTCACTTTATTGTTTGAAACATGTTAAATGTACCTATTCATCTATGCAAATTACAAGAGATCTTTATAACACATACAAGGGGGTTGAGATAAGAGGTTATGCCTGTTACAGAATTTGGGGTCACATAAATCCTATTTCACATATTATTAAACTCACTTTGTGAACAAGCACAAATATGTCTGTAATATATCAATATACAGTAGAGGATCTTTATACAGGGAACTGTTTAGGAAGAAAGAATCCTTTAATGGACCCTTCAGAATTTTTTTTTTCCATTTCAAAACAGGGCTCTTTACAAATTTTTTCATGAAAAAAAATAATACTTTACAAAATTATTGTTCTTAACAACAGTCCTCTCACAAAAACTTTCCATCTCTAAACTACAAATTTAATCATTTAACCCTCTCGAGATAGAATTATTTTGCAATGGGGAAGTTGCACTCATCTTAAATTATGCTTTCTTTTATGTTTAATTGATGAAGACGATCTTACATACTCCGAAATTCAACTCGGAATTGTAAAAATAATCTAAAATAACTAGTTATTGCAGTTTTAAACTCTGTTAAAAGCAAAACAAAACCATGTGATCCGAAAACGGGACGGGATTGGTTTGACATCACTACACGTGAAATGCAGATTCTTCCCTTTTTCCTAGCCGACTGCATTGTGACTGAAGGCTGTTTTACATTGCTTTCTGTTTGTTATCTACTATAAAGATCTTTTAAAGACTCATTTACACAAAAACTAAATCAAATTAGAGTCAAAACATTATTTTATTTAACATATCCAAATATAATGTATTATTGATTTATACATTTGTATTAATTATCATTTAGAAAAATGCTGTAGGTAGTTGGGTTATAAGATACAAAATTATACCTTCTTGAAATAGCTTTTTTTTCTCTCAAATTTATTTTAAGGGCATAAAAAATGCATTTCTTGTGGGTAAAGATACAAGGAGCTAAAGCTAAAAGGCACATTTATTTTTTACTCACTCTGATTTACTTAAAAGAATAAAAAATGAATTATAGTTTTATTAAAAAATAAATCTTAGGTAAAATTGTCTTTATCTAGTTTTTGAAATGTAGTTTTCACTAGTTTTTGTATGTTTCCTTAATTTATTGTAATGCTTAATAATTTGTTTTATTATGAATAAAATTTTGTGTTGTGCAAGTTATATTACAGATAAAAAAGTAACTAGAATTTATTACAAGAAAGTTAAATTTTAAACTACTGCATAAAAAAAACAAGAAAAATTTTAATTCTGACTAATCGAATAAAATTTTAAATTAAATACTATCAATAATAATTACGTATTCATAGATCAGAAACAAATTACTACAACATACGTTACGTGACTAAATTTATAAATACAAGGTAGAACCCGTCAAATTTTGATGAAAGAAAATGTTCAAGAAAGAACTATTTCATTGACTCATATTAAACCTACAAAATTAGTTATAGTAAAAAATGCATTTTATATTGGTACGTCTAACTCTTAAACAAACAATATATATCGTCAAATTAACAAGATACTATTTATATAAAACGCAAATGTAGAAATTGTTAAAATTAAACTTTAATCATCTATGTAAGCAGTAAAAAATAATAAAGATATGTTATTATGATAAAGTTATCAATTAAGGTTCTTATGCTAGTATTCCAAAATGATAAAAAGCAAAATTTATTCAACTTTGACTCAATCATAGAATTTTTTTTTTCCCTGTGAAATCTAAACCCGGCATCATTTTCACCACATCAAAATTTACAAATGTACATTTCACATCTGTATTCATGTTTAAAAAAATTGGCATTTTAAGTTGGTAATTTTGATTCAAAATTTGAAGTCTCAATGCTATTAGCTGAAACAGATATTAAACTGTTGATATTCTTTAACATGTAAATCAAATTTTGTAAATGAAGTCAAAATTCACCGGGTTTTATAACAGAAGATATTTAAATTTCTATTTTTACCCTTTTAATGAGAAAATGGCAACATAAAGATACAGCACTCAATTTTTTCCCTTTATTCCTTTACTTTAAATAGAAATGGAGTACTCCTGTTGCCACAATTAGAAAAGAGGTATTAAAAGCTACAAATTAATATTTCAAAAACAAATTAAGATACAGCTTTCAAACAAATTTCGTTTAAAAGTACATATTTTTTTCTACACGATGGTGTAAAAATTGAAAATATGCAACATTAAGAAGTTTAGAAACTTTTAGTAGCAAAAATTGCAATACCAAAATTCATTTAAAATTTGAAAGTGTTGCCATTTGCAAAATGACGTATGCGTTACGCACAGATACATTTGGCCTTTATAATATAGATTGTCTTTTATTTTTTTTTATGTGCTTACTTAAAAATAAGTATTAAAGCAAAAACTTATGATTGTAGTTCATTTTTTACTTTTTATTTTCATAAAATGTCGAATATAACACGATAATTTGGCATGGTTATCAAACTTAATTATGAAAAATTCACTTTTTTTTTTTAAACACATTTGGTAGAAAATGTAGGCTTGTGAATTTATCTGAATTTTCAACTTATAATCATTGTTTATTATTATGAAAGTGTTGATTTATTCAAGCATATTTCTTAAATATGTCCACCCCGGACAACCGCTGAATTCAACACTGCTTATAATACATATGCATTACCGTATTTTCGGGTGTATAGTCCGCGGCTTATACAAGAAAAAAACCTTCCAAAAAGCCACTGCGGTTTATACACGGTGCGGGTTATACAAAGATTTTTTTTTAAATGGAAATTGTGATATTTTTTCTACAACTTTTAAACCTCAAAAATTTGAAAAAAAAAATCAAAGTTTGTAATTTTTTTTCGCTATGCCGCGAAATTTAGAGAGTTCTCCCATGTTTGTAAAGGCTTTTTTTTAACTGCTTAAAAACAATTATTTCTGGGTTTGGAAGAACTGTCGTAACTATCACCAAGTATTGCACTCATAAATCTAAGTCGTGAAATTTTATACAAAAAAAAACTCCAAAATGGGGGGTCGACTTATACGCGGGACCTTAAAAAATGACACGAAATGTATTAAAAAATCTTGAAAAAACGCCAATTTCATCAAAGATTCGTGATTCATTCATTTCATCATGATTCATCCGTATTTAGCGATTTTTGTTTTTCAGGGGAAGGGCGCTTTTTCGGGATTTTTTGAAAATTTCAGATTTTTTATAAAGTGGGGAGGGAGCGTTTGATCGGGAAGGGCGGATTAATGGGATTTTACGGTAAATAAAATATTAGAAAATAATTTGCTAGCGAATCGGTGCTGCAGCACCTCATTGTGTTTGTAGAGTACAAAATCTAAAATCCGGAACCCTTCCAACCTCGACGATTCTGAATTTAAGATTTAGTTTATTTTTCAAAATAATAATCTACCTTATCCTGTTGCAAAGAACAAAAAAAAGTGCGTGATTTATGCATTTCTGAACGATTCAGAACAGTCGCTCTTTTCCAAAACGATTCCGAGGAATCGTTCCTTTACAGAGTCGTTTCATTTCGGAATGAATTCGAGGAATCGAACTTTTCCGGAGTCGTTCCATTTCAATTAGAGTCCGAGGAATCGTTCCTTTTCGGAGTTGGTACCCTACCTATTGCAAAGAGCAAAAAAAAGTGCGTGATTTATGTAATTTCTGAATGATTCAGGTCAGTCGGTCTTTTTCGAAACGATTCCGAGGAATCGTTTCTTTACAGAGTCGTTTAATTTCGGAACGAGTTGAAAAAATCGAACTTTTCCGGAGTCTTTTCATTTCAGATAAAGTCCAAGGAATCGTTCTTTTTCGGAGTTGATGGATTCCGGATCGATTCCGAGGATTCGCTCCTTTTGGGGACCAATGACCTAAAATATGTATACATTTTATGTCCGAAATTTTAAATTTATCACCGATTTTTTTTAAATTTTCAAAAAAATTCAGAAAAAATATCACGCTTATTTAAAAAGAAAAAAAGACATGCTATAAGAGAGGGGTGAAAGGCGGATAATTTTTTTTAAGTATACTACAGTATGAGCGGTTCTTTTGACTGTTGATTAAGAGATGAATGATTCATATTAAATTAAAAATAGTAATTAATTAAAAGGTAATTAAAAATAATAAGTGAAAAATAATGAAGGGACTTAGAATTTTTCGAGCGGTTTTTTTAGTCAAGTATAGTACGTAGCAGAATTTAAGAAATGAATAATAGCAATTAACGATAATTAGTAATTAATTAAAAAGTAATTAAAAATTATGAGTGAAATTTTTTCAACATACTCTAGTATGAGGGATTATTTTTCGAGTGATGATTCATTAAGAAATTTTAATTTAGGAACTTTTAGGGGAGACTTTTGGTGTTGCCATCTAGATTTGGTCGATGGAATTAGTGTTTTTCCAAAAAGTTTTGTTGGGGATCGAACGTGTAAAATGCAGTCGTGACTGAATAATAGATTGTTACTTATCGATTCAGCCACGACTGCATATCTCTATAAGAAAATTTTAAGAAGTGCTTTTTTCTTTAAAGGGATGACGTCATTATGTGAAGCAATCACAGATGTTTTTTCGGTACGCGCGCGCCCCCTATTCTGATATAAATTCTTGCGAAACTTTTTTTAACGTTAGTTATTACTTTACTGTTGCTGAGTGAAGTCAGTCATTTTAAGTTTATGATGAGTCAACCCTCTACTGCATCCGGATTGATGATGGACCTCGTACCAAAAGTGGAACCTGCTTCAGATATCAAACCCTCTTCATCAACCCTTTTGATAAAAGAAGAACCTCTTAAGGAAGCCTCCTTCGTGTGTGAAACCTGCAACAAATCATTCCTGCAAAAGTTTATGTATGTAAGACATATCAAATTTCATCTTGACGAAAAAGCTTTCAAATGTGAGAAGTGTGATAAAAGTTTCATTCAGAAAAGTGATTTACAACGTCATATCAAGACTCATTCGAAGACGTGTGAAGTGTGCAAAGAAATTTTTTCGCGAAAGGTGGACTTCTTGAAACATCAAAAACTGCATTCACATACTCAACGTAGACTAACTGTTAAACAGAGAAAGAACCAGAAACAACAAAAAGAGGATCAACGAAGTGTGTTAATTGACCGATTGTGTAATTTACTGCAGCGGGTGTGTCTTTCCTACGAGTCACCGCCGTTATCAGTTTAATCTGCTGTTAGTGTGTTCCTACGATGAAAAGATCTCACGAAGAAGTATTGTCGCCTTGCAAGTATTCACGTTTAGAACCATCTCTGGAAATGAATGAATCAAGATTGCCTATGGAAACTGTTACCCTGTTTACTGCCACCGACTCTACAGAACCGTATGTCGATGAAGAAACTTCCTTCCCCGATTCCTGCTGCGAATCTGCTATTCTGAATGAATTTTTCATTGACTTTCCGAAATCATCTCTTTCCAACAATGATGTCCTCATAGATGACTCATCGCAAGAATCCGACGTGTCTGAACAACAAGATGTGTTGCAAACCCCACTGGTGAAAGAAGAAAATTATATTTTTCAACAAGAACTTGGAAACCATATATTTTTAGGACTACAATTTCAGAATGCTCAATACTCTTTTCAAATTAGAGAATTTTCCAGTGAAGGAATTCCAACTCAGAATGGAATCGAACTAGACATTCGCACTTGGTATGAATTCCAGTATAAAATATTTGCGTTTAATTTGAAATATACGAGTTCATCGTTTATCGCCAATAATAAACTTTTAGTTTTGAATGAGGATCAGTCTGTTATGTGTTTGAAAATGTTAAAAAATGAATCTCTTATCCAATTAAACAATGCTCAACTTGAACAGTTGAAAGAAAAAGCCTATTCATTGAATCAGAAATTGATTCATCATATGTATGAAAAACATTTACCTGCTTTATTAAAGCAAAATTGTGAACGAACTTCTCAAGAAAATGAATATGTTTTGTGGTCTAAACTGATTTATTGTATCGAGAATTCTATTGTGACTGTTTTTAATCAAATTTTTGAATGTACTGGTTGTGTTTTTAGACATCCTAGTGTGAGTTTGCATTCGTGTTTCATGTTAAACAACCGTGAAAAATTTCAACAATTAGGACACATGATTTTAATGCTTGTTAATTTCGACGATGTCCTATCCATGTTTTTAAAGAATGTAGATTCTGTGAGCGACTCGTTTTTATGTAAACTTAATGTAGAGACTTTTAAAAGTGTATTGTTTCAATCGTTTTAATAAATAGATTTCGTTATATTTCTGTGTCTTTATTTCTTTAAATGTGTGTGTGTGTTTTTCTTTAAAAGGGAGGTTCATTAAGATTTATGAAAAATGATAGGGATGAAATATACAAATCAATTAAGAAATGAAATGAAAAAATGAATTAAGACATACTCACCTGAAACACTTGCTTCCTTCACAGTGACTTGACTAGAAATGGAAAAAATCATATAAGTTCTTATCACTTGGGTTTTCCCCCTTTCGTCATGAGTGTTATCAAACCACGTGATCGAGGTTGCCTTGTGTCATTCCGGATATCTTGATTCAACGTCATCAGTGATGTCATGCACCACGTGACTTGATCTTATCAGCTGATAAGATTAAGCGATAATTACAAGTATAAAGCCCTGAGCAGCTCATTAGTGTTCATTCTTTTCGTTGAAGTTAACCTGCTCTTATTGGATACGTTCTGTTGCTGCTGCTGCTGTCTTCAAAATGCCTTCCATTCACTTTACGGATAATGGATTAAATGTGCAGTACATCAGTGATTTCATCGAGAAACCTCATGCGGATCGTTATTTGTCTGAGTTGCGGACATTACCCTTCTTTAGACCTACTTTCCGTCTGTTTGGAAAAGAGGTTAAGCCTAAACGACTGACCTTAGCCTATGGAGATGCCAATACCAGCTATGCCTTCAGCGGAACCAGTGTGCCCGGTATTCCATGGACTCCCCTGATGATAGAATTGCGTGACAAAGTGGAAAAAGAAACTGCCTGCACGTTCAACTATGTGTTACTTAATTTTTATCAAGACGGGTCAACTTGCATAAGCCACCACAAAGATGATGAATCCTGCTTGAATGCTGTCTTCCCTGTTTCAGTATTGAGTTTTGGTGCTCAGAGAACTGTAGAATTCAAAAGACCGAATGTACCCTCTACCTTTATCAAGTTAGCACATGGTTCACTTTATAACATGAATCCACCCAGCAATGAACTCTTCACCCATGGAATTGGAGTAGAACCTCACATAAAAGATGTTCGAATTAGTCTTACCTTTCGACATTTAGTGTCACACCCCCTGGATTTGAAAAAACCAAGACTAGATTTTGCTTCTTTCTCGAAGGATCCTGCATTAAATCTTGACTTGTTTTCTATCTCTGATGATGATGATAATGAACCTATTCACTGCTCACCGATGAACACACCTGAACTTGATGATTCGCATAAAGATGAATGGTTTACCCGAACTTTCAAAGAAAGTTATTATTCAACATCCTGGAATTTAGAATGGTGTACTTTAGCACAAATTGAAATGGATAAAAACTGTAACTTGAAATTGCATGTTCGAAATTTTAAAGAAGGTGCTTTCGGTAAACTCTACCCGACAAAAAATGGGGTTGTGATGACTTCAACGACGTTCGATCATTTCCAACAACATGTGACAAAGTTTCACTTTTATTCTGTGAAAGAGTCTTCGGTTTGTAATAATCAACTCATTCTAGCCTTTGTCGATGAAGACTTTTGTCTTCTTCAACAGATATTCAAAACGGATGATAAGAATTTTCATTTCAAACCCAATGGAATTCGTTTATCACGAGATCAATTTTTAAAACTTACTGAATTTTGTTCTGAAATTACAGACTGTTTCATCGATATGTTACTTACACGAGTGATACCTGTTTCAGTCCTTCGAAAATCGGAAAAATGTATCCATTTCCATATAGACTCTGATTCTGCTAAGAAAATTTTTTTATCCTGCTTAAACTCTGAAATTGAACGATCATTGAATCGTGTTTTCGACTGTTTTGGATGTCAAATAGGCCAAAACTCCCAATTGGATCACTCATGTTTAACAATTGGTTTAAGAGAAAAATATCTCATATATAAAGACAGTGCCCTTTTGAACTTTAATGTCTACCAATTTGTGAAGAATGTAACTAATCAATGTGTATGTCATTTTTCGCATGCATTTTTTGCTAGTTTAAAATCAGACTTTTATAAAAATTATTTGGAAACACTCTTTATCAACAGAGTGAATGAGTTGTAAATTTTCTTGAATAAAAGAATTTAAGTTTAAATTTTTTCTTTGTCATTATTTACCGCACTTTTTCTCATATTTTTTCTTTCAGCATAAAACTTCTTTATTCATGCTTTTTTAGAGGAAAAAAAAAACTGAAGAAGTTGAGAAAATATTTTGAACAATCATGATTGATACTAAGGTGTAAAATCTCTTTACGAGAAAAAAAAAAAATCTGAAACTTTTTTCTTTGAGTGTATTTTGAATAATAATACTTATGAAAACTTATTAAAAGACAAGCAATATGTGATTCTCTTTAATCTGTTTTTAGTTCTAAAAAAAATTAAGTCTTGAGGTAGTTATTTACGAGTAGATAATAATGAGAAAGTTGAAATATTTTTCGAAAGGATAGTTCTTGAAATCTACATCTTCATTGTGAAAAAAAGTTTTAGTTAGAATAATTTTAGTGTAAAGGAATGTTATTATTATTAAAATCTTATAATGAACAGTTTTATTATTGTTTAAGTGAATCAGAAATCATCCTTAATGATTTGAAAAGAAGATTAATTATTCTTTCATTTAGACTTTGATTTTACATTCTAATAATAATAATAATTATTATTATTACTTTTACTAATAACATAGCAAAGATTTAATTTTCAATCACTCATTAAGACTTTGATTTACACTCTTTTAATTATTTTTAAAAAAATAGAGAAAAAGATTTTGCAAATTAACATTTCTCCTAGCAAGCTTAATTTAAAAAAAGGGGAAAGAAGGATTTTTTTTTTCTTATCAAGTCTTTTAATTAAAATAAATTTTTAGTGAATACTATTTGAATTTAGACTTATAAATTAAAGAAATGTATTTATTACTATTTTCACCTAGAGAAAATTTCGTATATGTTCATATCAGTTATGATTCATCGATAAGCAACCGTTCGGGAAATCCCTTATCAGATAGAGATAAGGTGATTCACGCAGCGAAGATATAAACGGACTGCAGATCATCTCCAGTTCAGTCGATATTTTTCGTCTAGTGATCAAGTGCGTTTAATTCGGTGAGAATTTGCCTTTATTTTGTGTGTGTGTGCAATCAAGTTATGGATTCCTCATCAAATAATCAAAGGTCTTCAAATTCTTTTGACGAGGTATGTTCATTTTTAGACTATTTTTATTATTTGATGTGAAGTGTTTGTTCGTTTTTAAATAATTTTCTTGATATAGTAAATATTTTTTCATAGAATGATTTTATATATGTCATTGATTTGATAGTATAATTTTTAAAGCAGAATGTTTAACATAAATAACGTAAATGCTTTTATACAGTATGTTTTTAAAATGAATCATTTAGATGGGGAATATATTAGAATCTTCTTAAATTAAAAATAATTTTTATAAGATGAGAGCAATGCTAATTTAGAATCTATATTTTTAAACTTAATTTTGGGAAATATATATATATATATATATATATATCTTAATGATTTTATTTCGTGGAAATATTTTTAAAAGCTTTGAAGAATGATATTATTTCTTTATTATTTAATACTTGCTAACTTTTGAGGAATCTATATTTTTAAACTTAATTTTGGGAAATATATATCTTAATGATTTTATTAAGTGGAAATATTTTTTAAAGCTTTGTTGAATGATATTATTTCTATGTTATTTAATACTTGCTAACTTTTGGGGAATCTATATTTTTAAATGTAATTTTGGGAAATATATATCTTAATGATTTTATTTCGTGGAAATATATTTAAAAGTTTTGTTGAATGATATTATTTCTATGTTATTTAATACTTGCTAATTTTTGAGGAATCTTTATTTTTAAATGTAATTTTGGGAAATATATATCTTAATGATTTTATTTCGTGAAAATACCTTTTAATATTTTTAAAAGCTTTGTTGAATGATATTATTTCTTTATTATTTACTACTTGCTAACTTTTAAGGAATCTATATTTTTAAATGTAATTTTGGGAAATATATATCTTAATGATTTTATTTCGTGGAAATATCTTTTAATATTTTTGTTGAATGATATTATTTCTATGTTATTTACTACTTGCTAACTTTTGAGGAATCTATATTTTTAAATGTAATTTTGGGAAATATATATCTTAATGATTTTATTTCGCAAGTATTAAATAACATAGAAATAATATCATTCAACAAAACTTTTAAAGATATTTCCACGAAATAAAATCATTAAGATATATATTTCCCAAAATTACATTTAAAAATATAGATTCCCTAAAAGTTAGCAAGTATTAAATAACATAGAAATAATATCATTCAACAAAGCTTTTAAAAATATTTCCACGAAATAAAATCATTAAGATATATATTTCCCAAAATTAAGTTTAAAAATATAGATTCCTCAAAAGTTAGCAAGTATTAAATAATAAAGAAATAATATCATTCTTCAAAGCTTTTAAAAATATTTCCACGAAATAAAATCATTAAGATATATATATATATATATATATATATATATTTCCCAAAATTAAGTTTAAAAATATAGATTCTAAATTAGCATTGCTCTCATCTTATAAAAATTATTTTTAATTTAAGAAGATTCTAATATATTCCCCATCTAAATGATTCATTTTAAAAACATACTGTATAAAAGCATTTACGTTATTTATGTTAAACATTCTGCTTTAAAAATTATACTATCAAATCAATGACATATATAAAATCATTCTATGAAAAAATATTTACTATATCAAGAAAATTATTTAAAAACGAACAAACACTTCACATCAAATAATAAAAATAGTCTAAAAATGAACATACCTCGTCAAAAGAATTTGAAGACCTTTGATTATTTGATGAGGAATTCATAACTTGATTGCACACACACACACAAAATAAAGGCAAATTCTCACCGAATTAAACGCACTTGATCACTAGACGAAAAATATCGACTGAACTGGAAATGATCTGCAGTCCGTTTATATCTTCGCTGCGTGAATCACCTTATCTCTATCTGATAAGGGATTTCCCGAACGGTTGCTTATCGATGAATCATAACTGATATGAACATATACGAAATTTTCTCTAGGTGAAAATAGTAATAAATACATTTCTTTAATTTATAAGTCTAAATTCAAATAGTATTCACTAAAAATTTATTTTAATTAAAAGACTTGATAAGAAAAAAAAATCCTTCTTTCCCCTTTTTTTAAATTAAGCTTGCTAGGTGAAATGTTAATTTGCAAAATCTTTTTCTCTATTTTTTTAAAAATAATTAAAAGAGTGTAAATCAAAGTCTTAATGAGTGATTGAAAATTAAATCTTTGCTATGTTATTAGTAAAAATAATAATAATTATTATTATTATTATTATTAGAATGTAAAATTAAAGTCTAAATGAAAGAATAATTAATCTTCTTTTCAAATCATTAAGGATGATTTCTGATTCACTTAAACAATAATAAAACTGTTCATTATAAGATTTTAATAATAATAACATTCCTTTACACTAAAATTATTCTAACTAAAACTTTTTTTCACAATGAAGATGTAGATTTCAAGAAATATCCTTTCGAAAAATATTTCAACTTTCTCATTATTATCTACTCGTAAATAACTACCTCAAGACTTAATTTTTTTTAGAACTAAAAACAGATTAAAGAGAATCACATATTGCTTGTCTTTTAATAAGTTTTCATAAGTATTATTATTCAAAATACACTCAAAGAAAAAAGTTTCAGATTTTTTTTTTCTCGTAAAGAGATTTTACACCTTAGTATCAATCATGATTGTTCAAAATATTTTCTCAACTTCTTCAGTTTTTTTTTCCTCTAAAAAAGCATGAATAAAGAAGTTTTATGCTGAAAGAAAAAATATGAGAAAAAGTGCGGTAAATAATGACAAAGAAAAAATTTAAACTTAAATTCTTTTATTCAAGAAAATTTACAACTCATTCACTCTGTTGATAAAGAGTGTTTCCAAATAATTTTTATAAAAGTCTGATTTTAAACTAGCAAAAAATGCATGCGAAAAATGACATACACATTGATTAGTTACATTCTTCACAAATTGGTAGACATTAATGTTCAAAAGGGCACTGTCTTTATACATGAGATATTTTTCTCTTAAACCAATTGTTAAACATGAGTGATCCAATTGGGAGTTTTGGCCTATTTGACATCCAAAACAGTCGAAAACACGATTCAATGATCGTTCAATTTCAGAGTTTAAGCAGGATAAAAAAATTTTCTTAGCAGAATCAGAGTCTATATGGAAATGGATACATTTTTCCGATTTTCGAAGGACTGAAACAGGTATCACTCGTGTAAGTAACATATCGATGAAACAGTCTGTAATTTCAGAACAAAATTCAGTAAGTTTTAAAAATTGATCTCGTGATAAACGAATTCCATTGGGTTTGAAATGAAAATTCTTATCATCCGTTTTGAATATCTGTTGAAGAAGACAAAAGTCTTCATCGACAAAGGCTAGAATGAGTTGATTATTACAAACCGAAGACTCTTTCACAGAATAAAAGTGAAACTTTGTCACATGTTGTTGGAAATGATCGAACGTCGTTGAAGTCATCACAACCCCATTTTTTGTCGGGTAGAGTTTACCGAAAGCACCTTCTTTAAAATTTCGAACATGCAATTTCAAGTTACAGTTTTTATCCATTTCAATTTGTGCTAAAGTACACCATTCTAAATTCCAGGATGTTGAATAATAACTTTCTTTGAAAGTTCGGGTAAACCATTCATCTTTATGCGAATCATCAAGTTCAGGTCTGTTCATCGGTGAGCAGTGAATAGGTTCATTATCATCATCATCAGAGATAGAAAACAAGTCAAGATTTAATGCAGGATCCTTCGAGAAAGAAGCAAAATCTAGTCTTGGTTTTTTCAAATCCAGGGGGTGTGACACTAAATGTCGAAAGGTAAGACTAATTCGAACATCTTTTATGTGAGGTTCTACACCAATTCCATGGGTGAAGAGTTCATTGCTGGGTGGATTCATGTTATAAAGTGAACCATGTGCTAACTTGATAAAGGTAGAGGGCACATTCGGTCTTTTGAATTCTATAGTTCTCTGAGCACCAAAACTCAATACTGAAACAGGGAAGACAGCATTCAAGCAGGATTCATCATCTTTGTGGTGGCTTATGCAAGTTGACACGTCTTGATAAAAATTAAGTAACACATAGTTGAACGTGCAGGCAGTTTCTTTTTCCACTTTGTCACGCAATTCTATCATCAGGGGAGTCCATGGAATACCGGGCACACTGGTTCCGCTGAAGGCATAGCTGGTATTGGCATCTCCATAGGCTAAGGTCAGTCGTTTAGGCTTAACCTCTTTTCCAAACAGACGGAAAGTAGGTCTAAAGAAGGGTAATGTCCGCAACTCTGACAAATAACGATCCGCATGAGGTTTCTCGATGAAATCACTGATGTACTCCACATTTAATCCATTATCCGTAAAGTGAATGGAAGGCATTTTGAAGACAGCAGCAGCAGCAACAGAACGTATCCAACAAGAGCAGGTTAACTTCAACGAAAAGAATGAACACTAATGAGCTGCTCAGGGCTTTATACTTGTAATTATCGCTTAATCTTATCAGCTGATAAGATCAAGTCACGTGGTGCATGACATCACTGATGACGTTGAATCAAGATATCCGGAATGACACAAGGCAACCTCGATCACGTGGTTTGATAACACTCATGACAAAAGGGGGAAAACCCAAGTGATAAGAACTTATATGATTTTTTCCATTTCTAGTCAAGTCACTGTGAAGGAAGCAAGTGTTTCAGGTGAGTATGTCTTAATTCATTTTTTCATTTCATTTCTTAATTGATTTGTATATTTCATCCCTATCATTTTTCATAAATCTTAATGAACCTCCCTTTTAAAGAAAAACACACACACACATTTAAAGAAATAAAGACACAGAAATATAACGAAATCTATTTATTAAAACGATTGAAACAATACACTTTTAAAAGTCTCTACATTAAGTTTACATAAAAACGAGTCGCTCACAGAATCTACATTCTTTAAAAACATGGATAGGACATCGTCGAAATTAACAAGCATTAAAATCATGTGTCCTAATTGTTGAAATTTTTCACGGTTGTTTAACATGAAACACGAATGCAAACTCACACTAGGATGTCTAAAAACACAACCAGTACATTCAAAAATTTGATTAAAAACAGTCACAATAGAATTCTCGATACAATAAATCAGTTTAGACCACAAAACATATTCATTTTCTTGAGAAGTTCGTTCACAATTTTGCTTTAATAAAGCAGGTAAATGTTTTTCATACATATGATGAATCAATTTCTGATTCAATGAATAGGCTTTTTCTTTCAACTGTTCAAGTTGAGCATTGTTTAATTGGATAAGAGATTCATTTTTTAACATTTTCAAACACATAACAGACTGATCCTCATTCAAAACTAAAAGTTTATTATTGGCGATAAACGATGAACTCGTATATTTCAAATTAAACGCAAATATTTTATACTGGAATTCATACCAAGTGCGAATGTCTAGTTCGATTCCATTCTGAGTTGGAATTCCTTCACTGGAAAATTCTCTAATTTGAACAGAGTATTGAGCATTCTGAAATTGTAGTCCTAAAAATATATGGTTTCCAAGTTCTTGTTGAAAAATATAATTTTCTTCTTTCACCAGTGGGGTTTGCAACACATCTTGTTGTTCAGACACGTCGGATTCTTGCGATGAGTCATCTATGAGGACACCATTGTTGGAAAGAGATGATTTCGGAAAGTCAATGAAAAATTCATTCAGAATAGCAGATTCGCAGCAGGAATCGGGGAAGGAAGTTTCTTCATCGACATACGGTTCTGTAGAATCGGTGGCAGTATACAGGGTAACAGTTTCCATAGGCAATCTTGATTCATTCATTTCCAGAGATGGTTCTAAACAAGAATACTTGCAAGGCAATACTTCTTCGTGAGATCTTTTCATCGTAGGAACACACTAACAGCAGATTAAACTGATAACGGCGGTGACTCGTAGGAAAGACACACCCGCTGCAGTAAATTACACAATCGGTCAATTAACACACTTCGTTGATCCTCTTTTTGTTGTTTCTGGTTCTTTCTCTGTTTAACAGTTAGTCTACGTTGAGTATGTGAATGCAGTTTTGATGTTTCAAGAAGTCCACCTTTCGCGAAAAAATTTCTTTGCACACTTCACACGTCTTCGAATGAGTCTTGATATGACGTTGTAAATCACTTTTCTGAATGAAACTTTTATCACACTTCTCACATTTGAAAGCTTTTTCGTCAAGATGAAATTTGATATGTCTTACATACATAAACTTTTGCAGGAATGATTTGTTGCAGGTTTCACACACGAAGGAGGCTTCCTTAAGAGGTTCTTCTTTTATCAAAAGGGTTGATGAAGAGGGTTTGATATCTGAAGCAGGTTCCAGTTTTGGTACGAGGTCCATCATCAATCCGGATGCAGTAGAGGGTTGACTCATCATAAACTTAAAATGACTGACTTCACTCAGCAACAGTAAAGTAATAACTAACGTTAAAAAAAATTTCGCAAGAATTTATATCAGAATAGGGGGCGCGCGCGTACCGAAAAAACATCTGTGATTGCTTCACATAATGACGTCATCCCTTTAAAGAAAAAAAGCACTTCTTAAAATTTTCTTATAGAGATATGCAGTCGTGGCTGAATCGATAAGTAACAATCTATTATTCAGTCACGACTGCATTTTACACGTTCGATCCCCAACAAAACTTTTTGGAAAAACACTAATTCCATCGACCAAATCTAGATGGCAACACCAAAAGTCTCCCCTAAAAGTTCCTAAATTAAAATTTCTTAATGAATCATCACTCGAAAAATAATCCCTCATACTAGAGTATGTTGAAAAAATTTCACTCATAATTTTTAATTACTTTTTAATTAATTACTAATTATCGTTAATTGCTATTATTCATTTCTTAAATTCTACTACGTACTATACTTGACTAAAAAAACCGCTCGAAAAATTCTAAGTCCCTTCATTATTTTTCACTTATTATTTTTAATTACCTTTTAATTAATTACTATTTTTAATTTAATATGAATCATTCATCTCTTAATCAACAGTCAAAAGAACCGCTCATACTGTAGTATACTTAAAAAAAATTATCCGCCTTTCACCCCTCTCTTATAGCATAAAATATTCAAATTTCACGAAAAAAATTTAACCCCCCCCCCTTTTAACCCCTTCTCTTATAAGACAACCTTGAGGATTGAGGAGGAGGATTGTGGAGGAGGAGGATTGAGGAGGAGGGCTGTGGAGGAGGAGGTGTGAGGAGGAGGCTTGAGGAGGAGGTTCACTCCTCCCTCCTCCGAACCTCACACCTCCTCCCGAGGTCGGACAGACAATTTTCCCCTACTCTCGTAAACGCCGCATCGCTTGAAATTTTACCTTAAAACACGTAAACGCCGCGTCGTTTCTTTCGAAAATTACGGTACTAATAATCTTAATTTTTTAGCCGAATTACTGTAGGTATTATGCATCACGAAAAAATTTGGTAAATTTTTGTTAAAAATTATTACTAATGGCTTCTAATTTCGAACCCTGACCGAAATATACGTTCGTAAATGGTGTATAGCCCGCGGACTATACACCGATGCATATCCGCTCCGCGGGTTATACACGAACTTTTTTTACTGCACTATTCGATTTAGGGGTGCGGGCCATACACCCGAAAATATGGTACTCAGATTCAGATACCATTGTATATGTATACATGTAGAATTTTGTTTTCACATGTTAACATTTCACTTTTTTTTATGAAATGTGTGATGTGTAAGAGAAATGGGGGTAGGATGGGGGAATCCATCCAAATGTTGCCGAATATGCCAAAGATAACAATATTAACAAAATATATTTATTTGATTTTTATCAAGGAATATGCTCACCTTTGACAGTTGAAATCATTGATAAGAATTGTATATAAAAAACGGATTATAAAAAAGGGACTCTTTATTTTTTACTTATATTTTCTACTTTATACTCTATAAACTATTTGCAGCTTCACAACCATTTGATTTTTTTTTTGGGGGGGGGAGGGGGTCGGTTGTGGCTTAGAACATAATAAATTCAATGCTGTTGCAACTTGTAACAACAAAAAGAATTCGAGAATTTATCAACTGTTTTGGGCTAACGGAAAACCCTGTTAAAATTAATGTATTGATTTATAATTAACTTCTAAAAATATTAAAACGATGTATTGTGATTGGAAGCAGACTTAGTGCATATTTTTTATATTTCTTAATTTATCTAAAAATGGGTGAAAAATTAAATGCACAATCCTATCCTTACATGCGAAAACCAGGTTAAGTTAAATAAAAAAGTGTACAAATAATTTAATTGCCGTTTTAATATTGTTTGCTTATGAATAACTTTTGAATCCATGTAATACTTTTTTATTTGTTTGAAATTTAGTTTCTCAGAATGTTCTGCTTAACATTTATCAGACTCTAAACACATAAGTCTTTTTCTCAATGCTCTGACTTTCGTTAAATAATAATAATAATGAAAATTTTTTTATTATCTTGTTAAAGAAAATAGTATTTTCTTTTTGAAAATAAGCATTGTACTACTTAAAACTTCAGTACGTAAATTTACGTGAAAGTTTACAGAGCACATTGCTTATGTATGTCGGGGGATTCCTGTTTCTCTCTTTTGGTTCTTTTAACTTCCGTTAAAATACTGTTAATTTATAACAAACATAAAAAATAGAATTCATAAACCAAATACTGAGTTGTAATCTGCAGGTTTATAAAGCATAAAAATTTCAATCTTAAAGTCTGATGGAGTTCATAAAACCAACTGTATTTAAAATAATTAGTTGTTATTTTTAGTGTACGTAAAACATTTTCGAAAAATTATTATTATTTTTCTTTTTTTTTGTATAATTATATAAAGATTCTGTAAGGCTACCTTAAAGTCACCTGAAAAAATTGCTTTCATTCTGAATTTATCTGTTTTCCGATTCAAAAATAGCTTATTTAACAATTGAAAAGATAAAATGTTTAACGAAAGCAGAACAAATTCTCATTTCAAATATAAAATATAAATACGAAAACTTTTTTATAAGTTGCCCAGAATGAACGAAATACTATTTGAACCAGTTTGTGAAATTAATTATTGTGAAATATTAATAAGAAGGAGAAATATATGTTATTCTATAAAATACAATTGTAGTATAAACAAGTATCGATATTTTAAAATGAAAATCCTTAGAACAACAAGGGGGGGGGGGGGGGGCATCTCTCTCGAATTCACAATATTATTTATTTATTACAGCAGTTTACAATGCTTTTAGTTTGTTCTACAAACCATTTTTAAGAAAAGAAAGAAATCATTCAGCCTAATCCAAGCTATCTTTATAGAAAAGTACAGGGGAAAATATGGCATAGGTTTGTTTTCATGTGTAGTGACATCAAAACCACTTTTGTCATGTGATGCGGCTTTTTCCCACCGAAACAAAATATGCATTTTAAAAGTTAATTTAATGGACTTTTCTAAGTTTAAAAAAAAAATGGTATCAAAATGTTCATACATTTGTACACTATAAAATGCAAGTTTAATTAAAAAAGGTGCAATTTCCCCATTGTCAAAAAAAAATTTCGCTCGCAAATTATCTTTAATTAGATGAGAACATAAAACATTAGCATAAAACATGATTTTTAGATTCTTAAAAATTCTTTAGGAAGTTTTGTATGCAATCTCATATAAGGCTTGTATGCAGAAATGTTATATTTGTTACAATTGTAACAAATGCACATAAAATTTTCTTGAGAATTTTTAAAAGCAAAAAATCAAGTGCCTTTTTAATTTTCTTATCTATTTCAAGATATTTGCGAACGAAAAATTTTTTAGTTATTTTTAACTATTAATAGTGGTGTAAGTAATATTACATACTTTACAATAAACATATATTTCCTTCTGAGAAAAAAATTAATTTTCATGAAAATGTTCAAAACATCCTGGATTTAAATGTACTTGACAGAGACCACAAAAATATCCTGTTTTACTCAAACAGCTTTCGTTTTTGCACTTCAGTGCAAATTTACTATTAGACTTTTTTGGGTAATGTTTACCATTATCATATCTTAGTTCTTTAGCAACTAAAGACATTTTTCTTTTCTTTGCTGGACATACCAAAGCAAAAGATGCTTTAGCCGATGGTCGACTCTTTTTCTTCAAGTTTGAATTTGAGGTTCCTGTATTTATTATTAGGCTGCTTGCAATGCTACTTTTGAACTCTAATAAATCATTAGCAGCTCTTCCATCTTTTCTCCAAAGAAGCCAGGCATTTACAACAGCGACATTTAAAAGATAAAAAAAAAAGTGCATATACTAACATATATTTCTTTGACAGTGAAGATAAAGTGCCACAAGTGAATCCATCAAGTCCACACTTCTCATATGCTTGTTATATATTTGCATTGAGTGTGGTCTATCTATTTCTACAATGGACTTAGTTGCAGAATTAAAACGTTTTGCTTTTTCTGTTGGTTAAACTCCAGCAAAAGATGACAACACACGCACAATATCTTTATCATCCTATCGAGTCACTGTTATATTGTCTTCAGAGGTAGTTACAAAAACGGATCTCCTTCCATCTTTTATGAGAGATTTGACATTTTCTAACTTTTTCTCTGTGCTCTTCATTCTGTTAGCTCAAATAGTTCCAACAAAATAAATTGTTGTGTTACTTACAACACACACAAACACTAATATATACATAGTTTTCACTTTAAAAATTAATAGCATTGCCTTTTTTATAGTTTTCTGCTTTTGAAATTTGCATGTACAGCCTCAAATGAGGTTTGCATACAGAGATAGCTGTAAATACTACAACTGCATGGAAGTCTCATTTGAGGTTTCAAACTAAAATACCCTTCAATCCCTCCAAAACATATTTAAATTTCATTTTTTTTTCTTATTGTAATTAAAGTGATGCGATAAACATGAAATATATTTTTATTTACATGTTATGCTCCTTTGTGTGACGGAATACCCTTTTTAAATCTGCTGTTTTACAAAACTTGACTTTGACAAAAATGGAGATTAAAAGCTGTACAAAATAAATGAAGCGCATGTGCTGCCATCTCTTCATTCTTTTCAAAGGAGACTTTGGTCGCATACTCAACTACTATGCATTTGAAAATCCAAACAGTTACAATTAAATAATTTTTTAATATTTTTTATTTGACAACCTCATATGAGGTTTTAATGCATGAGAGGGTTAAAAGTCAAATTTGACCTGTCATTTTTACATATATATACCTATAAATATTACTTATATAAACAAATATATGGGTGATTCTCAAAATAGGGGACAGACAATTTATGTCTTTCAGCATACAAAAAAAATTGAGAGGTTTTCTGTCATGTTTTTATACTTAGATATGTTTGTCTTAATATTATTCATTATTTGCACTCAAGAATTACTCACTTTTTAATTAAAAACACCTTAAAATAACCGAATAAATGTTCAAAATGTCATTAGCATGGATGTCCACAGCAGCTGTGCCTTGTATATAATAGCTTTTTCAAGAGTTAATATCATGTTTATAAAATAAAACAAGTGTTATTCTTTCTTTAAATTAATCAAGGAGAGGATTTATCCAATAAATTTCTTTTTAAAAATAAAATTATAGTATATAAAAAGAGAATTAAAGTTTGTCCTCCATATTCTGTTTTCAAAACAAGGTCATACTATAACAGCTGTTTATTAATCAAAATTTCATTTTCACATATGACAATACTTTGAAAATATAAAGTTTCTCCATGTCAACAAGTAGCCATTTTATTCGAGCCTGAAAATAGAAGCATGTATTGTATTTTAAGAATAGAAGTTGAATATTAGGCGAGTACATCAATTGTATGTCATTAGAATGGATAATAATTTTCATGTTTATTTTATAGTTAAAATTTTTATTTTACTTATTTGCATAGAACTTTTGTGTTTTAAAAAGCCCCAGAAAGGACTATTGCATTGTGATTATATTATGGCTCATAATCTTATTTAAATTAAAATTTGTCATTAGCATGGACAAATATCAGTGTCATTAGCATGGTTTTTCTGTCCATGCTAAAGACTCCTATGTGCATAAATGTAACCAGTACTTATATTGTATCCTTTTTAAAGTTTAATTTTACATATAAATTTAGGTATTACATTTATTATCCCTAAAATATGCATTAAATCTGTCAGAAAATCACTAAGACAGCTTCTTACACTGTTAGTGTCAGAATGTTGTTCATGTAAACAAAGTTTGCTCTTTGGTAATGTTTTTATTCTCCTTATATGTATATATGTAAAAATGGAAACTATTTGTTGGAAAGGAAGGCTAATAAACGTAGAAAAAAATATTTAAACAAGAAGAAAATAAAAATTTCTTAATATATTTATTCCATGCAATTTGTTTTGTCATTAGCATGGCTCAAAAATACTAATTATTTTTTTTAAAGTTAATTTTTAAATATTTAGCTCTGCTGACTACATGTAAAGTATACCTAATACTATATTAACAACATATATTTTTTTCAGAAATTTTGCTAACAGTAATTTTTTTAAGATTTCATTTTTGAAATTGTCCCCTATTTTGAGAATCACCCATATATATATACGTATACAAAGTAGACTCCATCAAATCTGCTATTGTAAAATTTTATATATGGCTAAAATCTGCACATCACAGATGTAAACAATGAAACTTTCATTTTTACAGTAACTTTTAGTTTTATATCCATCCATGTGTATTTTGATATGTAATTCTCGATAAAAAATTGTGGTTTTATCACTGATAATAATCTCAAGCTTTTCAGCTAATACATTTATCTATTAATCAAACTTTTTTGGTTAAGACTGGCTAAACCTGAAATAAAACTTCCTTTATGTACTTTCTAACTTATTCCTTACTTTGATGTGAATTAATAGGATACCTAAAGGAAAGCAACTGAATAATTCAAGAAAAATGTATCTAATCTGTATTATGAATTTTTAACTATACATTAATTATTATTTAATGACCTCTTAATAATTTAATCACTTTTAAAATTATCTTCTTTTTTATTATTTTAATTTTTTACTTTAATTATTTTAATATTTTATTATAATTTAAGCATTCATTATAATTGTGATTGCATTATTACACTTAATAGATAAATTATTGTTTAAAAAAAATTAAAGTAATGACCAATAATCTGCAAAATTCTAAAATCAGTACTACTTGTGGTCCTAAGCGGTGCGGATTAGAGGAAATCTACTATAATGCACAAATACACCTTTAAAATGAACAAGAGACTGAATATAATCATTTCAAATTCACAAAACTATGACTAAATTTTTCAGAAAAATAAAAAAAGCTGTTCACAATTTCACAAAAATAGGGCCCTAGGAAAAAAGTCTAGCATGACCTCTATTTAGATTTCTAAGAACCAGAAGTTGTGTAAATTATAAATGTTTGCTTAATACATATCATTTCACACATTGTTAAATTTACTTTGTAAGCATAGCCCAAAAATGCTTGTACCAAACCATTTTATTACTTATTTTCAAAGGTTTTTAATTGTAATAATAGTCTTTCTTTCTTTCCTTTTTTTTCATTAAAAAGCTTTGAATTAAGGAAATAAAGATAAAACAATGCATCAAATTTAATTTTTCAGGAAGTTGCCATTTTTTTTTTTTTTTTTTTTTTTTTTTTTTTTTACAAGATAGAATGCAGATCTCCTGTTCCTGTCATGCAAAATTCTCACAAGCTAATGCTATTCCTATAGGGAAGATTATTTTCTAATATCTGGTTTACATTTTGACACTTAATTTTTATTTATTTATTTATTTATGTGCATTGAATAGATGAGGTGCATATTGACATCGCTCCTTTCTGGCTTTTTTGATTTTGCCAGCAGATATCTTTTAAAAGGGCACTTTTACTTTCAAAACTAGTTTTGAAAATGAAAGTAACTTTACAAAAAATATCTGTAATCAACATTGAAAAAAAGAGCAATGTTGAGATGCACCTCAGCTATCCAATGCAAAAATAAATAAATAAATAAAAATGTTGAAATGCAAACCAGATATTAGAAAATAACTTCCCCATAAGAATAGCATTAGCTCGCAAGCACTTCATCTACTAAAAACAGGAGCCTTGATTGAAAAATTCATTGTTATAATTGACTAGCATACGCAGCCCGCTTCGCCGGGCTTAATTTGAAAGTTTATTTAATAATTTATGTGTATGGTACGCTTCTCTCTCAGCTGGCGACGGATCCCCCGGTGACTCTACGCTTCTCTCTCAGCTGGCGACGGATCCCCCGGTGACTCTCCCCGGACCATCGGCACTCCACGTGCGTCGGGTGAGCGTCAGAACAAACTTTCAGCATATACATATGGGTGGTTGTACTTGAATGCACAGACCTGCGCGTTTTTTTCTATCTTGCTTTTATACCTCTGGACCGAGTTGGCGCATTGCCAAGATTTGCTTCCTCTGGACCGAGTTGGCGCATTGCCAAGATTTGCTTCCTCTGGACCGAGTTGGCGCATTGCCAAGATTTGCTTTCCCCTGTGCCTCAATTAATTAATTATCCTCAGAATTCCTTTTATTTATAGAGATTAGGCTGCATTGTATAGAGAATTATGTTATAAAGAGCTTCTACTATATATCTGAACTTCTGTTTTTTTTCCCTCCTGCTAAAGATCCAAGAAAAAATGGTTGGGAAGAGGTAAAGGAAGAATTTTCACAAAACCAAATCATAAATTAAAAATCAGAGATTGGAAGTTCAGTTAGATTTCCACTATCAATTTATCAATTAAAGAAATAATCTAAGATTTTTTTAAAAATAGAATCACAATAATACAACATTAATTTCAGCTACATTAGTTATAACACATAGATATAACAACATTAACCTCATCACTAAGCAGGCAATAACAATATTGAAATCTTAAGAGAAACAACAAATATTAAAGTAGGTCTATTCTCAGAAAACTACTGAAGTAACTTAAAATTTATTTTGACATTGCTAAACTATAAATTTATTGTTCAGCAAGAAGTAAATTTCAAAAATGGTGATAATCAAGCATGTATAATTCCATATTCTTTACAACTAACATTACTGAAAATGAATGGACTTTAAAATCACTTAAAGAGCTTGGTTTCTCAGCAAATATTGAAGTAATTCCAATATCTCTTTTTTTAACTTTGATTTAGCTAGGCTATAAATTGATCATTCAGGCAGAAGTAGTAAAATTTAAAAATGCGATAATCACATATTTATTTAAAATAACATTACCGAAAATGAATGAATTTTGAAATTGTTTCAGTAGTTTTGTTTTTTACGTTCATCCATTCTTTTTAATCTACTACTAAAGGGATCACATTTTAGGGAAACAATACAAATTATTTTTTATATACTTTCCTTCCCTCTCCAACATAGCAAAGTCTTTTCAAAATCTTCTCTCAAGTGGAAAGAAAAATCACAAACATTATTTTTAATAGTTTTTGAAAAATAAAACAAATTCAGAGTTTACACAAACTATTAAATTTTTTTTGTTTGTTTTAACACTTTCTGTTCATTTATTTTTTAATCGAATATTTATTTTACCAAAATGTATTGGTACTTTTCTGTCTAGTTACATTTTACACGCATTGTAGCTTTTTACTTCTGTTAACCTTTTACAGGCCAATGTCCCCATAAAATAAAAAAATATAAAATAAAAAGCATAAAATAAAAAAATTATTAAAAATTGAATGTACAGAAAATGATAAAAATGACCAATCATTAAAATAATTTTTTGAAATAGATAACTTGATTTTTTAAAATAGGAAATACATTCCTATCATTAATGGAGAAATGTACAAAAAATCATAAAAATGACTAATGATCACAGGGAATGACCAACGTTCCCACTCGGGAACATTCTGAAAATTACATATACATTTTTTCCCCACCATATTAATGATTAATATCCCTTAACTAAAGCATTAGAAGGCATAATGCGCAAAAAAATAATTAAAAATATATCTTAATCTGAATTTCGCCTGTAAAAGGTTTTAAAAGAGAAATTTTATTTTGAGTTATTTTACACTTTCTTTGAAAGAAACAACGCCTATTCATTTTATATAAAGTAACCAGAAGAATTTAAGGATTTCATTACAACGAAGAATTTAAAGAAAATTGTGATATTAATAGTTTAAAACTAGAATATCTGTCATCTTATCTATTACAATCAACTGTGTAAAATTTACATATTCGATAGTTTTATGAATTATACATTTCTGCAAATTATAGATCATTACTTTGTTTATATTTTATTTTTTAAAATCTGACTATAAATTAGAAGTAACACAACAAAAACAATGATGGAAAAGAAAAAACATATTGTAACACTGGTTTATTATATCTAATAACTAAGATAATTTAAAGAATAAATTAATTATATACATTATGAATTTTACTGATTATTATTTTAAACAGTGACACAACATAATGATAGTTTCAATTTTAATTTGTCATTAATTTTTTTTTTTTTTTTTTTTTTTTTTTTTTTTTTTTTTTTTTTTTTTTTAAGAATACTCATTACTTTTTGCTCCAAGTTAAATTTTATTACTAAAGGAAATTTACATTTAAATACTTATTCACTGGAATATTGATAACAGTAAAAATATCTATTCCTAATTCAATCTTATGTGTTGTAACAGTTAAAGGCAATTTTGATTGCTTACATTTCAAAATATAGTGTGGATAATAGATGTTTATGAATTATATATTCCCAGATTTCACAGAGTTGGTTGTACTAAAAAAAAGACGAATTTTTGACAAGACAATTATGCATTTTAAAAAGGCTGAATCACAGAAAGATTACAAATGAGGGATTGATCATGGAATGTTTTACAAATACTATGACTTTATCCAATCAAAAGTCTAATTTAAATTATCCAATATAGAAGCATAATTTTTAGTAGATAACTCATTTACATCTTTTGATTAGATGAACTCCATATTTAGTACATATTTTTGGCATTCCTTCATAAGAATATTTTAAAATCTATCTGTTACCATATAACAAATTTTTCATAAAACATAATGCATAAAAAAAAGGATCTAAATCACATAAAGGTTATAAATGAGACACTGACCATGGAATATTTTACAAATCCTACTACTTTATCCGATTAAAAGTATAGATTAAACTATTTAAGATAGTAGTAGATAGCTAAATTGAGTCTTTTGATTAGATAAACTCGACAAGTAGTATGCATTTTTGGCATTATACGAAAAGATTACTTTAAAATCAGAATATCTGTTACCATATAACAAATTTTTCATAAAACAATGCTTAAAAAAAAAACTGAATCACAGAAAGATTATAAATGAGTAATTGATCAGGAATGTTTTACAAATCCTACTACTTTATCCAATTAAAAGTCTTGATTAAACTATCCAGTATTGTGACACAATTTTTGGTAGATAGCTCAATTGAGTCTTTTGATTAGATAAACTCCATATGTAGTACACATTTGGCATTCCATCAAAGAATAACTTTAAAATCAGAATATCTGTTACCATATCAAAAAATTTTCATAAAACAATGATTAAAAAAGAAAAAAAAATCTGAATCACAGAAAGATTATAAATTAGTAATTGATCATGGAATGTTTTACAAATCCTACTACTTTATCCAATTAAAAGTCTTGATTAAACTATCCAATATAGTCACACATTTTTGGTAGATTGTTCAATTGAGTCTTTTGATTAGATAAACTCCGTATGTATCGTAAAATACCGTTAATCCGCCCTTCCCGATCAAACGCCCCCTCCCCACTTTATAAAGAATTTGAAATTTTCAAAAATTCCCGAGAAAGCGCCCTCCCTCCCGATTCTCAAAGGCGATTGAGAGTGGGATCAATCATTTTAAAATGAATGAATCATGAATCTTTGATGAAATACGCGTTTTTTCAAGATTTTTTAATTGATTTCATGCTTGTTTTGACTTTTTTTCACTAATTTCTCCTTTTTTCTGCGTTTTTTCGACAGAATTTACGTTTTTAAAAAAAAAAACCCAAATTTTTTCAAGTATAAAAATTTATGATTCATTCAACGATTCATTCATTTCATGATGATTCATTCCTGTAAATTTTGTTGAACGATCGCGAAAAAAATCCCGTGTAAGCGCCCTCCCCTAACTATTGTACGATTTTTCTTTTCGTTTGGGAGGGCGGATTAACGGTATTTTACGGTAGTACACATTTGGTGTTCTATCAAAAGATTACTTTAACCTTTTACAGGCCAATGTTCCCAATTGGGAACATAAGTTTAAAAATTTATTACAAATTAAATTTAATCAAACTTGACTAGAAAAAATTAGCCGAAAGAGTAAAAAGAAGCCTTGATTTTTTGAAATAGAGGTTACATTCCTATCATTAATGAGGAAATGTACAGAAAATCATAAAAAATGACCAATGCCCACTATAAAATAATCAGTCATAAGAATGATTTTTTGAAACAGATTTTTCGAATTAGATAACAAGATTTTTTTAAACAGAAGTTATATTCCTATTATTTATGGGGAAATGTACGGAAAATAATAAAGATGACCAATGAACACTGGAAAATGACCACCGGAAGTGACCAATGTTCCCAATTGGGAACATTCTGAAAATTACATATAAAAAAATTTGCATCATATTAAATGACTAATATCCCTTAACTAAAGCATTAGAAGGCATAATGTGCAAAAAAATTATTTAAAATATGCCTGGATCTGAATTTGGCCTGTAAAAGGTTAAAATCAGAGCATGTGTTACCATATCACAAAATTTTCACAAAACAATGATTAAAAAAACTCTGAATCACAGAAAAATTATAAATGAGATATCAACCATGGATTATTTTACAAATCCTGCTATTCTATCGAATTAAGTCTTGACCAATATAGATAGATACTCAATTTTTTGTAGATAGCTCAAATGAGTCATTTGATTAGATAAGCTTCATATGTAGTACACATTTTTGGTGTTCCATCAAAAGATACTTTAAAATCAGAATATCTGTTACCATATAACAAATTTTTCATAAAACATAATGCATAAAAAAAAGTCCTGAATTGCAAAAAGATTACAAATCAGAGATCAATCATAAAATTTTTGCACAAATCTGTCTACTTTATCCATTCAGAAGCCATAATTTAAACTATCCAACATGGAAGTATAATTTCAGTAGATAGTTAAATTGAGGTTTTTGATTGAATAAATTTTATATGTAGTATGCATTTTTGGCACTTCACCAACAGGTTTAGTAAAATGTTGGGTTATTAATGCTTTAAAATTAGGATGTCTGCTATTTTACATTATCCCAACTCATAGTATAATTTTCATGACAATCATGTATTTAAAAAATTTGAGTAACAGAAAGATTATAAATAAAAAGTAATTTTTCTGTGAATTTCTTTTACTTAGAGCAAATAGCCTCAAATAAGCTGTACAGTAGAGAAGACTGACATTGATGGATAACTAAATTGAGGCTTTTGATTGTATAAATTCCATATGTAGCATAATTTTGTTGCATTCCACCAAAGGGTTTAAAAACTGTTGTGCGATATCAGAAATTAGCTTTCGACACTGATATGATGCAAATTAGAATTTTTTCTCTTCAATGTCACTGAATATGTAATCATTTGGGGGTATTCCAGTACTGATTATTGGCAAACTAATGTTTTCTTTATTCTTTGGCAGTTCACTGAATTTCAACCTGCTATTACATAGCAATACAGCTATTTATGAGACATCATCATATATTGAAATCAACAGGATCATGAATATATCTTCAGATCACTTGATTTCACTAAACTAAAGATAATATATTTGATTGTGACTGTTTCAAAAAGTAATAAATATGTTAGTTCAGCAATCTCTTTTGTGCCTTTAGCAACTTTTCAATCATTTGTACATTATTCTAAAATACAAATTCTTTTACATGCACAACTTTTACCTTCTTTTGCACATTCTCTGCTGTTCTACCTGCATAGCCAACAGGCAAGTCAAACAATTGATTCTATTTGTGCTTTTTTCTTTCAAAATGATTTCTTAAAACCCATGACATTATATGCTCCTGAATTTATCTTCAAGTTTTGCTATTTATTTATTCAACACATACATCTAACTTGTATGCTTGACATGAAAGCCTGCTTATAAGTTACTGTCAATATATAAAGACAAGATAACACAAGGAAATTTATGATACCCAAGAAAATGCATCCTGAAGCTAAACAAAGAGTGTGCAATGGGCCAGCGGGAGTTGAACATGCAGCCAATCTATGTTTTCAAGCGATTAGTGCCATGGTCACTCAACCATGGTGGATCCTAAATTTTGTTACTTTAGCTTCTGGTGATGATTATACATGCTCGTATCTGAGATTCAAATGGTACCCATTCATCTTCATAAATTAAATCTTGGCAAATGCACTGCATTCTATCTCCATGACCAGTAGCATCCCTCGAATCCACAACCCTAAAGTCTGCACATTGTCTCAGATGTAAACAATGAAACTTATATTTAAGAAGCAGATTGAACAATTCAAGATTTTTAAAAAAAATTACCACATTCTGTACATATGGAATACTTGATAATATAATTAAATTCATACTTTCTCATGAGGTATAAATTTATTTCTGAAAAGTTTCACAATATAACTTATATCTGAGGCAATTGAGATCTTTTGCCAAGTATATTTATATATTATTTCTTTAATAGCCTTGTAATTTCAAAACCTTGTTATTTTAAGATTTTTATGTGAATTATTAGAGTACATTTATGAGTTGTACATTGGATAATTCAATAAAAAAATATATCACTTTATTATTATGCATTATTAATTATTTACTTGACCTTTATTTTCAATATTGTGAATATTTGAAAAAAATCTTAATATTTGTTATTTTACTTATCTTATTTTATTGAAAACATTCATTGTAATTTTGATAGCATTATTACATTCAAATTACTGTTTAAAATTTGTAAATAAAACAGAGGCCAGAAATTTTCACATCCTATGATGCCAAGCTATGTAGATTTAAGAAAGTCAATTGTATCAGTTTTTCTACAAGCATTGCATTCTCAAGGATCAATTTAAGATTTTCTATAATTTAATCTTAAATTGAAGTAATAGAAACCCATTATCAAATTCCTTTATAATGCAGTTTTTAAAAACAGAGCTGATCATTAGCAAACAAACCTTTTTCTTATTTTATAGTATTTCAGTGAATTGCAACCTTCAGTACTATTACAAGACATTACAATTAATTATGAGATGTTATTATGCATAGAAATCAACATAATTACAGCTATGATATTTTCAGATTACTTGTTTCAAAGAATAATAAATCTGTTAGTCCAGCAATATCTTTTGTTTTAAGGAGCAATAAATCTGTTAGTCCAGAAATATCTTGTATATCAAAGTGTAATGAATCTGTTAGCCCAGTAATATCTTGAATTTCAATGAGCAATAAGTCTGTTAATCCAGAAATATCTTTAGTAAAATAAATGTTATGAATCAGTAATGTCTTTTGCCTCAATGAGCAATAAATCTATTAGTCCAGCAATATGTTTTGCCTCAAACAGTAATAAATTCATTAATCCAGCAATATCTTTTGTTTCAAAGGGTAACAAATCTGTTACTCTGGCGATATCTTTTGTGTTTTTAACACTTTTTCCAACTTTTTTCTCCATACACTGTACATTTATTGTATATTACAAAATCGTCTCCTTCTTGGACGACTTCTAACTTCTTCATAATCTATGTTCATGTTATACTTACATATGGATTCATCAGGCAGGCCAAACAACTGATTCCATTTGTGTTTATTTCTTTCAAGATGATCTTTCAAAACCCGTGACATTATACATCCCTCAAATTTTTCTTTAAATCTTACCATTTCTTCTTCTGCTGGCAAGCACTCCCTTATGAAAAATTCAAGTAGTTCCCATTCATCATCATAAATTAAATCTTGGCAAATGTATTGCACTCTATCACAATATATCAGCTTCTCTTTTTCTTCAAGAGTTGCATCTTGGAGGATCAGTTTCAGGTTTTCTGTATCTTTAATCTTCAGCAGAAGTGACAGTAGAAACCCATTATGAAACTCATTTATAATGTAGTTTTTAAACACATCAGGGCTTTTCTCCCAAAACTTTCCAAAAAGCTTCTCGTAATCCCAATCCTTATAGCCGTAGGTTATCTTATCGATAATTATTTTCAATAAAACGCAGTAGTCCCATTTAGGGAGGAAATCCCACAAAAGATCTGCCATTTCTATAAAGAAACTCTGCACAGGCCATTCTAGGAAACATTCCAGCACTCTATAAGGGTCACTTCTGAAAATCTCTCTTTGCTGTCGTTCATCCATTTCTGTCAGGAGGTAAAAGAAAACATCAGGATCTGTTACGTATTTTGCAGTCTTAACCAAGGTCGCTTCCTTTTCAGTTGGGGTTAGTTTTTGTAAAAAGAACTCAGTTGCAGCTTTATTTCCGGTTTTTGCATAAGATTCAAATACAGATTTATAAGAAAAAAATGGATTGCTCCACCTTTCTTCCCTTATACCATTGATCCAAAATATTACTATTTCCCGCTGACTCGATTTATCCAAACAATCTTCAAATGATAAACTTTCTCGAAGTTTTACATGTAATCTATCCCACAATTCAGGAATATCATCTTCCAAACAATAAATACAGGCCAATTTATAGCGCATGGAAATATCTACATTCTGTTTTTTAACTAACATTTCAGCTGTTTTTCTCTTATCCAATATACCGTCTGGAGTCCAACAAAATTCCTCAGGGAGATTTATATAAAGATATAAACCTGTACAATGGTACTCCATCCATTTTAAAATTTGTATGCCGATTGGTTTAATGAAACCTATTAACTTCTCTGTTAAAAGTCCTAATTGTGGAAGCGATAAAACTTTTTCAATTACTTTGTCCTCAATTTTTTGCCATTCTTTAATTCGATTTTTAAAAAGCAGTGGAAAACGATATTTTCGCATTAAAGCCCTAACATCATCTTGGTTCCATAGCATAATGACAATCTTAAGAAGAATAGTGTATTCCAGTGACGGCTTCACAATGTACTTCATTATTCGAAACATTCAATATGTCATACTAACTTCACTGATTCAATTTGTGAGAAAAAGTGTGATAATGAAAGTTTTCTAAACTAATCTTTTAATAAATTTTTATATAAAGTTGCATTCTTTTTACTTTTAATTTTTTCATGTGAGTTAACATTAATCTTATATTTGTGGATCATTATTATTTTACTGACATTTTTTGCACTTAAATTAGTTTCAAAATATATTCTTTCTTGCACTAAAATGAGACGCTAAGTACAGATACACAAGAGTTTTAAAAATACTGGTTTCAAAAAGAGGATATATTTTGTGTCTAAGTAATATTCAGCTTTAAGACACATAAAATTAATTTAGAAGCCAGAAGTTGCATTATATGAGTAAAAAAGTCATTGACACAAGTAGGATAGTAAAATAATATACTTCCTAGAGAATTGGTGCCAACAATCACTCTAATTACTGTGCTAAATAATATTCAGCTTTAAGTAATATAAAACTAACTTTGAAGCCAGACATTGCATTACATTACTAAGAAAATCAATACAGGTAAAATAGTAAGACAATTGTATATTTCCTAGAAAATTGCGGTCACATTTTACTATAATTGCATTAAATAATATTTAGCTCTAAGTAATATAAAATTAACGCTGAAGTCAGAGATTAATGAGTAAGAAAATCAATGACAGAAGTAGGATAGTAAAACAGATATTATACTTCTTAGAGAATTGGTGCTAGTAATCACTCTAATTGAGCTTCTTGAGAATTTCTGTAGAATTCTGGATGAAATATGACGACTGAATATAATGCTAATGAGTAGAAGGTATCCAATCCAGAGGATTGTAACCTAAAAGAATAAGTAAAGTAATAAAGAGAATGTAAAACATAAAGCTACAGAAAGTTACACTTTTTGCTCTTGCAAGAGATGCATAGTAATAATTGTTCGAACCAGTAAAGTAATTTAAATTAATTCAAATATAAAAAAAATCAATGTATTTTCATTTTCAAATTTAGTACATAAAATTTAGTTAATATACATTTCTAAATAGTTTTTAAATAGAGGATAAATTCTCAAAAAAGAATATCGAATTTTAAAATGTTTGATATATTTTAACTTTGACTTATAATATTCACAAATAAAGCAGAAAATATAAACAGAAAATTACAATTGTTTTTCCTAAACTGTTCAATGTGAGTGACATTTATCATGAAATATGCAATAAATAAGTCAACCAATAAAATCAATTAATGACTCCTCTTACTTTAAGGGTGCTAGTCACTCAGCAGTTGAATTTCTTTCAGTAATGTTAAGTCTATGGGTTTTTGATGCATTCTTATATTAAAAATATCTCCCCAGGGAATAAATATTTTTAAGTTCTTTTTTCAATGTTTTCTTCTAAAAAAAAAGTCACTTTTTTCTAAATTGTCAAAATATTTTTTTAATTAATGCTCAATTTAATGTTCTATGTTATACAAGCTGATGAGCTGGATGTAAAATTTTAACATCTTATATAAAATTATGCATAGATTTTAGAAATATTTTTAAAACTAAGAAAAAAAAAAGAGACATCCTTAAAGAAAAAGTACACTGAAAAACAAAGTTTAAAATAATAATTTCCTGAGGAGACATTTTGAATATAAAAATACATCAAATGCCCATAGACTTAACATTACTGAGGTGAATTCAACCACTGATTGATTAGCACCATTAATGAGCATGTCTGGTAAAATTAAAATGGCAGTTGCTTCATTTGTGTTTCTCAAACTGAATAGGTCACTACATAGCAAAGGTGCATACATAATATTCTTTACACTGCACACTTAGGATATGCCAGATTGCATGTTTTTCCTATAAGTTTTTTTTTTTTTTTTTTTTTTTTTTAACATTTTTTAGGCCAGTTGTAAGTTGCACATTTAAATTTGTTCCATACAATGATTTCTTCTGCTTTTTAACACGCTTTTTTTCTAGAGTTTTAAGAAATTTTTTCTCTTTTAATTTGTTTCAAAATTTTAGATTTTGCTGAAAACAAATTATACATAAGTACATAAAAAAAGGCTTGTCTCTGATCAGAAAGACAAAAATTTTGGGAGCGTTGTATAATATTAAGGCTCTGCTGCACTGAAACTTCTTGATTGCAAAATCTTATTTCAGCTTATGGGAATACTTTGAAGCCTTATTATGCATTAGATTATTAAAACACTACTTTCACAACCAGAAAGTAGATGTTAGATGTCAATGACGTTTGCTTTACAAAAATTATCTCCATAAATTTTAAGAAGATTATAAAATTTAATCAAATAGAAAATTCAAAATCTGTAAGGATTTTATATGTACAATAGACTCCCCCAAATCCTCACAGCTTGGGGACCAGAGGTTGTGTGGATTTTAAAATTTTGCAGATTCCTAATCATTGCTTTGTTTACATTTTTTAAACAGCAATTTGAATGCAACAAATAATACAATTGAAAGTATAATGAAAGCTTACAATATAATAAGATATTAAAATAAGTAATGAACTAAAATAATAAAAATTTAGATAATTATTGAAATGATTAAAATGTTAAAAGAAAAGGACATGTTAATAATCAACAATGCATGATTAAATATTATTATAAATATTAAATGTATTTTTCTTAAATTATTCAGTGAAACTTGCCTCATAAATATACATTACTAATTCGCAACAAAATCATAAAATAAGGAAGTTTTATGTCAGGTTTAGCCAGACTTAATAACTAAAAATAAGCTCCATTAAAGCATAAATATATTTGTTAAGAATGTTGTGTTGCAAATTCCAGTGATATCATCAATATCTTTAATATTTTCAGAAATAAATTTATTCTTTCTTCATGAAGGAAAAAAAAAAAGAATACAGTAATATAAAAAAAAATTACAAATTAAAATATATATGCAATTGATATAAAACTAAAAAAGTGAAATTATGTCCCTATATTTGAACCGAATGTTTCATTGTTTATATCTGTAAAGTATGTGCAGATTTTAGAGTTGCGGATTTGAGGGAGTCTACTGTACTAACTTATTGCCTATAAAGTAACATTCCTGTTTACACTGCACATAAAGTCACTCTGCTTATAAGGTCATATTTTTTAGGACTGCATGGGTGACCATATAACCGATAACAATTGTAAGTGAAATAAAAATGCAAATTTTCAGGACTTAAAAGATATTTTTAAAAAGAATAGGTTTTTAAAAGTTATTTTAAATAATTTTCAAAAAAATATATTGCAACAAATACTGTATGCGTGCCATTAATGAATTGTGTTGAAAGTTGGCAACCATTTAAGAAAACCCAAAACATTGAAAAACACAAGAGTTATTTTTTTTTCTTTAATGAGTGCCTATTAAGAAATCAAATATTTTTTTGAAAAGAGAAATAAAAAGTCATGCCAGGATTCATACAGAGTTGGGAAGAAAAAATCCAAGGAGTCCAAAAAACTTTAAGGATTTGCCACTTTTGTTGTTATTTATGTGGCATGCACTGCATAGCCCCAATTCCGCAGGGATTCCGTGAGAGGAAGGGGGGGGGGGGGTTATCCGCGATTTTCAGACGAAATTAGCGATTTATTTGCGATCTTTTAAGAAAATCGGTGATTTATTGTGATCTTTTGTCGAAATCGGCAGTTTTTCTGCGATCTTTTGAAGAAATCAGCGTTTTCCCGTATTTTTTTTTTTTTATGAAATTGACATTTTTTCGACGATTTTTAGACAAAATTTGCATTTTTACACAATCTTTTCTTGAAAACTGCGTTTTATCCCCGCGATCTTTTGATGAAATCGGCGCGAATGTTAGAGGTTTGTCTGGATTATTCTTTTCACTTTTCTTTCCCTCATGGCCGGTGAACAGTAAATCACTTTGGGGCTATTAGTATGATCCCAACCAATCACTGCTGTGCTTCTGATGAATGAAGTGCATAAAGGGTTTACCGTGCGTTTTACAATCGTGATTTTTTTTTCTTTTTTTTTTTTTGGGGGGGGGGGGGGGAGCAATATCGCTTGCGTGCAAAACTGCAATACAATTTAAGGAGTTTCTAAGGAGTATTTTGTTTATCTAAGTAGTTCTAAGTACTACTTGGGAACGTTTTCATTTCTAAGAGTTTCTAAGGAGTCCAAGGAGTCTGTGCGAACCCTGCATGCACTAGAGCAGCAGTTCTCAAACTATGGGTTGCAGCTGTTATTTTAGTGGGTTGCTGGAACAATTGAGGTTTGTCACTAAAATATATTTTGCATTATATCTGGAAATAACTAACAATTTCAATAACAAATAATATTTCAAAGGAAATTCTTTAATTTTCATATGGATAAATAAACAAGCAGAATATTCAGAAACATCTAAATGAGTTTTGAATTCTTTGATGAAGTTCAACACAATATACACGTGTAAACATACTTTTTGTAATTTGCTGTTTTTGAAAAACAAGTATAGAGAAAACTGCGTTGAAAGTTAATTAAGGTTGAAATTAATTAGTTTTAAACCTGACCTGATATAGATGCTTTCATTGGTAAAATTCAGAGTCAGAAAACATGCTGATTATAAGGTTATGTTTTGATAATAATTAAACATATTTTAATTATATTTATAGTTTGTGTGTTGTTTTATTTATTGTTCCACTTACACACATTCAAATTACGAATTTGTGTTTTTGTTGCTAATGTATCCTTTGTACGACAATTTTGCATACTTCGTAGGGTAGGATAGCAGATAGATTATAGATCTCACATAGCAATTTCCATTCTGATATACACCATTAAATTAAGTGGGTTGCAAAAAAAAATTTTGCTTAGAGGTGGGTCGCATACCAATAAAATTTGGGAACTGCTGCACTAGAGGATTAATCAGAACTACTCCAAGGTTTAAAAAAAAGAAAGTGTGCTGGTTGTGAGAAAGTGGATTTTTTTTAATTTTTAAAGAAATCTTTCAGATTCTTAAGAATGCTTTTTTGATAGTTTTAGGCATTCTTTGGTCTTTTAAAGCCATTTTTAATAATTGATAGTCAGGATACAATGTACAAGACAAAACTGATACAGTTTTTATTATGCAAGCACATTTTTTAATGAAAAGAAGAAAAGTTGCACTTTATTTATATATTAATAGATTTTTTAATGAAAAGAAGAAAAGTTGCACTTTATTTATATATTAATAAAAAGATATATGGCAGGGTTAAAAAGGTTTTTCCAAGCTGCAGAGAACATTATGGAATCAGTTTTATCATTAACATTATAAATAACATCATTATTTATGAACATAAAAATCAAGGCACTAGCAGAAAATCTCTCACTACTAAATGTTATTAGTTTGCTTCAGTTAAATTTTATTAGCATTCTTACAAAAAATTTAGACAAAAATTAGCAACTAAAATTTAATGTTTAGAGACTGATCGTTGACACCTACAATTTTTACTAGAGCCGTATCGAGTACTCGGTAAAAACTCGGTATTTGGCCTACTCGGCCAATACCGAGTAGTTGTAAGAATTTCATTTTTTAAGCATATGAATTTATAACTGATCTGTAAAAAGTTATTCGAATATCAATGTATAATATATGTAATAATTCATAAAACTATTTACTCTGTATTTAAGAATATGTCTTCAAAATATAAAAAAAAATTAAAAACAAAATTCTTAAAAAAATTTCACATTTATACAAATAAAAATACTTTTTTATATATAGGAAAACAGAAAAGACTTATTTTGGATAAAGAAACTGAAAATACAATAAATGCAATAAAAAATTAATAATTAAATTTATTTTATTTCAAATTATGGTGCAAAAACACCAAACGTTCTACATTATCAGTAGACAGGACATTTCTTTTACTACTATAAATCTAGCCTGCTTCTGAAAATGTATGTTCAGAATAAACAGTTGTTGAAGACAGTGATAGAAATTGGGAGATAAAAGGGAGGCGTCAAATGACGACTACTGTAAAAACCTTAAGCGTCAAATTAAGATTTTTAGTTTCAGTTTCTAAAATTCATATTAATATTAGTGTAATACTGCATATAATTTTGGAGTGATTTGGAGTAAAAGAATAATTTTGAAATTCGCATCAAATTTTCTGTAAGGTTACTACAGAGACAAGAAAAAAATCCACTACCGATATTTTTTTTTTGGGGGGGGGGGGGGGTCGCACCATTTTTACGAATTTTGCTATCTTTCGGCAAAATTTGTCGTTTTCTCGCAATCTTTTGATGAAATTTGCAGCTATTTTTTCGATGTTTCGACGCAACTGGCCGTTTTTTCGTGATCTTTTGACGAAACTTGCCGGTTTTTTCGCAATCTTTTGATGAAACTTGCTAGTTTTTTCGCGTTTTTTTAAAAATATTTTGCCTTTTTCACGATCTTTTGCCAAACTTTGACGTGTTTTTCACAATCATTTGGCGAAACTTGCCGTTTTTTCGATCTTTTGACAAGCCTTGCCATGTTTTTTTGAGATTTGTTGACGAAATCGGCAATATTTTTTCGCAATCTTTTGACAAAATTTTTCGTTTTCTGCTGGGCTGGGACCCCCCCGTTAATTATGTGTTTTTTTCGCAAACCTTAGGTGAAAATTACTGATTATTTGGGATTCCTTGAAGAAATTTGTGTTTTTTCGCAAGCTTTTGATGGAATTAACAGACTTTATTGCGATCCTATGACAAGATTCTTATTTTTTCTGTAATTCTTAGAGAAAATTAGCTTTTTACTAAAGATTCTGTGACGAAATTAAGATTTGTTTTCACGATCATTCATAGAAAATTGCATTTTTTTGCGATTCTATAACAAAGTTTGTCTTTTTCCCAAGATCTTTTTGATGAAATTAACTTTTTTTGCGATTATTTTATGGAATTTGCGTTTTTCTTGCGATTCTTTGACGAAATTTGCATCTCTATTCGCAATACTTTGTAGAAATTTGCCTTTTTTTACGCTATTGTATAAAAAACTTTTGCTTTTTTGTTATTTTTTGAAAAAGAAAAAAAAATCGTTTTTTCTCCAATCTTTTGCCGAAAGTGGTGATTTCATATACGAGCAATTGATGAATTTTTTTTTTTTTTTTCGCGACTATTTCTTGAAATGTTTTTTTAGTTTTGATTTTTCAGGCTAGACCATTTTTTTTTTAATTTTCGGAGCTGAATGTCTAATAAATTTTTTAAAAAGGCAGGCGTCAAATTTGACGACCAAGAATAATTTTTTAGTCGTCAAATTAAATTTTTTAGTTGCATTTGACGACTAACGACTGCTAATTTCTAACACTGGTTGAAGATGCATAGAAGAGGTTTTTGCAAAGTTGCACATAATCGGAAAAGTTGTTTTTTTTTTTTTTCCCCAACATGCAAATGGAGTGTCAGTTTTACATAAGTAAATGTTAAGAAAGCCTGCATCTCTTTTTGTACCAATTCTTCATGTGGTGATTTTAAACTAGTACTAGTGTCACAATCTTTTTGTTCATTCACAATTTCCTCAAAACATTGCCAGAAAATAGATGAACTTTTTGCTAGCAATTTCTCTTTTGGTTCGTCGACATTAGCATTCTCATATTTATTTTTTGTTTCTTTGGTAGATTTTCAAGTTCTAGATCATCTAAACTCATCAATTTTAGAGCTTGCTTTTTAAGGCAATCTTAATTTACACATTTATAATTTTCATTGAAAAAGGTTAGTTTTTTACTGAGATATTTAAAAAATAATAAATTTAAAATAACATAATATAATCTGTACACGTGAAAAATGAAAAGAAACTGCAAAGCCAATACATTTTTTTTAATCAAAAGAAAATAGGGTACAGACAGTTACGAAATAAATATGAAATGTTTGCATTATTCAATGAATTGTTACAGTAACCAATAAACATTTTTATTTTTGATAGACAGATTTCAATGGTTGCAATAAATTAGAAGGGTTAAAGAATGTTTAAATTTTTTATTAGCTAATAATTGTAGTTGTCATGTATCAATTCTCCTTTTTTATTAGTTTTGAACTGTCAAAAATTGTCTTTAAAGGGTGCACAAAGAAATTTCAAATTTAATGAGTTAATTTATTTATACTATATATGTGGGTGATTCTCAAAATAGGGGACAATTTATGTCTTTCAGCATACAAAAAAAATTGAGAGGTTTTCTGTCATGTTTTTATACTTAGATATGTTTGTCTTAATATTATTCATTATTTGCACTCAAGAATTACTCACTTTTTAATTAAAAACACCTTAAAATAACAGAATAAATGTTCAAAATGTCATTAGCATGGATGTCCACAGCAGCTGTGCCTTGTATATAATAGCTTTTTCAAGAGTTAATATCATGTTTATAAAATAAAACAAGTGTTATTCTTTCTTTAAATTAATCAAGGAGAGGATTTATCCAATAAATTTCTTTTTAAAAATAAAATTATAGTATATGAAAAGAGAAAGTTTGTCCTCCATATTCTGTTTTCAAAACAAGGTCATACTATAACAGCTGTTTATTAATCAAAATTTCATTTTCACATATGACAATACTTTGAAAATATAAAGTTTCTCCATGGCAACAAGTAGCCATTTTATTCGAGCCTGAAAATAGAAGCATGTATTGTATTTTAAGAATAGAAGTTGAATATTAGGCGAGTACATCAATTGTATGTCATTAGAATGGATAATAATTTTCATGTTTATTTTATAGTTAAAATTTTTATTTTACTTATTTGCATAGAACTTTTGTGTTTTAAAAAGCCCCAGAAAGGACTATTGCATTGTGATTATATTATGGCTCATAATCTTATTTAAATTAAAATTTGTCAGTAGCATGAACAAATATCAGTGTCATTAGCATGATTTTTCTGTCCATGCTAAAGACTCCTATGTGCATAAATGTAACCAGTACTTATATTATATCCTTTTTAAAGTTTAATTTTACATATAAATTTAGGTACTACATTTATTATCCCTAAAATATGCATTAAATCTGTCAGAAAATCACTAAGACAGCTTCTTACACTGTTAGTGTCAGAATGTTGTTCATGTAAACAAAGTTTGCTCTTTGGTAATGTTTTTATTCTCCTTATATGTATATATGTAAAAATGGAAACTATTTGTTGGAAAGGAAGGCTAATAAACGTAGAAAAAAAAATTTAAACAGGAAGAAAATAAAAATTTCTTAATATATTTATTCCATGCAATTTGTTTTGTCATTAGCATGGCTCAAAAATACTAATTTTTTTTTTTTAAAGTTAATTTTTAAATATTTAGCTCTGCTGACTACATATAAAGTATACCTAATAATATATTAACAACATATATATTTTTCAGAAATTTTGCTAACAGTAATTTTTTTAAGACTTCATTTTTGAAATTGTCCCCTATTTTGAGAATCACCCATGTATATTATATATTATATGTACACACAGGTATAGATATGTGTACACAGGTATATTTATATATATGTACACCTAAGTTCACATTATGCACACATCAGTGTTTTATTATAGTCAGTGGCTGAGTACTCAGTATTCGACTACTCGGCCAAAGTACTACTCGGTACACCACTAATTTTTACACCTATGTCATTATCAGCCATTACACATCATTATCATTAACAATATAACTATAAATAAGACAAATATAAATACATGAACAATTTAACTAACCAAATAATTAAAGAAGAATATGAATGGACAATTAAGATAAAAAAGCACTGACAATCATTGAAATGCTGAGCAAAGCACAATCAAAACAATGAAGTAAACTGGTGTGAAACTGTAAGAACTAAAAGATCTTAAAACATCAACAAATGAATTCAAATGCTCTAAGCCTTTCAAAAAAACTTAGTGTTCTGTCATCAGGCACAAAGAAGACATGCTTCTACTATAAAAGCAGCAAAAACACTGAAATGAAAGAGAAAGGAAAAGAAAGAAGTTGAAGCAGAAGTCAATAGGAAAGTCAAAAACAACAGCTTATCACAGAGGAGCATAATCTAAAAAGAAGAACACAGAGAAGGGGAATTAGATAGCATATTGGAAAATAAATATTGCAAAGGCAAGGCATGAAAGTGAGAAACAGCAAAAATTGTGTGAAATGTTTTCCATCTAAAAAATAGGGCGAAATTCTTATAATTTAGACACAAAGAAATAAAAAATTCTTAAACACACCATAAAAATACTTGAATTTGGTAGGCCTTTTGAAAGAATTGAATCTTAGGTGCATGTCTTCTTTGCACCTGACAAAGAAAGATTCAGTTCTCTCAAAAGACCTACCGTATTCAAGTATTTTTATGGTGTGTTTAAGAATTTTTTATTTCTTCATATCATTTTCTTCCTGTAACTTAGAAATTATTAAAAACAAACAAAAAACAAGTAAAGATAAATATACAAATATTGTTTTGAGCAGTTTGACTATTTAAGATGTCTCTCCCCCCCCCCCCCTTAAAAAAAAATTCTTTATGCTAAGCATACCAGGGGTCTGGCCAGACTTTTCTCACAGGGTCCTGTTTTTGTGTTTTAAGTTTTTCTTATATTTGTGAAAATTTAGTGAATTTTAAATTATCGATGTTTTTAGGTTATATTCTTCAGACACACAAAGTTAAGAATATGCTCTTTGGTGAATTTAGTTGTTAATTTACAGGCCAGATTTTATTTTTAAATGACTAAATTGTAAAAAGTTCAATTTAAAGGCAAAAACAATCTGTGAAAAGCCTATTTAAGAGACAAATAATTTTGTGAAGACTCCTTTGAAGAACTTAAAATTGTCATTAATGTATATCTATATATGAACTACAAATTGATCTTTGCTCCAGAAATACATTTCTAAACATGCCACACTGGAATTATTCAAAGGTGTTGTATAGATAGAACTAAATATTCTGTTCCAAAAAGAAACCTCAAAGAAATATTCTTTTCCTTTTCAGATATTTTAACCTCTTCAGTTTCGAAGCTAAAATAATAATGCAAATATTTATTCATTGTTTTTTTTTTTTCAAAACAAAGCAACATTGTAAATGACAAAAAAAATCTTTTCTGAAATGGATATGTTAGGTGCTCTGTAATTTAGGTTAAAAAATATGGATCTAAAACTAGAAACCAGGGTTGGCGAGTTTTTGCCGAAGGTGGAAAAAACAGCGGAAAAAACCTGGTAAAAACTGTCCCGGCAAAAATAGGTTTTTGCCAAAAAGGTGGCAAAAATAGGCTGTCCATTTAATTTTTTTTCCCCCAGAAAGAGAAAAAATATTTCATGAAAGAAAAAATAAACTGCATACTTAATAATTAAAAAATCAATATTATTCTAAATTTATTTTAACTTTTAAGTTAAATAAGTATAATTATGCTCTTTCTTTATGAAAGAATACTAACTTTTATAACAATATTATAAATGAAAAAAATAACAATTTTATATAAATAGAAACTTCATTTATTCATGTTTATACAATTATTAATAATTCACATAATAGAACTGTTGAGACTGTGTAAAGCATTTATGCTTATAGTTTATATATGTTAGAAATTCGAAGAAACAGTTACAGTAACTAAATTTAATTTAATATAAAATTATATTTAAAGCAGAAAACTATTAAATTTCAAATTTTTCAGCAATAACTTCCTCACAACCTAAATTTTGCTGTTTTAGCATGGAATAGCAGTAAACAAGTTTTGAAAGATTATCTGTTGATAGCTTATTTTGAATTTTATTTTGCACAAATGAAAAATATGAAAAAAATACTTCAAAAGCAACATTACTTGCTGGACATATTTGAAGGTGTGCTACTAATGAACAGAAGTTTTTTGAAATCGCACAAGCTTATTCAATACTTCGCCACCAATTATATGCACTGACACTATTAATCACTTCTTCTGCAAAATATGAGCTAGGAAAGGGTTTTTCTTTTAGCTCGAAATTAATAATATAAGATATAAAATCGGGATTGATTTTAGATAACCATGTTTTACAGCTTTCTTTTTGTTCATAATTTAGACGTTCACCTCTGTACTTTTGATGTAACAAATACACTACAAGATGACATTGCAAAATTGCTTGTTCAAATCTTTTTTAGTTTTGAAAAATGTGGTTATAACTCTTCATTTTTCAAAAGATTTAGCCATACATGACAAGCATCTGCTATGGTGGGGGGAGGGAGAATATAGTACAAAAAGATAAAGTGACAGCAGGCTACTTACTGAAAGTAAATCTAAATAATTTAACATTTTGTTCCTTTCTTGGAGTGTAAAAGGGACAGAAAAAAACCAATTTCCTAATAAGACATAAGTTTTTTCAATGTATAATTTTCAATTTAATTTACTTATTTTATCTTTAACAAACTAGTTTCATCAGATAAATAGTTATAAAATAGTACCAAAGACTTAGATATTTACATTTCTTAAGTCTCATGACAAAATAAAAATAACAAAATTGCATAAAATCTTTTGATAATATATATATATATATATATATATATATATACATTAATGACTGATAAAATACTTTACTTACAGGGGTCTGTCTAAACTTTTCTCACTGGGTCCTGCTTTTATTAAATTGGGAAGTTTTTCTTGTCTTTGTGAAAATTCTAGACATAGTTTTGTTAATTTTAAATTATCAGTATTTTCATATTCTACTCATCACATATAAAGAAGCTAAGTAATATAATTTTTGGTGAGTTCAATTGTTTATTAACTGGCCAGATTTTATTTGTAAGTGATTAAATTTGTGAAAAGTTCAATTTAGAGGTAAAAGACAAATAATTTTATGAAGGGTCCTGTTTGAGGCTAAAGAATTTTGTGAAGAGTCCTGCTTGAGGTTAAAGAATTTTATGAAGGGTCCTGTTTTAAGATAAATTATTTTATAAAGTGTGTTTTAAAGGACCTAAAAATTTCCTAAACATATCCCTGACTTAAGCTAAAAAAAATGAAGTATGTAATTTTTTATTTTGTTCTTAAATTCCTAAGTAAGACTGAATCCCACCTATTTTTTAAAGATTTAAAATATTTAATATTAATTAATTAGCAAATTAAATTTAAATATTAAATAGTACATTGTTAATTTTAATTGTTTATACCATTACTATCCTTATTAGTGTGCAGATTTTATTACACATTAAAGACATATAGGTTTTTTCCATTTTTGCCGGTTTTTTCCATTTTTCCCCTGGTTTTTTCCACTGTCCTGGCAAAAATAACTTTTTGCCGGCAAAAATGCCAACCCTGCTAGAAACCCCCTTAAAACATCAATTTATTAACCATTAACCTAAATTAACACAATCACAAATTTAAGAGTTTTAAAAAAGTAAATAGCCTAAGTCTTCATGTTTAAGTTAAATACTTATGAAAATTTATCACTTTCTTGGTCACACTGTCTTTTGGAAATTTTAAGGCATTTTGATAACTCAGATGAAAATAGCATTTACTTTGTTAGTGATTCAGCTTAGATGCAGGCCTTTATTTGTTTTCAACACAAAAAAATCCAGCTATTAAATGATGAAAAAATGTAAAAAAAAAAAAAAAAAAAAAAAAAAAAAAAAAAAAAAAAAAAAACCAGACATTTTAGTTTTTTAAGTAAAAGAACAGATGTCCCAGATGGGGACCCAGGAACTGAAGAGGTTTAAGAACTTCATTATCATGTATTTCAGATGCTTATAATAAAAACTCACTTTTGATTTGATGACCCTTCTGCACAACAATTCAGAAACAAGTATTTGACTAGACATGTTTTATTGTTAAATTTTCCAGACCCTCCCCCCTCCAATATTATCCTTTCAAAGTTTTCTTTGGATTATTTTTGCGTCAATATAGAAAATGTTCCAAATTAAATTAATTTTAAACATGATTATTCAATCGGTAAATCAATTATAATGGTGTAAATTTTTCAAGTGGGTGAAAAAGTTCGGGCCAGGATTCGAACCAGGGATGTATTGACTGAAGCCTTTCATTTAATCTGTTGAGCTGATCCAAAGTATCAGACCAGATTATATGATTGTTAAGGTTAGTTCATTGAAATAGTCCTCCAGTGTTCATATCCAGGATGGCTCAGTTGGAAGAGCATTGGGCGGCTTCAACCAATACATCCCTGGTTTGAATCCTTGCCGTTGATTTTTTTTAATCTCCACTTTTACAAATTTAATCACCATGCGGTGATTGACGACTGTTCATTTTCATCTACATTACTGTAGTAAATATTATCACAGTAACGGGTGTATAATTTGATGCTATTCTCAATAATATATACACTGTTAAAAATCTGCAGCATTTTATCCAGTCATTTGACCGTTTTCCACAAAAAAAAGTAAAACAACCATCTTTTTACATTATTCTGAACTTATTATTACCAATTTTATGGTCAGAATACGGTTATGTTACTGGTTTTTCAGGAAACGGTGAAATGACTGTACAAAATGCTGCAAGATTTTTAACAGTGTACTCTCCAAAAATGTACCACTGGATATGTGTAAATTTCTACATTATCTAAATAATCTTTATTCACAATTTTACCTGCTAAATCAACAATTTCATCTTCTAAACAATATGTACAAGCATGTTTATATCTATGATCATAGCTTAAGAAAGTATTGTTACCAGCTAAAATGTTTTTAGCAGTTTGAGCACAATCGATTTTGCCTCTTGCAATCCATAAAATATTACTTATAAGATCAATAACAGTGTATTTAGAATAACCATTAATATTCAGAACAATTTCATGATACCACATCCAATCAACCACAGATTTTCGTACAAATGGAACTATAGGCATTAACTTGTTGATAATAGATTCTGGCAAAGGTAGATCTGATACTTTAGTACTAATATTATTTTTAATCTGTCGCCATGCATCACTCAAATCTCTTTTATCTGGACTAATGTCACTATGACACAAATTTACTATGTCTTTTTTGAATATATTTGTCCATCCACAAATGATTGATAATTTTGACAGAAACAATATTCTGTAGCGAAGTCATGAAATTAAAATTCAAAATTCCTTCTTATGACAGGATGCTTTGCTTTTACCAAACTTTAATTCAGCCATATTTAAAATTTTAAACTAGTAGTTTTCCTCCTAATTTATTTTATATCATTATAGTCTTCTGGGTACTTATGTATTAACGCCACAGCAGCTACAGATTTTGCGGTTTTTAAGTACCGCTAATCTACACTTAAAGTTTTTGCGATAAATCATAAAACTTTATTTATAATCAAAAATCTTTGTTTAAAAACAAAGTAGTCAATCAGATTCCAGTGGAAAATAGGCCGATATAGCGTTTAACTCATGTATCATCGCTCCTGAAAGTATAAAATTGCAACTTGTTCTGTTTTTGGCAAATCCCACATACGCTTTTTCGCAGCACAAAAAATGGCGTAAAAAATCAGCAAACAATAAGACAACAAGGAATCCAAAAGACTGTGTGTGCATGCAAACAACAAAATTGCTCTTTATTGACGCAATTTCTGCTGCGGTGGCATTAATATGTAAATACAGTCTTCTGTATGTATGATTTTGACAGAATAACCTGAAATTTAAAAAATATGCTTAAAATATAAAAAAATAAACAATTAAAATAAAAATACTTTTGTTTCTGAAAAAAAAAAAAAGATATAATTAAATAAAATTAAAAAATAAAATAATTATAAGTGACAAAAATAAAAATGACAGATAAAAAATAAATAAACAAAACAAAAAAGATACTATTCTAGTTTTATGAACAAATTATAAGCATTTATGTTTTACAATCACCACTCTTTTGCAAAAACGACACCACATGGAAAAATTGGGTGGGTGCTTTCATCCAGTTACTGATTGGAATTGTAGCAGATCCTCATGGATGATCCACTGAAAAAGTAAAAATTATATTTTATAAGTTATTTGTCAGCAAGTGTGGGCATAAAGTGAGCAGTGTGGACAGTGCTAAAGGCAGTGTCACAGCCAGAATTTCATTCTGAGGGGGGAGGGGAGAGTTTTTGATAAAGATGTTTGTCGATTACAATCAAACCTCTTTAACATGAACACTCTTAAGGTGAATTACTTTTAGCATGAATTGTTTCCACAGTCCCCTATAAAAACATACATATAGATATGATACTGATAACATGAATTACTTTTAACATGAACAAAATTTTGATTTCCTGGTACTTACATATTAACGCCACTGCAGTTACAGATTTGGCGATTTTTGATCTACACCTAAATTTTTTGTGACAAATCATAAAAAAAAACACTTTATTTAAAATTAAAACACTTCCAAAATTCAAAACACCATATTTAAAAACGAAGTACCATACCGGATTTTGGTAGAAAATGGGCTGATATAGAGTCACTTCTGCTGCAGTGGCATTAATACGTAAATACCGATTTCCCTTGAGGTTCATGTAACAAGGTTCGACTGTATTTGAATAAGATAGATAGTTTTTAGATAAAGATAGGCAACACATAATTTAAAATAATGGATAAGCTAATCAATCATGATAGTGGAGAATATAATTGGGAAAAAAATATGTTGATTTTGTTATACAAAAATATTTATAAAAAAATTGTGAATGAGTGAGATTACTTTGCAGAATAAAAATCAAAATACAATTTAAACATTTGTTTAACTAGTAAAAAAAAAAAAAAAAAAAAAAAAAAAAAATCTAAAAAAACTGCAACTTTAATATTAAAATTTAGCTGCCACAGCAAAACTAATCACTATGTTCAAACTGGCGACTGCACCTATAATTAAGAATTAATTTTTTAGCTTTTTTTCATGATTCTTTGACAAAATATTTGCATTTTTTTCTTCAATCTGCTGACATGATTTGTGTTATTCAAGGCATTTTAATGCAATTTGCATTTTTCTCTGATCATTTGAAAAAATTCACAGTATTATGTAGTTCTTTGATGAAAATAGTGTTTTTTCCACGATCCTTTGATGATTTTTTTTTTTTTTTTACAATTGATTCAAAAAATTTGTACTTTTTCCACAATCTTTTTAAAAAATTCTTGCCTTTTCTATGATTTTTTGACAAAATTCATATTTATTCCATGATTTTTTTGATGAACGCATCATATTTTCCTGCAAACAATTTACAAAATTTAAATATTTTCAACAACCATGTCGAAATTTTTGATACATATATATATATACATATTTACATACAATTTTTTTAAACTTATAATAAATTTTTAATTTTTGGAACAGAATTATACCTTTAAAAGTTATTGCTGCATGGAAAAAAAAAACACCGCTGCATCTGCTGTTCTAGCGCTGCACTAAGGACATTTTTTATCTATAAACTTGCATGTACGCAGCCTTTCTTCTCCAAATTACTATATTTTCCCACTAATACAAATTAGATATTAAACAAATTGTATTTAGCAGGAAAACTTTAAATAAAAAAATATTCTGTCTTTTTCTTTTGGCGGAGGGTCACATATGTAACAAAAATAGAAGATCAACTAATTAAAAATGAGGCACAATTTGCTTTTTACACCTCTTCAAAAAAAAAAAAAAAAAAAAAAACCTATAGAATTTAATATTTATAATTAAAAAAAAGTTTTATGTAACGAAAATTTAAAAACAGAAGGCTCACTTAAATCTGCAATCCTAAAATCCACAAATCATCACAGATGTAAACAATAAAAATTTTATTTCAGATGTAGAAACAAAATTATGTACATTTTAATTTTTATATCATTCTGTAGACGTATTTTAATATGTAATTCTAGTTTTTGTTTTAATTTCTAATTTTTTCCTGCAGTCTGCAACACAGGTAAAAACTTAAAATAGTCTGCAGACCAATCCCTCGAATTACATTACATGCACTCAACCCCCCCTCCCAACCATTTGTGATAAACATAAAAGGAAACTACTTTTAAAGATAAGTTGCCTTTGTTCTCAGAATTTTTAACACCTCATGCATTGTCCGAAAAGGGGGGAGGCTTCCCTTTGAAAAAAAAATTTTGGGTTTTTTGCGATCTTTTGACGAGATGTCATTTTTCGTGATCTTTTGATGAAAACTGCCGATTTTTTGCAATCTTTTGAAGAAATTGGCCATTTTTCATGACCTTTTGACAAAAACTACTGATTTTTTGCGAACTTTTGATGAAAGTTGCCATTTTTTCGCGATCTCTTGAAGAAATCTGCCAGTTTGTCACAATCTTTTGAAGAAACTTACTGCTTTTTCACGATTTTTTAAAGAAATTTGCCATTTTTTTCGAGATTTTTTGAAGAAATTTACCGTTTTTTCACGATTTTTTAAAGAAATTTGATGCTTTTTCATTTTTTGCAATTTTTAAGAAATTTGCCGTCTTTTCATGATTTTAAAAAAAAATTTGTATTTTTTTGCAATTTTTTGTGAAAATTTGCCTTTTGTAGCAATTTTTGAGGAAATTTACATTTTTTGTGATTTTTTTCAAGAAATTTGTCGTTTTTTTCGTGATTTTTAGAAGAAATTTGACATTTTTTCACAATTTTTTGAGGAAATTTGCCGTTTTGCATGATTTTTTGACGTAAACTGTAATTTTTTCATGATCTTTTGAAGAAATTTGCTGTTTTTTTGCAATTTTTGGACAAAATTTCAGTTTTTTTTTTGCGTTCCAAATTCATGCGTTTCCCACAAACTCAGATGAAATCGATTGCTTTTTGAAAATTATTTGTAAAAATTCACGATACATTTTATGTCCGAATTTTTGGATTTAGGACCGATTTTTTTTAATTTTTGCTAAATTTTTAACAGTTGAAAAATAGTCTGCAGACTCTCTCAAGAGACTGCAACATGCGTCGTAGCATTACGCCGATTCTGCACCTGGGCTAAATGCAATATTTTATTAATCTTCTATCCTTATAGCTACATTTAGGTAACATTGGTATTAATTAGAATATGGTTACCTTGATTATAGATTATTGATAAAGATAGAAAGTTAATATGTGATTGTATTTGGTGTGTACTAAGCACATGGTAGATGAATGCACATAACTTTTTAAAAATTTTCAACACTTCTTAAAGAATGTAAAATATAATCAAAACAGTAAAGTAATAATCATTAATGAATAATCATGATAGCCATATAAACATTAACAGTTTGAATTATGCCAAAGAAAATGAAATAATTTTATTAAAAATACCACTGCACATTTCTCACATATTACAACCTCTGTAACTTACAATATATGAACCACTTAAATGTTATTTTAATGTGGTTACACGAGATTAGATCATCCTGCTCAAAGAACAACAATCAAATTGCTGAATTGATTGGAATTTTTTATCCTAAAGTCATGATGCCAACTAACACAATAAATTGATTTAAAATCACTATCATATATCCATTAAACAACAATATTCTTTTTAAAGATTATTTTTTTTATATCTTTCATCACAGATCAACCTTTAACTCCAACAAGAAGTAATACAATAACAGTTAACCAAATGTAGTGACACCAGTAGAAATAAAAGCCTTTTCTAAAGTTTCATTACTCAAAATGATAAAATCTAAAGAAAAGATCTTCAAAAATTTTGACAAGCACGGCAACTGAAAGACACATTGAAGAAGAAATACAAGATTGCCAACTGTATAAAAGACAGGAATTAGGGATGCACCGAATAGTGATTTTGGCCGAATGCCGAATATTCGGCCGACAGGTGAACCGAATACCGAATAGTAATTGTTGGGCCGAATACCGAATAGTTAACTATTCAGCCGAATACCAAACATTCGGCTTTCCAAATACTTTTTTAATTTCAAAATTTAAAGGTATTAAAATGTTACTTTTTAAAACAGTTTTACATAATATTTAATAAAAGAAACTTACATTTTGATAAACAAGAGCTTTTTATAAGAGCATTTAGAGTTGAAAAAAATCTGCCTTGAGTTATTTAAGAAGCGCAGTTATGAAACTTTAATTAATAAAATTTTCTACAAATCAAAACAAACATTTTAAAATAAAATAATGAAAAAATGGCCGAAGAAAAATTTTACAGTCTGATAATTGTCATTTTTAAATAACTCAAGGCAGATTTTTTTTCAATATAAAGTACAAATACTTTCAACTTAATTCTGAATAAAGGTATGTTTGGCTCATAGTTCTTTTCTTATGAATGGTGGTATTTTCCACCCTTCCCATCATATCATATTTTACAGAAATCAAAGAATGTGAGTTGAAAATATGTTATCTTATTTATTGTTAATGTAATAAATGAACACACAAGTTTTGACCTAGAGTGACATGAAATACAATGTACTTATGACTCAATAAGTTGATTATGATTATGGTTTAATGAACAAAAATTGTCTGCCTTGATAGCTATTACTAATCTCAAAAGTTTTTTTTTTCTTTTAAAGCACTTTTATTTGGGGAAAAGCAAGAAACAGATTATTTACTAAACAAAATTTAGAAATTTGTATGAGCACGTAATTTATTCCTAAGGAGAATCCTAATAAATCACCATTTTAACCCTTCTCATGGTTAATTTTCTTAAGTTATACTTTACAAACAGCAAATAAATAATGTAAAAACATTCTATTTTATTTAAAAATGATTTTGCTTCTAATTATTTTAAATGTAAATTAAAAAATTGACAGTTAAAAGTAGAAATAGTGAAAAGTTTTTATTAAGTATTGGATTCGGCCGAATACTTTGATATTTGGCTATACCGAATATTCGGTAGGCCCAATATTTGGCAGGCCGAATAGTTTCATATTCGGCCAAACCGAATATTCGGTAACATGGCCGTAGTGTTCACTCTACAAATAAAAAGGGCACTACTGCAGCAGAAAAGGGCACTTCTGCAAGAAAAAATTTGTTATTGCCTTTAGAAAGAAAAAAAAGAAAGCTTGAAAATACATATTTTTACAGTAAGTTAAGTCAAGTAATATTAATTTTGAATGATTTTATGATATAAAAATTAAAAATATAATTAAATTAAATCATGAATAGTTTGAAGTTCTTTTTCCTAAAGAAATGAAAAAAATTCTATAATTTTTGGACACACAAATTCAGAAATACTACAGAATAAAATAAATATTTATTAAAAATACCTGGTTAAAACCAGTGGTGCATTTTGTTACTTTTAAAAAGGGCAGGGTGCATTTTGCAAATTTGCAAAAGGGCAGGGTGCTGCACCTTTCAAAAATAGCCTAGAATGAACACTAATGGCCGAATACCGAATAGATACCGAATATTCGGTGCATCCCTAACAGGAATCAAGAAAAGCTCTTTTCATCTCACGAAAAAAAGTAAAAACACTAAAAATGAAAAACTGAAACCTTCAGAAAATGAAAAGTTATAGAATCCATGTGCATTATCGATTTCAGTCAGATTCACTTGATGAACATTCTGATGAAATCATTAAAGATCCACAAAATCTGTAGGTTGATGAAAATGACTTTGTCAATGAGTGATTTCTAGAAACGAGAAACAATAAGTCTTTTCGTAGAAAATATCAAAAACAAAATTTCATCATCTGAATGCAAAATCAATTTTCTAAGAAAAACAGAAATTAGTTCGGACCGATTTATTTATGTTGCAGACACTGATGACACATTTTCAAAAAACAACTTAAACCATTCATGCCTGATAGAATTTTTTGAACTGCAACAATTTTAACATTTATGTTTCATTTTTCAAGCATTGACAATGGTTTTTATCATTAATTTTCTAAATAATAATTATTCACATAAAAACAGGAATTTTCATCAATTTGTATTATTATTTTTATGTGTCAGTCAACAATAAATTTGATTTCTACTACTTAATTTGAATCAATTTAATGCATCAGTTTCAAGTCTCCCTTGGAAGGGGATCAGGTCTCCTTACAATTGGGGACACTTAATCCCTTTTTTATTTTTTAGAAAATAATTTATCTTTATTTTAAAATTGGTTTTTGAAAAAAAAAAAAAATACTACAACACGAAAGACACATGAGTCTTTAATAATAACTGAAAACATTTTTAAAACAATTTGTTTTTTCCAAGATAAAAATTAAAATCTGAAAAAGGGATAAAGTCTCCCGAGTCTCCAATATTGTTGCTACCAAAATATTAATGTTCATTTCTAAACTAGAAATTATCAAAGCCTGCTTGAGATATCAAATGAATGTTGCTCAATTTTGGGCAGGTTCTACCAGCACTTACCTAGTTTATAAATTGTTCATTAAATCTGTTTTACGAAGAGACTAAACATGTTGAACAAACGTTGAACATTTATTGTTTGTGACTTATATTTTTAAAATGTAACTGCTATGGATGGAAAAGATGAGTGCTATTTGTTTTGCTGTTGTTCTCAGCTTTCTCTCCCATTTGCTCACCGGCTGTCACTGCAACATCCCACGCAAAAATTACCTATTTCATTATTATTTTGAAAATTAAAAGGAGATATAGATGTTTATTCAATTTTAAATGAAGAAGAAACTGTAAAGCTTACCTTTTAACAGTTACATTTCTCATCCTTCCTTCCTAAAAATATAAATTACGAAATAAAAACGTAAAATGATTTCATATTCGATCAGCTTTCAGTCATTCTGATGGAAAATGAATAAACCGACTTCATATCATTCGATTATTTAGTTAGATTGAAATATAATCGATTGGGAACCAAAACGGCCTATAGAGGCGCTACAGGATACAGGATAACTGTCCCTTTAATTTCCTGTTAAAATTAGAAGATTTTATGGGGGGGGGGGGAGGGAAATGGTCACCACCCACTGACTTAATTTATTCTACGTCGACGACTGCAATATTATTGGCTATATTACAATTAATATTTTTCAGATTTAGTGCATATACGACAAAACTTACCTTTCAGACTTTCATGATAATTTTTTTTTAAATCTGAAAACCTATTAATAACAGGTGACTCAAGGTATTATTATGAAGGGACACACCAGAGCATAGGTTACTCTCATAGAGCATATCTGCCATTTTTTTCGATTATTTATGATAATCGATTATGATGAAAGTAATTCTTAAAATTCTAGCAAAAGAATCCCTTAAATAAAATCATATGCATTTCTTATCAATTTGTCAATTAGAATCTTTTATTATATTACATAAAACAATATAAAACATTATTATTTTTTAAAACGAATTCAAAAATATTATTTCAGATAATTTAAAATCGATTATTGTAAATCAATTTAAGTAAATAATCGAACTTTCTAACAGGTTTGTTATTGTGGTTTTACGTCATTTTTCCACAGCATCTGTTTTCGAAAAAAAAAAGACCTTAAATGTCTGAGAGGTAAGCTTTGCTGTACCTACACTAATAATAATTGTAAATATAGCGTAGAATATTGCAGTCGTCGATATTGAGTAAATTAGAATGGAACATTAGAACAGACAAACACTAAAAGCTTCTCCCTGTAGTATTGATTTAATGATTGAGGTTACATGTGTAATTTTTAAATTCAAAAGCAAAATTCTAAGTTTCTTGTTAGATTTCTTACTTTCCATTTAGTACTTTCGCGTATTTACTAGGTTATGTTTAAGATTTACTGCAGACAGTTCTTTTTTCTGTGTCTAAAACATTTTACTTTAGAACAGTGGCAATTTTTCAGAAATTTTCCATTTTTCTGAAAATAAAATTTACCGAAACTAATAAAAAAATTTAAACTGTCTGCCACCAATAATCTTATATGCTACCACCATTTTATTATTATTATTGAAATTGCTCTAGTACTTTATAAATTTATGGGATTTTTATGTGAAAAATACAATTTTTTGGAGAGCTTAAAACTTAGACATTTTTAATTTGTGTGAAGTTTTTGCACTGTATTATCTAGGGATGCACCGGATATCCGGCTCCTGCCGGATATACTGCTTATTCGGCACTCGAACCGGATATTCGTTCCGGCCGAATATTTTAATATCCGGTTGCCGGATAGTAAAACATTTTTTAAATTCTGTTTTTTATATTTAAAAACAAATGTAAAACTAATTTGCTCCTTGCATACCTTATCTTATTAAAAAGCAATGTTAACAAAAATAAATACTTGTATATTTTCACAATTATGAAATTATAATGTTTATATGTAAATGAAGATGTATTTAAAGTATGACAATATTTTGTCATAACCTATAACAGCAATTGTAAAAACAAAACTAGAATATGTACTTCAACTTCACATTTTTTATTTCTCTTAAAAATTGTTCTTAAATTTCAGTAATGAAGTAATTTTACACCTCTCAAAAGTTTTATTGTAATTTTCACAAGTCAAAATTTAACTGCAGTGTTCAATAATTCTGTCATAACTGTAATTGTAAAACCAAAACTAGAATATCAACTACAATTTTGTTTTGCTTTCTTTCTTTTCTTTTTTTTTTTTTTTTTTTTGTAATGAAGTAGTAGACTTTTGTAGTTCTTCTCAAGTGTTTTGTTAATAACTTTATTATTAATTTGAATTATTAATATCAACAAAAGAGAAAGGTATAAATATCTAATCTAAAAGTTTTATGAAGTTGTTGTTAATACGTCAAAAATCCGAGTCTGAAATGTGTACAATGGGGCCATCTTATAAGTGCTAAAGTATTGAGGATTAAAAACTATGTAGAAAAATAAAGTTTCCAACAAACTAAAGAGTTTATTTATGAATATTCATACTCCAGATTGAAAGTGTGTTTCTTTAGAAAATCAAGAACAAAATGGTGCTGATAATAAAGAAACCATTCAATTTTTGTTGGAACATCAATTGCACTAGTTAAGCAGTCAACAATAGAAAAAAATGTGGTAAAAACAAAAGAAAAAAAATCATTAAATATACAAATTGCATTTTTAAATAAAACATATTTTAGTAAAAATTTCCAAAACAATTGAACTACACCTTGTTATATAAGTCACCCGCTCATGTTAAAATTGCAAGTGATATTTTAAATAAAGTTCATTCTGAAACTTGCTCTACAATGCAAAAAGAGCTTAATAGGAAAACTGTAATGCTCACTGAGAGTCAAGAGGAGTAACATACATAACTATCCCATTTTTGTTAATTATGTGTCAACAGGGTAAAAATATTTTTTTCTGTTAGTTAATCGATACAATGCATCTATAAAAACATCAAGACACTACCTAAATCTGGTGATAGAGACTAAAGAAAGGGTAGAAAAAAATATGCATGTAAAGTTAGAAGTTTTATAAGTAATATTGAAAAGGCAAAATATTATTACATTTCAATATTTAATTATTACTATGTTTTTAAGTAACTTTGACTTAATAAGTGAATTGAAATCTATTAATACTTGCATAATATAAAATTACAATAATTTTTTTTTTCTTTAAACAAGCATAAAATTGAAATATTATTAAAATTAAAAATGAGAAATTATTCGGCCGGATACCGGATATTCGGTAAAATTTTGTGCCGGATATCCGTTATTCGGTATCCGGCAAAAATCCACATCCGGTGCATCTCTAGTATTATCGAATATATGATATAAATGCTTGGATAAAATTTAGTTACAATTGTAAAAATTATTGCAAGTGGGGGATGGAATCTCAGTCTTGTCTTCCCATAAACATATTTAAAAAAAATTTTGCCACATTTATTTGTTGTCTTTCTATAGTATATCTGGCTATACTAACTGTAATAACATTTATTGCTTCAAAGCAATGAAAAAAAGTTGCCGAAATGTTAAATATGCACCAAGGTATTTAATTAGCGCAAAAATGATATTATTTGGCAAACATACCAGCTATTGTTGTTCATTTACATAAATTGTTTTCGGTACTTACGTATTAACGCCACCACAGTTATCTTTTGGATTCCTTTTTGTCTTGTTCTTGATGCCATTTTTTAGTGTTTTAGTGCTTTTTAGAGTCGTTTAGAGCCTTTTAGTGCATTCTTTTTGCTCTTTTTTGATGCCATTATTTTTGTGCATGGGCAAACAACAAGATTGCTCTCTATTGGCACATTAGCACAAGTTCTGCTGCGGTGGTGTTAATACGTAAGTACCCTGTTTTCTTCTTATATTGTTAGGGAAGAATGGTACACTTTTTACATCAATCAACTTTGTTTGACACAACATTTTTTAATTTATGAAGTGCAAGATGAAACAGTTTTTAACTAGGGATGCCCCGGATACTAATTTTGCCGGATATCCGGTATCCGATTTGCCAGCCAGATTTGGATATCCGGTACTGAATATGTTTTTAGTTATGGTGAATGTGTTTATTTCTTTATGCAATGCCATCTCAAATAATAAATTGCAAACATGTTTCACACACCATTACAACTTTTAAACGTATTGGAATATAATTTACAGAAACTATATATCTTTGACTATCAGGGCTTGAAATTCAGGTTTTCCCAGGCAGAGAGAGTTTTCCTCATAACATTTGTAAATGCAGGGGTGTTAAACTATATATGAGAAGGAAGAAATTAAAAAAAAAACTATTATTTTTTACATGCCATTTAAATATTTAATTTATACCAGCATGACAAAATTCCATTAAAATAATTTAAATCAACAACTCAAGATAATTATCCAAAATGTCTATTTTAATTAAAACAAACAAAAAGAATCAAGCCTTATATATATATCATATCTATTTTTCAATTTTCATTCAGTGTTATGAACAATTAATGATTGACTTGCTAAATTAATATTTTAATTTAGGTTTTATTCGATTTTGTGTGGTTAGAATCTTTTGTAAGTTACACTTTTTTATTTTTATTATTTATTTTTATTTATTTATTTATTTATTTATTTATTTATTTATTGTAAAATCTGATAGGCATTCATTTTTAATTTACTTGCAAGAATAATACAGTTAGATGATTGTATTGTCAATATTCTGCGGTGATTGCATGCCACTTAGTGGAATTATCGTCAATACTGTAATTTCTGACATTTTAACTTAATTGAATTATGTTCTTCTATGCAATGGAATTTTATACCCATATGAAATTCTGAAAAGGGCATAATCAGTAGGTTTCTTCTATTCCATGAGAAATAGTTTATTTAAAAAGGTCATGTCCTAATTTCTGTGAACTATGCACATAAACTATTTATTGTTTCTAAATGTGTTTCCTTAAAGTTTGTCTTTTTTTTTTTTTTTCAGTCATTTGGAAAGCGGTTGGTGTTATCGGTTGAGAATGGACCTTGTGGTGTCTGCATTTTATTTTGTTTATTATTGGTCCAGGAAATCCATGACACATGTAGTATGTGACTCTTATTACATGAGTCATGTTTTGATCATCATAAAAATAATGTTTTTTACTGATTTTCATTAACTCAATGGGAAACATTTAAACATCTTGCTTAGGATAATGGATGTCCTCATTTTATTTATTATTATTTTTTTATGAAATTCTTTAAATTTGGAAGAATTTTTATTTGAATAGGAAATCAAAATGTCATTTAAAAATGAAATAAAAAGTTACAAAATGGGCAGATCTAAATTATCAGATATGGAAAAAAAAAGAATTTAAACAGAAACATCGTATAAAAGATTATCTTTTAAATGAAAAAAGATGTATTATTATCAAGCCCATTGATTACAAAATGTGCGATGATTTCGAAAAATGAAAAAAAATCTAATGCTGAACCATTGATTGTAATTTTTTTTTTTTTCAATGTGCAACACAAGATCTAATCTCATTTTGTTTAATGCTGATTCCAGGCTAATTAGATAGAGCTCAGACTCTAGTGACCATTACTATCCTTTTAGAAATTTCTTGTTTCGGCAAAAGAGACAAAATAAATTAGAAAAAGAAATTCACAAAATACGGAAATCGGCCATAGAAAAAATATCGCTGATTTTGCCCCCCATGGCAAAAATAAGTTTTTTAAAATAGTCAAACGATCTGAAAAAATTTCAAGTTTGAGGGAACTTGGGCAGTGGGAAAATATAGCGAAATTCCTCAGTCATTTACAGTAAAATATTCTGAAATTTGTTAGCCTGTCACAAGCAAATATCATGAAAATCATCAGCAGGTAAAAGAGAAAAAACACAAATTTTTCAGCTGGACACAGGAGAATAATTATTAATTTAAGCAGAATGTCACTAAAACAAAAAGGAAAATTTTCCAATCAGTCACAGAATAAAATAGCTAAATTTGTCACATTCAGATGAGAGAAAAAAAATGTGAAATTTGGCAATCGGTCTCGAGAAAAAAGTTGCAGAAGTTTGCGAGGCAAACAAGCGAGGAAATTGTGAGAAAAATTACAGAGTTTTTCAATCAAATGCAAAAAACCAGTCATGAATTTTGTATAATTGTCGTAAGGGAAAACTGTGAGATTTGCCAATTGACAGCAGAAAATATCACAAAAACAGTCAGTCAGTCCTGATTTGATCGCCATTTAACAAAAGAAAAAAAAATTCAAAAATAGATTTTTTTTTTTTTTTTTTTGGAAACAGGAATGTCTTGGCCATAAGATTTTTTAAGGCATGAATCCAGCCATCCCATGCCAAAGTTCAAGCCCTGTATGTGTATATTAATAATATTGAATAAAAAATGTACTTCAAACATTTAAATATTCTGCTTAATTGTCAATGAAACACTGATAACGGCTAATAATTACAATGAAATGCTGATAATTGTTAATAATTTGTACAATGAATTGCAGATAATTTATAGAACAAATTTTACACATTTATCAGTATGTTTATTTTATAATTGTAAAGTAATTTCACAAAGAAATATATAGCTTCCATTTATAACGTAAACATAAAAAGGCTTATGAATATACCAATGGTTGAAGAGTTATTTCCAAACATGGGTTTACTTAATGATTTTTTTCATGTTTTAATTATTTAATACTGTTTTACCTTAAGCTACATTTAATTTTACTTTAAGTTAAATCACTTTCAAATTTATAAGCAAAAAAATACTTTTAATTTTAAATATTTATAATGAAATCATGAAAATAACAAGTTGGATGCACCAATCCCAAAACTCTCTTCTATTCCATATATCTGAATGTTTCAAAAAATATTTACAAATAAGTCGATTCTCTAAATAACGAAATCCACCGTTCAGTCAAAAAATTCGTTGAATAGAAAATGGCAAAAAATTTTGTACTTTATAAGAAAGCATTATGCTTATCCCAAAGGAGTTTTTATGCAGATGATGCAATAGAAAATAACACCAGCATAGATGACGTTTAGTAACAATTCTTCATTCAAATGATCTCTCACAACAAAAAATTTTCCAAGTCACCACAAACAACAAACATAAACGCTAAACTCTAAAAGTAATTAGAGTTAGTTTAGATAGATGAAAATCTGCTGAAAAAAACAACCTTTTCTGCAGTTGCCTCCTCACCCCTTCCTTATTGCTGACTTACTATCCAAACCAAGAAATAAACACCATTTTCAAGACGATAATGGAATAGCTTTATCTTTTAGGATGCTTTGTGATTATTGCAAATAGTTCCAATAGCAAGCAAATGTTTCACTCTTTTCCAAGAACGCAAGCTCACCTTGGCTAAAACAAAGTCAAGTATAACCATGCAAAAATAATGTTTTGTTTTTTTTTTTTGGGGGGGGGGGGGGGTTGAATGCCTTTTTTTAGACATAAGGAATAAGGTAGAGGATGCTATGTAGCTATGACTTATAAACGAGAAATCAATGAAAAAAATTTACTCTACAAATAATTTGAAGCGTTTTCAGAACATATAAAAGAACATTTTTGAAAAAATTCGTTAAATAAAGATATATATTTAGCTTTATGTAGATTATTTTTAATGTAATCATGGAAAAAATTGACCGTTCCTACAAAAAATTCGTTAAATAGAGATATTCGCTGGATAGAGTTTCGTTGTAGAGAGAGTCAACTTTATTAATACTACTTTACAATATTGTTAGTTCAGTACTATACCAACTTTTATTTTCATCTAGAATTTTTGCTGCAGTCAGTTAATTAGATTAAGAATTAGTTAATCTTCATCATGATATTTATTAAAATCAATATTCTTTTCTGTTCTGCTATACATCAATTGTTTGTGAATAGCCAATTTTAGAAAGATACGAAGTTCGCATCGCTGCACGAACTGCCAATTCTCTGTAAGGATTATGAAAAATCAAAATTATTTTACAAAAATCATTATTACAGTGCCATCTTTGGGCAAACTATTTTCAAATTGAAGGAAGACCAGACAGTCATTCCCAATAATGTATCCAAAGAAATTTGGTTCAATTCTATGCATAACTTCATACGGTATTTGATGGTAGAACAATGAAAATGGCACAAAAATTGCAATTACAGCGCCACCTTACAGCGAAATCCTTACAGCGAAATGTTTCCATACTGAAGAAGAACCTGCTGGTTACAGTCAAAAATATGCACAAAATATTTGGATCATTCTATGCATAACTTCATACACTTTTTGATAGTATGATGGCGACACTGGGACAGACAGATGTTTTGAATAAACATGTTTTTGGGGATATTTGATCCCTAAAACACGCAAATTCATCAAAAAAATTGATTATAATAATTTCTTCTTTGAAAGATAGAAGAAAATTAAAAATAGTTTTGTTTAGTTGTGTAACTTAAAAACCAATTAATCCATTGTTTAAATTAAAAGAAAGAAAGAAAATTAGTAAAATCACAGTTTAATAAACAACTTCAAATTTTATGAAGATAGAAATCCAACGTTTAGAAATGCACGTAGGTAGCGAACAGCTGTTTCGAATCCATTCGTTCCCGTAATAGGCATATAAGACTGTGCTTCCCTGTCGCTTTGCTCAGCTTAGCTTTTTCTAGCATGCTGAGTCTTATACTGATGAAGAATCTCGATAGTAGATTCGAAACGGCTATTTTCTATTCTTTTCATGCATTATTTGTGCATTTCTCAATGTTGGTTTTTTATCTTTATGCATTTTTGCACAAAAGCTTCATTTGCTATTTTGACTTCAAATTTTGTTTTACAGTCTGAAAGTAGATACAATTTTCTAAAAGATGTAAACGTAAACTTTTAAATTTGTTACAGAGTTTAAATATAAATAGTTGGAAAGCTGGCAATTCTTTAAACTTTTGAGAATTACCTTTTATTCATCGATAGGGAACTTATAATAATATTTCATCTTTTGCATTATAAACAAAAGTTTTTCGCATTGTTTGGGATCAAACGATTACTGTTATTAATATATATTTGGTTTGTTGCATTCTGCCGGATATCCGATGATATTTTGGATATTGAAAAATCAGCCGGATATCCGTTGCATCCCTATTTTTAATCTTCCGAGCAATATAGAAACATAATATTTGGAAACTATTTTATAATTTACAGAAATTGTAAGTTTCAAAATGTGTCCCATACTTACCTGTTTGTAGGGAGGTTTGAGATAAAGCTATAAGGCACAAATTTTCTAATGTCAGCTAGATCTATGGCCTAACAAAAATAGTAGACTGATAATGTATGTGTTGGGAAATAATGATTAATAATACTGGTAGCAACACCAAGTTTTGTATTACCAGTTTGGCAATGTTATATTCTATTGTAACTTGGAATTGGAATGACAAAAATGATGTAAGCTGCTGTGCTAGTGTTTAGATTGGATTTAAGATATTAGTCTAGAAATTTTACCTAAATGTTTTTCTATTGTAAATAAATTACTCTTTTTCCAACTTACAAAGAGACCACCAAACATAATGTGTACAGATTTTGATGATAGTCTAGAAATTTTACCTAAATATTTTTCTACTGTAAATAAACTACTATTTTTCCAACTTAAAAAGAGACCACCAAACATAATGTGTACAGATTTTGATGATTTCAAAGTATGTTGTAGAAGTCATATCACTATTTATTCTGATGAAAAGGCAGGGTCATAGCTAAAAGTTAATAACAGTGGTAGGCTCATATTTTATGTTTCTTTTTCTCTGACAATGAAAGATAAATTAGTGCACATTCAATTTAAATGCCCAAGCGATTTCCCTAGGGGTTCCAGAAAGGGCACGTATCTCTGACGCCATAACGAAAAGCGAAAGGGGAACTAAATGAAGCTTTTGTTTGTCTTTACATACAAATTTGTTTATGTGTGGAATTTGCATAAAAAATATCTCACACCCTGATACCAAGTGATTTCCCTAGGGGTTCCAGAGGGGGCACGTGTCTTGGATGCCATAACGAAAAGCGAAGGGGGTGCTAAATGAAGATTTTGTTTGTCTTTACATACAAAAGTGTTTATGTATGGAATTTGCATAAAAATATCTCACAGCCTGATACTAAGCGATTTCCCTAGGGGTTCCAGAGGGGGCACGTGTCTTGGATGCCATAACGAAAAACGAAGGGGGCGCTAAATGAAGATTTTGTTTGTCTTTGTTAAACCTGTATTACCCTAAATAGGGCAATTCAGTCTGAAAAATTATTTAGCAGAAAATGAAAAACGCAGTTAAGCTCTGTTGCTGAAATTGGTTCACCCAAATTTACTCAAGAAAAATCAAACTAAAAATGTTAAGTTTGATAAAGAAAGACAAATATATAAAATCAACAAAAATATTTATTAAAATCAAATAACCTAAGCCATTTCATGCACAATCATATTTGACATCTTTTACACTAACTTCAATTAAAGAAGTTTACTATGTGTAACAGAGAGAGTTAGCTTACACTAAAAATATATACAACTCCTCAAAGAATGTCAACATGCACAAAAATAGCCTTGGAGCAATTAGAGGAACTTAAGAAATAAATTAAAATTATTTAAAGCTTTAATACATCTGTAAAAAAATATTTTAAGCTCATTTAATTAATAAAGCTCAAGCTATTATAATCAAAAGTTCTATTAAGAATATATTAAAGACTATGTCCCGTTCCATTGTCAGTTACTCCCTCCCAGCATCTCCCTAAATAACAATAACACGTTTCCTAACACTCACCAATATCACACACGGAAAACGGTGATCCATTGATCATAATGTACATAATATAACCTTTAAGAGGTTTATATACGTTAACAAATATTTTTACAGAAGCAGATAGCACATGTGGAAACTTTTGCTGGCACCTAACTCCATTTTGGAAGTTGAAAATGTATATTACAAATTTAAAATTTTTTCGCCAAAACTAACCTTTATACTATCTTAATTTTCTTATAATAATATTTCGTACTTACTTCAAATTATTAAATTAAAATCTTGTTTCTAAATCTAATCTGTTAATCCTTATGCAGACGATATAAATTCTTAATTTGCCTTAAAAAACATTATTCCAGTATGCGTAAATTTAAAAAGATGGCTCTAAATTAAAAATATTCTTAATTAAAACTTTATTTCTTAATATTCCAAATAAAACTGATTTCTTCTATGTTTTTATCAACCCTTTTTAAGAAAGTCTTATTAAATTTATTCCAAACCCATACCTTTAAAAAATATCATTATTTTATTTTATCTATTTATTTATTTTTCCGCCGTCAACGATAATTTGCATATTAATAAATTCATTTCTTTTCTTTTTCTCTTAAAATTAATCATGTATAAAAATCGTCTGCCTAAGATATTTAAAATTCTGAGTCAATTATAAATTGGTTAAATAATATATATTTTTTTTTAAATAAATTTATCGTCTGTTTAAAATAATCTCATAGCTGGACAAGAATTCTGTTTACATAAAATAATGATGGTTAGAGATTACAGAATGTTCCAGAACTTTCTTTTTAGTTTAAAAGGGGGAAGTCTCGAGATGAAAGGAAGATTCTGTAGATTTCTTGGGTTGCTTCTTCGATGAGGACAGCTCGCTGAAATAATGATGGAATTTTTGCAAAAAGGAGCTTTTCCTTCCTCATTATCACGAATTTAATAAATGAATTTACAGCAGCCCATGACTAATTATTGGATCTTCTACATTTATTTATTATTTTTGTTTTTTCCCTCGCTTGCCATGACTGCGTGTTTCTGTTTAACCAGTGGAAATAATTCGAGTTCTCCTGAAATCGTCACAACTAATCGAAAAGTCGGACAGGATAAGTAATGCCTGTGCTAGTGCCTGTTTCGGATTTTGAAATGAATCTACTGAAGAAGTAAAATACACAAGAAAAATAAACCTATACAAAATCGAAAAATCGACGTATAAACGATTTTGGGCGTCGTATAAAAGATATATTTTTACATTAAAATGAATAGGAATGAATCGGGACCACATTAAAACGTCGTATAAATGTAAACGTCGTATAAGTGATCGTCGTATAAACGATGCTTTACTGTAGCTCACAAAATAATTCTTATAATATTTGACAATTAATTGTGTATGGATATACAAATAATTATAATTTACCATGTGTTGTAGATACTGGCTCAACTATTGCAATATTGCCAATTAAATTTGTTAAAAAACTTAATGCTAAAATTGAGACTATACCCTCAGTTACCATTGGTCAGGCAAAAGGATTCTTACATATAAATAAAAAATGTAGTGTTCTTCTAAAAGTGGGTAAAATTAAAAAATATGTTAACTTTTTAGTATGCAATACAAATTTGGATTATGCTATTTTGGGGTTAAAAGAATGTTCTAAATTTAAATTAACCATAGAATGTAAAAATTGTATTGTAAGGCAGGGAAGGAAAATTATAACTAACAGTATATCCATACATAATGAGAGATCCCTTCATTTCAATACAGTAAATATGGACCAAGTACAACAAAACAGGGATCAATCTAATGAATTTGTAACCTCTGAATATAAAAAAGATATGAAATTAAATACTGGTAATACTGTAGCAATAGATAATTATGATAATGAAACACTGAATGTAAATAATCATGATATAGAGTTACAATCTACTTGTGGAAATATTATGAAAAATGAAGACTGTGTTGAATATGATCACGCAATTAATGTGCATCCTGATTATAAAGGTTCCATGACTCTTCAAAATTTTCGCGATAATTCGGATTCAGATTTAACTGGGGAAATAAATTTAATTCAAGATGTAAATTTAAGGGAATTAGTTCATATTTATAGTGATATTTTTGCAAAGCATAAATATGATGTGGGTAGGATTAATATTGAACCACAACGCGTTATACTAAACTCAGACCTACCTATATCTTTGAGGCCATACCGAACATCTCCTCTAGAAGAAATAGAAATAAAAAACCAAATTCAATCATTGTTAGCAGCCGGACTGATAAAGGAAAGTAATAGCCCCTATTCTGCCCCTGTTACACTAGTTATGAAAAGAGAGGAAGGTAAAAAAACGCGATTATGTATAGACTATAGAAAATTAAACGCAATAATTAAAAATGATGCAGAACCCTTGCCCCGTATCGATGGAATTTTAGATAAATTGAGTAGTGCTCAGTATTTTTCAACTTTGGATTTAGCCTCTGGCTACTGGCACATACCAATACATCCATCCGATACAGAAAAATTAGCATTTGCAACCAATTTTGGACTTTTTGAGTGGCTCGTGCTCCCTTTTGGCATAAAAACGGGCCCTCCCATATTCAACAGAACCATTCGAAGAATCCTTAATAAATATAAAATCGACTTTGCGTGCCACTATTTTGATGATATTATAATTTTCTCTTCCTCTTTAGAAGAACATTTAAACCATTTAGCTCAAATTTTTAACATTTGCAAACAAGAAAACATTAAACTTAAACTTTCTAAATGTAAATTAGGCCAAAATAAAATCAATTTCTTAGGTTATGAAATTACTAATGGAACAATAACACCAGCAAATGCCAATATTGAAACCATCAAAAATTTAAAACCTCCTTCCAATGTGAAAGAGTTACAACGATTTCTAGGTTCCATTAATGTTTACCATAAATTCATAAATAAATATGCTGAAATTAGATATCCTCTAAATCGATTACTTAAAAAAGACACAATATGGGAATGGAACTCAGAGTGCCAGGAGTCTTTTGAAAAATTAAAAAAATCTTTAATTGCTAAACCCATCCTCAAAATTTATGATCCTAAATTACCTTTACATATGTTTGTAGATGCCTCTCAGATAGCAGTAGGTGTCGTTCTAAAACAACCTGATAAAGATAATTTCTTACATCCTATTGCTTATCATTCTAGAATTTTGAAGAGTTATGAACAAAATTATTTCATAACTGAATTAGAATGTTTAGCTATTATAGATATTCTTGACAAATTCTATCATTACTTTCATGGTGCCAAATTTACAATTCATACGGACCACGCATCTCTAGTATGGTTAAAGAGTGTTAAAAACTTAAGAGGTAGGCTTTTTAGATGGTCACTCAAACTTAGTATGTTTGATTATGAGATAAAATATGAAAAGGGTTCAACAAATGTCGAAGCAGACATGTTGTCACGAAATCCTGTTTGTCATTTTAATCAACATATTAGTTTATTGCTAGATAGGAAAGAAATTATAGAGATGCAAGACAAAGACAATGTTTGTGACAAAAAATATAAAAAAGAGAATGGAATTATTATAGTTCAGAAAAAGGGATTCAAAAAAATTGTTGTACCAATGTCATTAAGAAGAAAATTACTCCATATTGCTCATGATAATTTTGGACATTTAGGAATTCAAAAAATGCTTAATTTAATATCTCCCAACTATTATTGGCCTAATATGACAATAGACATTACCGAATTTGTTAAACATTGCGATACCTGTCAGAAAAATAAAAAACCAAAACAGAAAAGATTCGGCTTATTACAAGCTAAGCCAGCAACAGATCAACCTTTTGAATGTCTTTCTATTGATACTGTTGGTGGATTTAACTATTACAACTCAACAAAAAAATTCTTACACATAATAATAGATCATGCAACTAGATTTGTTTGGGCTTTTCCCTCCAAAAATGTTACCACTGAAATATACACTAACTGTTTAAAACAAATTTTCAATATCAAAGCACCTCAAAAAATACTTAGTGACAGGCATAAATCTTTCAGATCTCCAAGGTTTAAGAAATTCCTTAGAAATCATCATGTTCAACAGCGTTTTACATCTGCACATCATCCTCAGACCAATGGAAAAGTAGAGCGAGTTAATCAGACTATAGTTACCAGGCTTAAATGTAAAGTTAATTCCACTTCTTCTAAAATACCTTGGACTAGATTATTAAACCAAGTCATCGAAGAATACAACAATACGCCCCATTCTATCACCAAGTTCCCACCTGCCTATTTATTTTATGGTCAATTGCCTTATGAATCTCCTTTAAAACAAAACTATTACCCACCAGTAGACAAAGCCCTCAAAATTGCGAAAGCGCGAACTCAGGAATTTCACCTTAAAAGTAAAAGACTCTATGATCGACATTTTGTCGAATGCCCATTAAAAATACAAGACTCTGTAATTTATGAAGAATTTAAATACCCTAACACTCGAAAATTAGAACCTACTTTCTCTGGACCATATAAAATTATAAATAAACTTTCTGATGTAACTTATGAAATAGATAAATTTAATTATGAGACAGGACAGAATTCCGTTATTGTGCATGTTTCTAAATTAAGACCCTATTTTTCACCCGAAGATTTTAAACTGTTTCATGAGCAACCCAAAAAACAAACAAAACCTCAGATACAATCACAATCACTAGATCAAACTAAAGTCAAGACAATAGATTAAATTTTAATTCTTATTCTTTAAATAGTTTATCACCATAATTTTCAACATTAGCAGGTATGTTCTTGGAGGCCTACAAGAATATTACTTGTTTTTGGGAGTTTTTGGGGTTAAATTGGACACCTTATGCAGGCATAAGGTGAACACTTTGATTGTAAAAGCTTTCAAATTGATGTTGATAAATTAATTTTAAGGGTGTTTAAGTCTAATTATATTTACTCATGTATTTGACATTAATATTATTCTATTTATTCAGCAGATATTTATGTTATAACAGTTATAAAATCTAATGATTCTACTCAAACCTATAACATATGTGATTTTCAGTGATTGTGAAAACTAGATATTAAAAGTTTTTCAAAAAAAAAAGCACACTATTTTTATTTCCATTTCTCAATTAAGAATGACACCTTTCATTCCTATTGTATTTTATTATTGAAGTTTATAAACCATGTGTAGATAAAACATTATTCTACATTTGGCATTGAAAACTTATAACCAAATTTGACAATTTTGTAAAAGAGTATCAGAGAGGAATTATTGTAAGGAAATACTGGTTGAGAGTCCATTTTCTAAATAGTTAGATTTAATTTTATTTGGATTTTGGCATTATTATGATTTTTTTTTATTTGTACTTTCGGCTAGCAAAAAATACTTTCTTATGCTATTAGAAGATAAGAAAATTATTTAGTTGCTATGTAATTATTTTTATCCTCAACCAATATTTTCCCTATCAATAATAAACAAACTGTGATATTTTCTTTTGATTATACTCTTGTTTTATTATTATTATTATTATGATTTCTATGATGAAGTTTAGTATTAATTATACTCTTATTGAAAAATATTAGGATATGGAGTCTTATTATACTATTACTTATTATTGTTGTTATTGTTATTATTTAAATTTTTCTATATTATTTATTATTGATATTGAGAGTGATGCTATTTATTATTGAAAAATTGATATATTACTGAAAGATGTTGGATCCAACATAACATAAAAAACAAAGATTAAACTAGATTTGGAGATTTTTAATTAAAGAGACTGTATTCACTGGACATTGAAAAAGACTCTTATATATTCTTGAAAGACTTTTTTCATTTAAAGGACTTATTTAAAATAAACTATGCATTAAGTCATTGTAATTATTTAAACTTCCATGAGAACGAATTTTTATTGTTTTTATTATATTTTTATCTCTTGCTTATTAATGTTCATAACTTATTTACTGTTATTATATGTATTATCTCTTATGCACTTACAAATGGTAAGTGATTTTGTAACATTATTGTATTTCTTTCAGGGAAATGCTCCTACCTAAATTTAATTCAGAATTATTTTCTCTTAACTATTTTATTTTAATCGCTAATATTTTTTATATTGCGTTAATTTTCTTTTCTTCCATCTCTTGGCTTCCTGAGTTTGACAGTTTTATTCCAAAATTTAACTTTTCTAAATTATTATATTTCTGTTGTCTGAACTTGTAGTTTTATTTAACTATCAATTTCATACAAAGTCTTGGGGAGGGGGGATAATATTACAAATTTAAAATTTTTTCGCCAAAACTAACCTTTATACTATCTTAATTTTCTTATAATAATATTTCGTACTTACTTCAAATTATTAAATTAAAATCTTGTTTCTAAATCTAATCTGTTAATCCTTATGCAGACGATATAAATTCTTAATTTGCCTTAAAAAACATTATTCCAGTATGCGTAAATTTAAAAAGATGGCTCTAAATTAAAAATATTCTTAATTAAAACTTTATTTCTTAATATTCCAAATAAAACTGATTTCTTCTATGTTTTTATCAACCCTTTTTAAGAAAGTCTTATTAAATTTATTCCAAACCCATACCTTTAAAAAATATCATTATTTTATTTTATCTATTTATTTATTTTTCCGCCGTCAACGATAATTTGCATATTAATAAATTCATTTCTTTTCTTTTTCTCTTAAAATTAATCATGTATAAAAATCGTCTGCCTAAGATATTTAAAATTCTGAGTCAATTATAAATTGGTTAAATAATATTTTTTTTTTTTTTAAATAAATTTATCGTCTGTTTAAAATAATCTCGTAGCTGGACAAGAATTCTGTTTACATAAAATAATGATGGTTAGAGATTACAGAATGTTCCAGAACTTTCTTTTTAGTTTAAAAGGGGGAAGTCTTGAGATGAAAGGAAGATTCTGTAGATTTCTTGGGTTGCTTCTTCGATGAGGACAGCTCGCTGAAATAATGATGGAATTTTTGCAAAAAGGAGCTTTTCCTTCCTCATTATCACGAATTTAATAAATGAATTTACAGCAGCCCATGACTAATTATTGGATCTTCTACATTTATTTATTATTTTTGTTTTTTCCCTCGCTTGCCATGACTGCGTGTTTCTGTTTAACCAGTGGAAATAATTCGAGTTCTCCTGAAATCGTCACATGTATGTGAGTAGAATTCATGTCGATCTCTTTAACAGAAAACAAAAGTCAAAAATAAAATATAACTAAGGTATTTATTTGTTACTTGAGATACAGGCTTGGCTTTACAGATGATAGTTCACAGTACACTCCATTAAGACATCATATGAGCATATCGTAAGTGAACACAGGCGAACACAATATGGATGGTTACGTTGTAGTAAACATAAGTACATCAGTTAAAAACATTTTAAAATAAACTTAATAAAAAAGTATTGTATAATACATCCAGAATGGGGACCTGCCTCCATTCAGTAGCTAGAACTACTTCCATTGTTAGGAAGATAAAAGCGGTGTTGGATTGAAATCTACATCGTATATTTACATCAAATTGACCGGATTGAAAACAATGTTTCGGAGCAATGCCCACGAAATGAGCCAATGAGAAAACGACATCCGAACGAATCAAAAGTTCGATTTGATGAAACAGATGAAAGATTCGATTAATGTTACGATATTCCAAGTCGCCATCTGGCGGGGAAAATATCGTTACGGAAAAATATGATTAGTTGGAGACCAATGACCTATAATACCTTCGTAGGCCGACATGTCTGCCTTCCGTCACGTGACGGAGGGCAGATTTAGCACGCCAAACCGGTTTTTCTCCCGCCGAAACTCATATTGCTATGTTTGTCTTGAATTGGACTGCACTTCTTCTTTTCTCTTTGTGAAATCTGAAAGTTGCCAAAATAGTGATCACCGCCAAAAAACAGCATCTTTTCGCCAAAGATGTTGGATTCGAAACCATGCCGAGATAATGGGATTTGGCGTCTACGTATATGAGAAAGTCAATGTTCGAGACAGACTTTTCCCGGTGTTGGTTGTAAATAAAGAAGATGGAGTCCGTGAAAGAAAGTTACGAAAGGCTATTGAAGTTAATGGATTATTGAATGATATAAAGTTGATAACGTCTGGAAAGGAATTAAAAGGTAAGTTATGTTTATTGAATATATTTATTATAAAATAATAAATAAATAAATATTAAAATAAATGATGAGTGAATGAATATGTAATAAAGGGATATTGGAGGCAATGAGAAAACCATCTGTTGATGGAATTCCATCAATGCCCCCCCCCCCTCTCATTGCCTCTATAAATAAAGAGTTACAAGTGAACTCAAAGAGCAAAGAATTGAAAAATCCGTAGATATCACTATCACATTCACAAAATCAAGAGATATAACTGAAATTTTTTTTTTGTTTGTTAGTTAGGAATACCTCAATACTTTGTCAGTTAGGAGTACTTCATTAGCTAGGACAGGTCAGGATTACCTAAAAAAAGTTTAAGGAATTTAAATTCCCTCCAGTTCATTTCTGAGCTCAAAAAGCTGAAACAACTGTAATAGTTGAAAAACACTTGAAGTCAAAAAAAAAAAAAAAAAAAATTAAACGAAGCCCTTTAATGTGCTTCGAACATGAAAAATTCAAACGAAGCCTAAACACTTCAAACTTGAAAAAAAATTAAACGAAGTCCAAATACTTCGAACTAGAAAAATTTAAATGATTTAACAATTTGAACAAATTTAATAATTTAACAATTTGAATAATTTAACAATCTGAATAATTGAACTAGAATAATTTAAACGATTGAACAATTTAAATGATCTAACAATTTAAACAAATGATTAAAATTTTTTTCTTGTATAATGATATTTTAAAGAAGAGATAATTTTTATTCGTATATGAAAAATTTAGGGTATTTGCTAAACTAATTAACTTTCCAAAAATTAATTGGCACATGAAAAATCTTCTCAATCCAGTGACAGAGGCGCGCATATCCTAGATTGGAGACCAATAAAAGCCAAACATGGAAGTTAATTTTTAAAAAAGTGCAAATAGAAACCTTTGAAAATTTAAACTATGAAAGAGAATAAATATGGCGTACCATTTCAAAAATATAACAATTTCCAATTTGGAAATGTTACAACCAGCTCTAGTTGATTTCTTGATCACAATATTAAATGAAATCTTTATTACAATTGACAAAAAGGAAATTTATGCAAAAAAAATTTAAATATTCATGGAAAACTTGAACTCCAGGCATCTAGTCCTAAGGGACAACACAACGGCTCTTTCAAAAACTAACATTCAAATTCATTAATATGAATTGGGGACTCATTTACACTCCTGTCAGTCTTCTGGTACCTGGAATCATGCATTCACAAAAAATGGCTGTTGGCCCTAGATGCCTAGAATGAACAAACATAAAATAATTATATGCATATAGACAAATTGTATAAACACAAAATGCAAACAGTTTAAAAATAAGATTTTTTTTACAAATTAAAAACTGTTGGTTTTAAAAAGAAATCACTTTAAAAGTATCATTTTTAACATTGGAGTAATATTTAACAATTTAAAACTTTATAAAATGACCAAGATAGCTGGTTATATATACTGGTTAATTGACAGTAACAATAGCAGTTGTCTGCACTTATCTTTTCAAACTAAATTTACAATTTTAAGGTATAGAGCAGTTACAAAAAGCTTAACATGTTACGAAAATTACCAGCTTAAGTTAGGTACGTTATATCGAAAAATTTAAAATAATTATATGAAATACATGAAAAATTTATATATGATATGAACTTTAAAAAAACTATTTTATATTATCAGTAACAAACAGAATCTTTATGAAGTTAAGTATTTCATATTTAGACAATGGCTTGGTAAAAATATCTGCCAAGTGTGACCTGCTACGCACGTGATTGAGTAAAAATTCCCCCCTATTGAAAAGATCTCTTATAAAAAAGATTTTTACATCAATATGCTTAGATTTATAATTTTCTACTGGGGATTTAACAAAGTCGATTGCGGCTTGGTTGTCTGCATTCATTACAGCTGTCCTCCCTAGTACCGGTACAATCCCTTCCTGTACACACTCGCGGCGTATCCGGTCAAACCAGACCAGGTTCTTGACGGTCTCAGTCATTGCAACGAATTCAGACTCCATAGTCGATAAAGAAACGCATGTTTGTTTAAAAGTGCGCCAATCGACAGGAGCTTCGTCAAGCATGACTATTTGACCGCCGATCGAAGTCCGGTCATCAGGGTTAGCCGCGAAGTCAGCATCAGTGAAAATTGCGAGATCATTTGACTTGCACGAGAGTTTCAGCTTGTAATGCATAGTAGATTTTAAATATACCAGCAGTCGAAGTAAGCCGTCCCAATGGACAATACCTGGGTTTGCTTGAAACTGACTCAAAACATTCACGGCATAGCAAAGGTCAGGTCGAGTACGGTTAGCCACAAAAGAAAGGCAGCCCAATAAATTACGATAGGGCAGATGTGACATTTCCTTTATTTCATCATCGGATACGGGACAACTGGATCCTGAAAAAATTATACCTTTATTAATAGGCAATGACGAAACTGGAATTTTAAAAGAACTGAATCTATTACAAACGTCTTGAATGTAGTTTTTCTGATGGATCACAACTCCCGTCGGAGTATCCTCAAATTCAGCACCTAGCAGTCTTTTTGTCGTTCCAAGTTCCTTTATGTCAAACCTAGCTTTTAACTTAATTAAAATGTTATCTATAAGCTTTTTAGTTTTCCCAAAGATCACTATGTCATCCACGTATAAAAGTAATAAAATATTAGAATTAAAAATATAAACACAATTACAAGATGAGAATTTTTTAAAGCCAATGTCTAACAATGTTTTATGAATCTCCGTAAACCACTCTCTGCCGCTCTGATGCAAACCGTACAAAGCACGATCTAGTTTGTAATATAGATGCTCGTTGCCAGGCTCAGAGAATCCGGGTGGTTGATGCATATACACATCCTCACTCAGTGGTGCATACAGGTAGACGCAGGTCACGTCACACTGAGTGTGTGACCACCTGCTATACGATACAAGAAGGGAGAAAAAGAATCTGATAACGCCAAAGTTCACGACAGGGCTGAAAGTCTCTTCGTAGGACTCGCCCTTTATCTGCTTGAACCCTTGGGCAACAAGCCTCGCCTTGTGCCTGGCTATCCGTCCAGTTTCATCCCGTTTTGTCGTGTAAACCCACCGGCAACCTACTGGCGTAACATGTGCTGGTAACTCAGCCAAATGCCAAACCCCACGGTCTCTCATTACCTGCATTTCTCGCATCATTGCTTCCCACCAGATCGAGCTCTGTTCTGATTTACATGCTTGCTTGAACGTTCGGGGGGTATCAGTATTAACGGCTAGTCATGCCGAAAAACGAGAAAAATTTGACTCACTGGAACTGTCTTCATCACTTTCTGATGTTTCAGACTCTACGGGAATAGAAATTATGCCGAAATAGGAATTGGACCCTTTAAAATAAAAAATCTCCTGTTTGAATGAAATGTTGTTTTCCTGACAATATTTACGAACTTCATTTAAGGAACGTAACCGTTTGGTCTTTCCTAGTTCGTAGTAGTAAATGTCTGTTCTGTTTTCCTTCTGTTGCGCGCCTGTTGCGTTTCACAGGCTTTCTTATCCAACTAACATCTTCACGTAAGGGAATAGTTGATAAACTGCTAGTACTGGACCCCGAATCCATGTCCCCCTCCCCCCCCAAGTGGGTAATCTTGAGAACTGCTGGAAGGACCTGGGATGACCTCAGGTTCATCTTCGACAGCATCATCTCGATTAACCGCAACCTTGGGAGAAAAGAGGGCATAATCATCGGTGCCCAGCACAGCTACACTGCCCTTAAGACCAACAGAACTTTCGTTAAAACAAACATTTGAGGATTCAACTATTTCATCCGTTTCAGGAATCCAGATACGGTAACCCCTCGTGCAGAAAGCATATCCTACGAGAATTCCTTTTTAGCACGGGCTTCGAGTTTCCAGGTATTTTGTTTTGGTGATTTAATATAAGCCTCAGTTCCAAATGGCTTCAGATGCCTGACAGACGGCTTTCTTTTCCCGTATAGCTCGAATGGAGTCTTTCCTAACAGTTTTGGACAAATTCTATTCCAGGAATAGGCAAAATATTTGAGTGCCTCTGGCCAAAATTTTGGGTCTAGATTATTGTCAATGAGCAAAGTTTTTATTCCGTCAGCCGCAGTAGCCATAAATCATTCTGCCACCCCATTTTGCTGTGGAGTGTATGCGTTAGTGAATTCGTGGTGGATGCCCTTTTCCTTGAAGAAATTTTTAAAAGAAATACTGTCGAATTCTCCACCGTTATCAGTCCGGAAACTTTTAACCTTTTTGTTTAAGTAATTTTCTGCCCTTAAAATATGCTTTCTCACGGCATCAAAGGTGTCGGATTTTAGCCTTAAGAGATACACTGACACACGGCGGGAAAAATCGTCAATAATTGACAAAAAGGATCTTTCGCCCCCTCTACCTTCTATGCGACAAGGGCCCCACAAATCCGCATACAGCAGCTCAAGTGGATTATTAGAACGAATATTTTTGTTATGCTTATGGGAAATGTTTTTAAGTTTGCCGAATTTACAGGCTTCACAAAATAAATTAGTTTCTTTCAAATTTGGTAATCCACGCACGCCTTGCTTACGGCTAGTATGGGAAGTTAAAGAAGGGCTAATATGTCCATACTTTTTATGCCACATCAACATCTTTTCATTATGTTTAACAGCAGACGTTTCAAACTTAACCGATTTACAAATACTGGTGAAACACCGCATCTATTACTTAAATCAGTTGAAGAACTTCTCCATCTTTATTCTCTCCACTCGCAAAAAGAAAGCAAACAAACGAAAAGGTTAAAATCATGAAGCCAGTCTCCCATGAACATGAACATGATGAGGCATCTGCAGGGGCTTCCCAGTTACGGAGCAACTCCACGCCTTGGCTATTAGTTATTGTAGAGCACAGCTTAAAGTAAGCCTGAATATTGTATATCTGTAGAACAGTCAGTCGACCATGTTATAAATAGCTCACACTGGGGAAACACCCATCTGTTCACGGACTATCCAGCACTAAACTTACGTCACTTCCTCTTCCAAATAAGGTTTAGAGGTGTGTCCCAGAAATGCAAATGACGGTAGACAGTTTACGCCATCTGTCGTCTATTGGTAAAACATCTCATTTGAACTTGACAATTGAGCGATATCGTATGCGTAGGGAAGTCCGCGATAATTGTAAACAAGGAAGGTCGCGACCGGGAACATTGAATGTGAATATGTATAAACGATACATGAAGAGCGAAAGATAGGAGATGCATTAAAATTTTTATAAATATAGATAACAGCACTATTACAGGTAAGAAACAAATGTTTTATTTAAATGTTTATTTTAAATAAAGCTATGTTTAAAGCTTAAGTTATGTTATTAAGTTACAATTAAACTATTGTGTTTTAAGAGAATAAAATAAGGAAGTATGTATTAAAATGATAGGTTGAAATGGATGACAAGAATATTAGAGCAAGTTAGGGAAATAAATTTCCTAACAGTCTTTACATACAAAAAAATATATGTATGGAATTTGTATAAAAATGTTTCAGAACCTGAAGCCAAGCGATTTCCCTATAGGGAAATAGGGGGTTGCAGAGGGGGCACGTGTCTCGGACGCCATAACGAAAAGAGTATGGGGCGTCAAATGAAGTTTTTTTTTTTTTTGTCTTTAACTACAAAAGTGTTTATGTATGGAATTTACATAAAAATGTCTCACAGCCTGAAGCCAAGCGATTTCTCTAGGGGTTCCAGAGGGGGCATGTGTCTCGGATGCCATAACGAAAAGCGAAGGGGGCGCCAAATGAAGGTTTTGTTTGTCTTTTCATACAAAAGTGTTTATGTATGAAATTTGCATAAAAATATTTCACATCCTGAAACCAAGCGATTTCCCTAGGGGTTGCAGAGGGGGCATGTGTCTCGAACGCCATAACGAAAAGCGAAAGGGGCGCCAAATGAAGACTTTGTTTGTCTTTACATACAAAAGTGTTTGCGTATGGAATTTGCATAAAAATGTCTCACAACCAGAAAATTCGAAAGGGAAACTATACCAGAGCATCTCTATGGTTTCTGTAATTTAAAAAGGTTAGTTTCTGTTCCAAAACCCCTGTTCTATGTGGAGCTGCACCTCATAGATAATTGGCAAAATCCCAGCAATTTCCCTGGTGGTTGCAGAGGGGGGCATGTGCCTCCTAAGCCAAATCAAAAGACAAAGGATGTTCCAAATGACGATTTTGTTTGTCTTTGCATATAAAAAATGTATGTGTAGAATATATATTAAATTTACATAAAAATGTCTCACGCTTGAAAAATAAAATTAAAACTGAACCAAATGCATCTCTATGCCGTCTATCATTTAAATAAATCAGTCTCTACTCAAAAACCCTCTTCTGTATGAAACTGTATCTCACCGACAATTGCAAAAACTAAGCGATTTCCCTAGGGGTTGCAGAGATGGCATGTGTCTCGGACGCCAAAACGAAAGACAAACGGGGTACCAAATGAAAATTTTGTTTGTCTTTACATACAAAAATGTTCATGTATAGAATTTGCATAAAAATATCTCACAGTCTGAAGCCAAGCAATTTTCTCTAGGGGTTGCAGAGTGGGCATGTGTCTCGGACGCTATAACCTATAACGAAAAGTGGAGGGGGCGCCAAATGAAGATTTTGTTTGTCTTTGATGGAATTCCATCAACAGATGGTTTTCTCATCGCCTCCAATATCCATTCATTACATATTTATTCACTCATCATTTATTTTTAATATTTATTTATTTATTATTTCATAATAAATATATTCAATAAACATTAACTTACCTTTCAATTCCTTTCCGGACGTTATCAACTTTATATCATTCAATAATCCATCAACTTCAATAGCCTTTCGTCACTTTCCTTCACGGACTCCATCTTCTTTATTTACAACCAACACCGGCAAAAGTCTATCTCTAACTGATCATATTTTTCCGTAACGATATTTTCCCCGCGAGATGGCGACATGGAATATCGTAACATTAATCGAATCTTTCATCTGTTTCATCGAATCGAACTTTGATTCGTTCGGATGTCGTTTTATCATTAGCTCGTTTTGTGGGCGTTGCTCCGAAACGTTGTTTTCAATCCGGTTAGTTTGATATAAATATACGATTCAGATTTCAATTCAACGCCGCTTTTATCTTCCTACAATGGAAGTAGTTCAAGATACTGAATGAAGGCTGGCATGGAAGAAGGAATATATGAAGGTTTATATTCTTTGTTCCATGGAGGCTGGTCCCCATTCTGGATGTATATTATTATACTTTTTATTAAGTGCGTTTTAAAGTGTTTTTAACTTATGTACTTATGCCTACTGCAAACGTAAATCATCCACATTGTATTCATCTACGAAGTGCTCTTATGTTATCTTGATGGAGTCTACTGTGAACTGTCATCTGTAAAGCCAAGCCCTGTACCTCAAGTAACAAATAAATACCTTAGTGATATTTTATTTCTGACTTTTGTTTTCTATTAAAGAGATCGACATGAATTCTGCTCACATACATTTTCAACTTCCAAAATGGAGTTAGGTGCCAGCAAATGTTTCCATTTGTGCTATCTGCTTCTTTAAAGATATTTGTTCACGTATATAAACCTTCTAAAGGTTATATTACGTACACTAGTTTTTACATACAAAAGTGTTTATCTATTGAATTTACATAAGAATGTCTCACAGCCTGAAGCCAAGCGATTTCCCTTGGGGTTCCAGAAGAGGCATGTGTCTTGGACGCCATAGCGAAAAATGAAGGGGTATTTCATCTCACTCTAGGTCAAAACTTGTGTGTTTGTTTATTACATTAACAATAAATAACATATTTTCAACTCACATGCTTTGATTTCTGTAAAATATGATATGATGGGAAGGGTGGAAAATACCACCATTCATAAGAAAAGAACTATGAGCCAAACATACCTTTATTCAGAATTAAGTTGAAAGTATTTGTACTTTGTATTGAAAAAAAAATCTGCCTTGAGTTATTTAAAATAGACAATTATCAGACTGTAAAGTTTTTCTTCAGCCATTTTTTCATTATTTGATTTTAAAATGTTTGTTTTGATTCCTAGAAAATTTTATTAAAGTTTCATAATTGCGCTTCTTAAATAACTCAAGGCAGATTTTTTTTTCAATACTAAATGCTCTTATAAAAAGCTCTTGTTTATCAAAATATAAGTTTCTTTTATTAAATATTATGTAAAACTGTTTTAAAAAGTAACATTTTAATACCTTTAAATTTTGAAATATAAAAACTATTTGGAAAGCCGAATATTCGGTATTCGGCCCAACAATTACTATTCGGCTAGCCGAATATTCAGTATTCGGCTCACCTGTCGGCCGAATATTCGGCATTCGTTATTCGGCCAAAATCACTGTTCGGTGCATCCCTAATGTGTATATATTGAATTTGCATAAGAATGTCTTCACAGAAGGAAAATTCTAAAGAAAAACTGTACCAGATGCGTCTGTATGCCCTATTAAATTTAAATGGGTTAGACTCAACTCGAAAACCCTCTTCTGTGTGAACTGTACCTCACCGATAGTTACCAAAATCCAAGTGATTTCCATACGGGCTGAAGAGGGGCCATGTGTCTTGGATGCCACAACGAAAGGCAAAGGGGGCGACAAATGAAGATTTTGATTGTCTTTACATACAAAAGTGTTTATGTATGGTATATATTATAAAATGTCTCACAACCAGAAAATTCGAAAGGGAAACTGTACCAAAGCATTTTTATGGCTTCTGTCATTTAAATAGGTTTGTCTGTGTTCCAAAACCCCTCTTCTATGTGAAGCTGTACCTCATAGATAATTTCCAAAATCCAAGCAATTCCCTGGGGGTTGCAGAGGGGTCATGTGCCTCCTAAGCCAAATCAAAAGACAAAGGGTGCACCAAATGACGATTTGGTTTGTCTTTGCTTATAAAGAATGTATATGTAGAATATATATTGAATTTGCATAAAACTGTCTCACAGCTTGAAAATTAAAATTAAAACTGAATCAAACGCATCTCTATGCTGTCTATCATTTAAATAGGTCAGTCTCTACTGAAAAATCCTCTTCTGTGTGAAACTGAACCTCACCGACAATTGCCAAAAACCAAGCGATTGCCCTAGGAGTTGCAGAAAGAGGGGGGGTGTGTGTCTCGACCGCCAAAACGAAAGGCAAAGGAGTCTCCAAATGAAGATTTTGTCTGTCTTCACACATAAAATTTTATAAATATGGAATTTGGTAAAAATGTCTCATATCCATAAAATTCAAAAGGAAAACTAAATGAAATGCATCCCTATGCCTTTTGCCATTAAAACAAGTCAGTTTCTACTCAAAACTCTCTTCTATGTGAAAATGTACCTCACCGATAATTTCCAAATGCCAAACGATTTCCGTAGGGGTGTAGAGGGGGCATGTGCCTCGAACGCCAAAACGAAAGGCAAAAGGGGGGGGGGGGGGTGCCAAATGAAGATTTTGTTTGTCTTTACATAGAAAAATGCATATGTATATATATTGAATTTGCATAAAAATGACTCACAACTAGTCCGAGTGCTACGCGACAAAAATAAGGTGAAAACTGCAAATCGTGATAAGAATATACCGCTTGGTGAGTATGTACTTTATGATAATACAATGCATATTAGAGGGGGAGGCATCTCGTAAAGTCGTCTGTATTCAAGATGGCGGCTGTTATTCAAAATGGCGTCATTTTCTAAATATGCTTTATATAAATGTGTATTTCATAGAGATTTCGATGTTTTTAAAGTCAAGTTTTTGTTTTTAACACTATTCAACATTATTTAAAAGAGAGTATGAATTTGATTTATCTGTCTGTTTATCTGTCTGTCCGCCTGTCCTTTCATGCTCTAGCTCGCTTAAATGTTCTCAGATTGCCAAGTATATTTTATTTATTTTATGAAGTTTATAATAACATGTTCGTAGTAAGTGTGTAAAAGTGTATAGCTTTTATAGTTTATTTACAGGGGCTAAAAAAATACATTACAATATTGTGTATGTGGCTAAATCGTTTGCAATGTTTCTTAATGATGTTATACTCTTTAAAACACATTAAAATTTATATACATCAATGTTAATATTACAATGAGCTACCAATTACTTATTATAAAATAAGGTGTACATAGTTTTTATCGCTTATTTACTGTGACACACCAAAACAAGAAAATATACGTTTATAATTTACATATAAATTTTATAACGATCACTATATAATTCAAGTGTTATTAATGAAAGTGATAGGTGCGTAAAAACCTTTGTAATAAGGATATCCCGAATAGTCAGTATCTATCTTATATTAATAAAATGCATGTAAGAAAGAGAGGTATCGTATACGTTTATAGGAATTCAAAATGGCGACTATTATTTAAAATCTTTTGCAGTTTTATTCCTCTGCATCTTACAAGGCTATTTATTATGTTAATTTCCACATTTTATAACTCAAAAATAATCTTTCTAATACTAGAAATATACCTAAAATGAAAACAGGACATTTATTAAAGTATTTTTGTCATTTACAGTAGAAAATTTAAAAGAATGAATATATAATAAAAATACTCTTTTATTAATAGATTACTATTATTATTCATTTTTTAATACAGTATATTAAAAAATGAATGTTACATATAAAGCTGTAGAATATAGAAACTTCACTCGGTGTCATCATATTTCTCACATTCGTGTTTGCAATTGCACAATAATGCAAGAAAGTCCAACCTTTCTACAGCCACATTTACCTTTACAGATTTTACACATACACTTTCTTAAATCTTCACAAGAGTCTAAAATCACTGGCAACTCCGACCATCTATTTTTCTATGATAAATTATCCAAGCACCATTCCCATTTGTTTGGAGAGGTTGTATGTATTTCCCGATGATCTACTTTTTCCCAAATGTCTCCAGCTTGGAAAGCAGTGCGTAAAATATATTTTTGAAGTGGTGGAAAATTGTCAGAAACAATTCTTGTCTTGCCTTAGTGACACTTATGGTATTGCTTATTGAACAGCACAACAATACTACGAAATGTTCTAAAATATTTAAAATACTTTCAAGAATAGAAGTTTGTGGTTTTGATAGGCATGAAAAGCAGGGCTGGCAAGTTTCTGCCGGGGTGGTTAAAACCAGTGGTTATAACCGGTTAAAACCGGCCTGGCAGAAACTTGTTTCTGCCAGTTCGTGGCAAAAACTGGTAAAAACTAAGAAATAATACTATTAAGAACTGTGAACTGCAATGATTCATAATTCACACATATATTTAGTATATAAAAAAAATTAATTTAAAAATTAAAATAAAGGTTATAAATATCATTCAAAGTATAAATTTTTTTTCAAAAGGATCATATAAATATGTACTTTGTTTATATAATGATTTTTCATCATTTGAAAAATAGGAATTTTCATAACGATAATCTGATGCTGTAAAAGTTTAACTATTGATATTATTGTTTTTTATAGTTGAATTTCTATTTAAAAGTTTTTAAAAAAGAAATTTACAAAAAATTCTATGATATTTTAACTTAACATCACTTTTCAGAGTATTTTTAAATAAATAATGTACTGCAATAATTTAAAAATTATCTATTACTACAAAGATAAATCGTCCTTGTTAAAAACATAAGTAAATGATCGTAGTACAAAAATAACAGAAAAAAAATTAATGAAATATCTTGCACAATTATTTTACATATTGAAGAATAAATTTACCTTTGTGGAAAAAGTAACAATATACTAAGAGCCAAGAGCATTCCATCATATAGGATTGATTTTGCTAACCTTTCTTAACCTAGAATGCCTTTTAATTTGTTCTGAATAAAAGAAAAGTTCAAAAATATTCTTTCAAGACCAGCATTACTTGCTGGTAATGTCATTATTGGGGATGTTTAATTTTAAAAATTCTCATTTTCACTGGTATTTGTTTTTAAAAGTGACTACCCACAGAAAGCAAGACATATTCTAGGACTTTCTTGGGGAAATATGTTTCTGGGAAAGGAATCTGTTTTGCTAGAAGGGTTATTATATATGGCGTAAAATTTAGATTAATATCAAAAGGCAATTTGTTGCCCTTTCTTTAAGCTCAAATGTCAATTTTAATCCCATATACTTAGGATGAAGTAAATAAGCTAGCATAAAAGCTAGCACTACAATAAATGAGATTTGAATGTTGCATTTGAGAGTTTTTATGATATTTCAATCATTAAATGAAATTAAGTAAATTTTATGAGCATCTGCAATAGATTTTAACATATGTAACAAGCATTTATTTTTTTTTAATCATGATATTTATTTACAATTTTAACAACTACACTAGTGTCCAAAAGTTAAGCATAATTGGTAATTAAGTAAGTAATGAAAAAAATATAAATCGAAATGTGGTGAAACTCCAGGTGTGTAAACAAAATAGTACGCGTCATATATTTTCGCAAAGAGTTTTCCCCGAAATCGAACAGGGAACCGTCAACAAATTGAAAAAGAACGAAGATCTTTTGGATAACCCTGTCAAAACTAATGCAGCAAAAGCGTTCAAACTGCACATTATGATTAAGTGGCTTATTGTAATGTACTGTGTTTATTTTTATAAGGATAGCATTCATACTCGTAGAGAAATTAAGGTTTTTATAGAAACAGTCCTAAATTTTTTGCTTATAATTTGCAGAGTTCTTAATATAAAATAATGTTCTTTTCTGAAAATATGACAAACATCATTGTACACAATACCCTGTCATCAGAATTTAAAAATAATAAAAATTGTATGAAAAATGAGTAGGTTTAGTAAATAATTTTTCATTGCGCATGCGTCAACGATATCAAAATTTCATTTGCATATTGTGTTAGCTAAATGTATGGAGCAACTTCTGTAAAAGTTTCAAAAACATAGCTTGAAAATTCTGAAAATTACCGTCTATAGAATCAACTCAAAATCCGTTATTCCTAAAAGGAAGCAAAATATCAGGGGTTTTATCCAAATGCAGTTGTATGTGCAATATTGTCTAGGCACGAAACAATGGAATATGGATACAGCCCCTCATCTTTTTGCTTCATTAGCGAATAAAATATTTTGATCTCATTCTATCAACGATAATTTTCAGAATTTTTAATCTATGTTTTTGAGACTTTCACAAAAGTTGCTCTACACATTTAACTAACATAATATGCAAATGAAATTTTAATAGCTTTCACGCATGCGCAGTAAAAAATTATTTAGTAAACCTGCTCATTTGTCATACAATTTTTATTATTTTTAAATTCTGATGGCATGGTATTGTGTACCATGATGTTTGTCATATTTTCAGAAAAGAACATTATTTTATATTAAGAACTCTGCAAATTATGAGCAAAAGACTTAGGATTGTTTTTATAAAAACCTTAATTTCTCTACGAGTATACATGCTATCCTTATAAAAATAAACACAGTACATTACAATAAGCCACTTGATCATAATGTGCAGTTTGAACGCTTTTGCTACATTAGTTTTGACAGGGTTATCCAAAAGATCTTCGTTCTTTTTCAATTTGTTGAGGTCCCCTGTTCGATTTCGGGGAAAACTCTTCGCAAAAATATATGACGCGTACTATTTTGTTTACACACCTGGAGTTTCCCCACATTTCGATTTATATTTCTTTCATTACTTACTTAATTACCAATTATGCTTAACTTTTGGACACCAGTGTATGTAATTAATATCATTTTCATGATTATCAATTACCTGCAAATAATATGGCTGATTTTTCATAAAAGATTTAAAACTATGAAATTCTAATACAAATTTATTTTTAATTAAAGCTATTCACAATATTTTATTTGTTATTTATCTTGAATAAAATATATATAAGCAATTTAATATTACTAAAAAAAGTCTCAGCTTATGTCATGAAATTAGTTTTTGCCAGTTGTTGCCAGTTTCTCCCGATTAAAACCGGTTATAACCACTTTCTGCCACTGGCAGGGCAGAAACCATTTTCTGCCGGCAAAACCCCAGCCCTGATGAAAAGGCAGCAGTAGCTTCTTTAAAGAGAATGAGCGTTTTCCAATTTCACTTTTTAGTTTTTCCTGTGAAACCCATATTGCTGTCGCATCCTGTGAAAGCATTAAATCTTAGTAAAGTCGTTGCCTTTTCTCTTCCAATAACTGCTGCTATGGTATGAACTAGAATAAATCTGTATTTCTTCCCAGTTCCAAATGCAATCCGACCCGTTTCTAAACATCTGTTTGAAAGGATAAAAAAAAAAAAAATATGGAATCACCAAAACTAATACATCAGTGTCTATAGGGCGTACAATATTATTTTTCAGTCCTTTTTCAATCATGTCTTTGAGATGCAGTATTATTCTTCAATCTTGCTTCTTCGTGACCAGGGCAAGTCGTTGCAATTAAGGAACTTACGACAGTAAGACTGCCTTTAACTTTTTATCCTGGAGTGGTTATAACTTTTGTGTTTTTGTATGGTGCTAGTGTTCCAAGGAGATTAAAAAGCTCTTCTTTGTTATTTGAATTTCTTAAGAAATCGTGCCAATTTATAGGTAATCTAACATAATGGTTGCACTTGTTATCTCGCCTTTTGAACTACTCTTCTGTCTAGTTTCTCCTTTAAAGCTTAGTATAATATATCTATCCCAAATCAAATCTATTCTTTGACATTTAAAACTCTCAATGTCTTTACGTAAGTAAGGATAAAACGTTTTAATATAGTAATCATTAAATGTCTTTAAAGTCTGTTGAGGCTTTAAGATGTTAGTAAGAAATGGCCCATCATATATTAAAGCATCATATGTTATAAGCTGCATTCCAACCAAAGAAAATAATCATATGACATTTTGCAATTCGTTCCTACATGGTAAAGTTTTAAAAAACATACTATAATTTAAAAGCACATAGGCAACATTGTGTTTATAGACAGAATTGTAAACATATTCTTTTTTAGATCTTGTAAATGAACTATAAATTCTACGCTCACCATATTGTACAGTATCTTGTACCACACTTCACTCATGTATGTTAATTTCAATATGTTTCAAATAATTTAACATCATTAAAACACACTAAAAAGGACTTTTGCAAATGGACCATAATGTAAGTGGGATTATTTTGAGTGTGCCTGTAAACGAACTATAAATGCTAGACACTTAATTTTCGATATAGAACATTTTGCAATACACCACGTCTTTAAATTACACATAGAGATAACACATACATAAATTACACGGATATCTGAGTAAATTTAAGCAAAAAAGAGCAAGGTCAGACAATTCGTAAATACTTTGAGTGCCTCCCCCTCCAATATGCATTGTATTATCATAAAGTACATACTCACCAAGCGGTATATTCTTATCACGATTTGCAGTTTTCTGATGCGTAGCACCCGGACTAAACCGGAAAATTCAAAAGGTAAACTGTACCAAATGCACCTCTATGTCTTGTGTCATTTAAATAGGTTAGTTTTTGCTTAAAAATCTCTTTAGTGAAAAACTGAAGAGATAATTGCCTCACCGATAATTGCAAACGGCAACCAATTTCCCTAGGAATTGCTAAAGGGACATGTGCCTCGGACGCCAGAACGAAAGGCAAAAGAGGCGCCAATTTAAATTTTGTTTGTTTTTATATATTGTATAAAAAAAGAATTTGAAACGAAGTGTACGATGTCGACCCGGATCCATATAAATTTAGCTTTTGTAAATATTAACAATTACTAAAGATATAAGTTAAACTAGAATTTTTACAGGATTTCATGCTATCAATGTAATGAAGGAGCGAATAAAATAAGTAAATTTATTTTGTATATCAAATTGATAAAATCTAAAATAATGATGAAAATCAGTGTATGTTATTGTTGTAATTATAATATATAATGATAATTGTAATTAAAAATAAATAATGTTGTTACCATGTGGTACAGAAATAATAATCCAATTTCAAATAATAAATCATAATTTTATAAATTAAATAGTTGCTCATGAGAGAATTAGACTGAAGTTATAGGGAAGGTTTGGTTAATTATTAGAGGTCACTAAAAACTTTTTTTTACTTCACCAATAAGCCTAGAACAAAGTGACCATAAAAATTGTAAAGTTTCTACTAACTAAATTAGACCATTTTTCTCTTAATACAATTATTTATTGTAATGTTCTTGAAATTGAAAGATACAAAGTAACATTGTCTAATTTGACCACATACCATGCCTATATTAAGAATCAATATCTATTGTGCATGAACATGCTCAAAAATGATGAGTTATGAAAATTTCTGGATTTTTCGTAAAAATGTACTGTATTAAATATCAAAATCTCCTTTTATAAACCAATGATAACTATTAATATTAACTTGAACTTTAGTTATTCCGCTTCTCTTCATAAAATCAGTCAAAAATAATAATAAAGTCTGGCCTACCTTGGTTGTAACATAATATCCGAACGGCGTGGCGTTATCCTACTTGATAAAGAAATCACAGGCAGACACGAAATAATCCACTGAGAATGTTCCTTTGGAAAACACTATTATTCTACTCACTACATTCAAAAATTAAACAAAACGATTAGTAAAAACAATTAAATTTTACAGAAACATTATTTTGATGTTATTCTTACAGAAGAAATTAGAAGACTGACAAAGAAATGAACTTTTACCACTGATGTCACATCGATTGCATCACAACCTTGAAATACATAATTATAGGAAAAAACAGTCATTATTATTTCGAAATATCTCGATTACAAATTGAAAGTGAAAGTACTTGATTAAATGAAATAAGATAAATGTTTATAGTTTCAGAAATCATCATATATCTATCAATAACAACATAATATGGTAACGCTCATAATAAACCCCTAACTATATTCAAAAAGCTATGGTTATCCGGAATGCATATAACAACCTGCTCTGTATGTTATATCTTTAAAAAATTGTTAATTCTTCCTAGATTAGAAAAGATATAACTATTTCAATGAAATCATAACATTTTAAATATCACTTATTAATAAAAGTACCCGAAAAACGGTGGTTACGTAAATTAATTATAAAAGAGCATGCTCTGAAGCATTTTTTTTTTCAAATTCACCAAATTGTCACTGACATGTTCATTCATCAATTAAACTTTTGAATTATGAAAAGATTTTGAGCATTTTTTCTTAACACATACACAGGATAAAGGCATTAAACTAGTTTGAAGCAATCACCTAACTTGAGATGCCCATTTCAATTGTAATATAGCTTAATTTTTAAAAAGACTAATCTTGTTTGAAACAACATCTACTCCCGATATCCATCTTAATTATAATATACTTAATTTTTGTTGTGTAACTAATTTTTTTATTTATAATGTCATATTAATGTGTTTATTTTATTGCAGGCACATAAATCCAGAGATTATTTTAACAGAAAAAGTCAGCTAAACATCTTATCACCAACACCTAGTAGAATCTTTAAATTATTGACTACAAACTTTTCATACCAAGATGACTTTATGCTTAAACCAATAGAAATGGTTTTATGTCATTATAAATGCATTGATTTACTGATACAAGGAGAAGCATTTAGTGTGTGAACTGAGCCGCAGACAATGATCTCACGTGTAGTTTTGATAGTAAAGCTCGAATGAAGAGGATAGTTGTGACATGTAACAAAGGATTTTCTCAGAAAATTAATTTAAACACCCAGCTACGCACTGTTGTTAAAGAGAAACCTTCTATGTTCTATTGTATAGCAGAAAAAAATCATCTAAGAGTAATGTAGATTTACATCTACACATCCACGCTATGGAGAAGCTTTACTTTTGCGACGTATGTAAGAAAGGATTTTCTCAGAAAAGTCATTTAAACACGCACACACGCGTTCATACCAAGGAAAAGCCTTATGCGTGTGAAATATGCAGTAAAAAATTCTCTCAGAAGAATAATTTAGATTATCATCTACGCACACATACTAATGAAAAGCCCTATTTTTGTGACGTATGCAACAAAAGTTTTTTTCAGAAGAGTAATTTAGACTCACACCTACGCATTCATACCGAAGAAAAACCTTTCGTGTGTGAAGTATGCAGTAGAAAATTTTCTCATAAACATACTTTCCTTGCACATATCCGCATCCATACTGAGGAAAAGCCCTTTGTGTGCGAACACTGCAACAGAAAATTTGCTCATAAGAATAATTTAGATGTACATCTACGCACACATACTAAAGAAAAAGTGCATTTCTGCGATATATGTAACAAAGGATTTTCTCAGAAGAATCATTTAAACAACCACATACACATTCATACTCAGGAGAAGCCTTTTGTGTGTGAAATTTGCAACCGAACATTTTCTCAAAAAAATGGTTTGGATTATCATCTAAAGACGCATACTAATGAGAAACTCTATTTTTGTAATGTATGCAACAAAGGATTTTTTCAGAAAAGTAATTTAAACTCTCATCTACGCATTCATAATGAGGAAGAGCATTATGTATGTGAATTTTGCGATAGAAAATTTGCCCATAAGCATAATTTCCTTGCACATATCCGCATTCATACTAAGGAGAAACCTTTTGTATGCGAACAATGCAACAGAAAATTTACCCACAAGAGTAATTTAAGCGAACATTTATACACACATACTAAAGAGAAAGTTCATTTCTGTGATGTGTGTAACAGGGGATTTTCTCAGAAGAGTCATTTAAATACACACCTACGCATCCATACTCAGGAGAAGCCTTTTGTGTGTGAAATTTGTAACCGCGCATTTTCTCAGAAGAATGGTTTGAATTATCACCTAAGCACACATACTGAGGAGAAGCTCTATTTTTGTGATGTATGCAAGAAAGGATTTTTTCAGAAGAGTAATTTAAACAAGCACCTACGTACGCATACTATAGTTAAGCCTGTTGTGTGAAGTTTGCAGTAGACATTTTTCAGGTCCTATTTGATTGTACCGTCGACCGAAAAACTATCGCCAAACTATAGGATTAAATGCCAATAATTGATGATTGTAAATGTCACATTCAGTGACATTAAACACAATACACATGTTTAAAACGTCATCAGTTGATTTTTAATTTCTCGTTTTATTTAAATTTTTATTAATGTGCTACAAATTTATTTGTCCTTTCGTTGTTTAAACTAAAAAATATGTCAACAAGTATAATTTATTTATTAGTTTGGCAATTTTTATAAATTGGCGAAATGGGTCGACGGAATAATAAAGTTGTACCTTTTTTCATAATAATAATTTAGACGTACATCTATATATATCTATCAATGAGAAACCCCTTTTTTGTGATGTATACTACAAAAAATTATATCAGAAGAGTAATTAAAACTTGCAACTACTCATTCGACCTGCAGAAAAACATTTTGTTTTCAAAATGTTCAGCTGAAAATTTTCTAAGATGACTTGTTTAGATTATAATATACGGGCACATAGTAATAAAAAGATATAATTTGTTGATGTATGCGACAAAGTGTTTTTTCAAAAGAGTAATTTAAAAGGACACATTTGCTTTTATACAAGGATAAACTTTTTGTGTGCAAACTCTGCAGCAGAAACTTTTCTCACAAGTTTATATATACATCTATGCATTCATAACTTGGTCAAATATTGTGTTTATAAGCTAAAGAGTAGAACATTTTTTGTAAAAATTGTTTAGATAAATATAGCACTCGTACTAATCGAAAGTATTATGTTTGTATTGAATTTCGCAGAAGGTTAACCATGCACTCTTACTAGAGATGTGTCATTTGTTGAGGAACGATTCCGGCAGTAAAACTCAAGGAACGATTCCAGTGAGTAATAAAAAGAATATTGCCCAGTGAAACTGATGGCATTGAGCGCACAGGCTACGCATACTAATTGTACGTTACAGCCTGATATTTTCAAGGGTTAATTACGTTCGAAAAGCAAATTAAGGAGGGGAAACAGCTCCTAGACTGAAGACCATTCCTGACCACTCCTTAAACTAACTATTTAAAATTTCTTAAAATTATGAAAGTTTATTTTTATTATTTTTAATAGATGCTGCAAAATATAAATTTAAAAAACAGTCATTTTTTTCTTATTCAAAAATTTTCTTATGAAGTTTTAAATATCAGGAATTTTAATATTCGCCACTTAAAATAATATTTTCTTTTTATTTATCAAAGAGGTTTAAGCTTTTAAAATGAGCCCCATCAAAAATTTTCAGAGCCCCTAACCCTGGTTTCGCTGATTGCTTTACTTTTTCACCACGCAGTCTTCGTTCTGTATGAAATCAATAGAAACAAGTTGGAAATTACACGTGAAGCGTAGCAAATGAGGTGCGTTCGTACGATAACGAAGCTCTAAAAATATTCAGATCTTATTGTTATAGTAGACAGTACTTTGGATAAAGTATAGTAGCCAAAATCTTTTGTGTGTCCCTGTAAATACTATCTGCTTTCTTTTATACAGGAAATAACTTACAGATTCCTCAGGAACGTATATCAAACTCATAAAATGTTAAATAGTTAATTACAATTAAAACGCTCACCAAACAATGTTCTTCCTATACCACTATAAAATGGAATACTTTTGTGTGGCCCTGTACATTAATAAAAAATATTCTTTGCCCCACAAATTGTGCATAATGTATATTTTAGTATATATTTTATAGATGCATATACATTTTATTATGTTCGAATGAGTGTAACACCATCAAAATGCATTTGAAATTTTTTTTGTCCATTGACCGTAATGTAACAAAATATTTGATAATCTCTGTAATTAATCTATGCATCCAATTTTCATAAAATTTGAAATAACTTGACAGAATTATGTAATTATTATATATTTTAAATTTCAAGCGATTAAAATGCATTTGAAACTTTTTCCCCATTGACCGTAATGTAACGGAATAATTTTGATTGTCTCTGTAATTGATCTGTGCATCCGATTTTCATAAAATTTGAAATGACTCGATAAAATTATGTAATAATTATATATTTTAAATTTCAAACGATTCGGTTGGGTAGTTTTTGCGTTGTTATATGCGGACCGACGGACTGAACGACAATTATAGGGGCTACGTACATAGCCGATATTAAGGGGGGGCTAAGGGGGCTGCAGCCCTGGGCCCCAACCAGTCAGGGGCCCTCAACAGAGGCTTAAGTTGTACCAAATAAGTTGTACAATTACAAGAGTGTAAGAGCTGCGTGAAATCGCCGTTTTTTTTTTAACTTAACTTGAATTGCCATTTGTCATCATTGCTGTCTGTATCTCCGAAAATTTCCAGGTTTAATAAAAGTGGTGATGAAAACGAAATGAAAAGGGTCGCGTAAAAAAGCACGTATTTCGTTAAAAAAGAAAGAATTTAATAAAGATTGCGGAGAAGCGCAATTTTCTTCAAGAGGCCGTGGAAAAAGCGTTAATTTCGTCAAAAGGTCGCGGAAAAAGCGCGAATTTTGCAAAAAGGTCACGAAAATAGCGCGAATTCTGCCGAACGGTCGCGGAAAAATGCGAATTTCGTCAAATGATGGCTAAAAAACGCGATTTTGACAAAGAATTGTAAAAAACGAGAATTTAAAAAGATCGCAGTTAGAGTGCAAATTTAGTCAAGAATTCGCGAAAAAACAGCGAAATTTGTCAAAGCATCGGGGAAAAAGCGCGAATTTTGACAGAGGATCACGGAAAACGAGGATTTTGACAAAGAACCACGAATTTCGTCAAAGAACCGCGAATTTCGTTAAAGAATGGCTGAGAAAAAGCGCGAATTGCTTGGTAAGTTCGCATGATAAGTGCAAATTTAGTCAAAAGATCGCGGAAAAAAGCAAATTTTGTCAAAGGATCGTGCAAAAACGTGAATTTTGACGAAGAACCTCGGAAAATTGCGAATTTCGTCAAAGGTTCACAAAAAAACACCGCAAACTTTGAGAAAAAATCGCGAAAAAAACGCGAATTTTGTCAAAATGGGACAGGAAAAGGGAGACTTTCTTGAAAAGTTCGCGCTAAAAGCGCAAATTTAGTCTAAAGATCTTCGAAAAAGAGCAAATTTTGACAAAGAACCGCTAAAAAACGCGAATTTCGTCAAAGAATTGCCGAAAAAACGCGAATTTTGTGAAAGAACCGCGAAAAGAAAGCGTGAATTTTGTCAAAAGTTGGCAGAAAAAGCGCGAATTTCATAAGAAGTTTCCTAGAAAAGCGCAAATTTAGTCAAAAGAGGCAATTTTGTTAAAGTGTCGCCGTTGAAAAAACGCGAATTTTGACGAAAAAGCGCGAATTTCGTCGAAAAATTGTCGATAAAAAGCGAATTTTGACAGAATTCCTCAAAAAACACGAATTTCGTTAAAGGATGGCAGAAAAAGCGCGAATTTCATGAAAAGATCTCGGGGAAAATCACAAATTTACTCAAAAGTTCACGGAAAAGAGCGAATTTTGTCAAAGAGACGCGAAAAAAGTGTAAATTTCTACAGAGGAACGCTTGAACGAGCGTTAATTTCGTCAAAGGGGAGGGGGCAGGAAAAATGCGAATTTCGGAAAAAGATCACAGGAAAAGCGCAAATTTTGTCAAAAGGTCGCGGAAAAAGGCGAATTTAAAAACACCATTAAAGATAGCAAAATTTTTTTATTAACATTATACATATTCAATATGTAAGATTTGTATTTTAGGATTAAAAAAAACAAAATAAAGGTGAGTAGTGTATATTTGAGGAGGGGGTGATATTCAGTATCGTGATAGGAGGCTCAATATTTCCAATAGCGTAAGGGGGGGGGCAAAATTCTCAGTAGCCCTGTGCCCCAGAAGTGCTTAATCCTGCTCTGGCTACGTATTTACATAATTACGAACGTACCTAAAAATTACAATTGGAAAATTGTCTGAAATTTTTAGCAGCCCTGTATATGATATAGATATATCCATCTATAACAAAATGCATTCCAAAATTTCGTTCATTTAAGAGATACACATATTTCAGTTGAAAACTCTCCTTCAACAATTTCCTCTAATAGGGTAAATGGTATGGGAATACTTTTGTGCAGCCTTGTATATAAGGTATAAAATTTATATATAAAGAGTAAAATGCAAAAAACTAATTAAATTTAAAAGCGCAAACCGAATTTTAAAACATATTCTCCAGCAATTATTATGCAAACACAGTACTGTAACCAATTTCTTTTGTGTACCGCTGTAAATAAATAAAAAATGCTATGAATGCTCTGCTTTAACATGATAGTAGTGAAATTTAGTGATTTATAACAAATTAATATATTTGTAATAGCATAATGTCATTAAAATACTCTCCAAACAATTTTTCCCCATATACCATAATGTAATTGAATTTTTTTAACGTCTCTTTAAATGAATAACTAATCGTACATACTTTATATGCACTACCAAATATGCTTTGATGACCCTAAATAAGCTTTATAAATTGCAGGGAAATCCAAGTATATTTATGGGAGTTAAACCATGGACAGACAAACCGAATGCATAAGAACTTTTCAACTTTGTTGGAAAGTGCTAAAAAATCAGGTATTTAAGAGTTAATCTAAAAAGATGCAATCTTTGTATATAGGGATAAAAATATTTTGAAAATAAAAGAATTACTAGTAAATAGATTAAACAGTTATTTATTTCAATATCAGAAAAATGTAAATAATTTTATTTAAATTGAAACAGCAACATATGTGTCAAACCATAAAAAAATAAAGGAAAAAAACTAAATAAGTACATACAAATTCAACAAAAAATGCAGTTATAAAATTAATTTAAAATTAACAAATTTCTACAAGATCATGTAGCATAGCTTAGATTTATGCCTTTACTTATTTAATTTCTTTCATAACTTTTTATTTTTAATGCAGTTATCACAGAAATACCCCAACAAACGCATAACTAACGGGCCGCTTATGGCTTCGATAGCCTTCGCCCCAAGTGTCTGATTGAGGCCCACTAACATTGGCCGTAACGGCTTCGTAAAAAATGTGTCACGGCGCACAGTGGGGCAAAATCCGGAAAAGCTGGCCAAAATATGAAAATGTTATTCGAATTGCACGAAAATTCGTATACAGGTGTTTTTGAGGATGCTAAGTAAGAATACAAAATTAAAATTTAAAAAATGGCGTATACAATATGGTGGAACAAAAACTACAATGTCTCGAAAGTTATTCCATTTGTATGAAATTTCGTAAACTTTTCAGGATGCTAATTAGGATTCAAAAGTTAAACTTTAAAAATAAATAAATAAATAAAATGATAGATTAAAAGAAAAAACAATTGATTTAAATAAAATTTAAAATTTCGAGGCTAAACTTAAAAGGAATTTTCAAGGAACCAAGAGACATTTAATCGAAATTTAAGTACATTAAAGGAAAGTAAAATACTAGACTACGGTTATTTATATTATTAAAATAAAAAGAAAACTAGACTACGGTTTTTTATATTATTAAAATAAAAAGAAAATATATTCCAGAAATTCACCTTTAAAATAAATTGTAGTATAATAAAAAGATTCTTCAGACGTCAAGGTGTCGAAATAGTTAGCAGAGCTTGTTAGCAGTATTAGAAGATCCTGTGACTCTTAGGATCAATTATTTTTAATTTATTCTACAGTAATTAACCTAAACTTGAAATGAAATAATCTGATGACATTAAAAGACATAAAAATACCTTTCATTTTCTTGAGCTACTGCATGTTTGCGGTAAATCTTCTCGATGCCTTTTGATCAGTTTGTTGCATGAATCTTGAGTATCTTATGGCATTTGGCAAATTAGCAGTAATGAAGATAATGTTATTTCTTTTTCATTAATAAATAGTTTGTGCACTGAAGTAGGCATATAGAACCAGGGATGTAGTTTAAATCTACGAGCTGTTCGTTAGGAAAAATCTTCGAAATTGATCAAATAAATGACATGGATACAAGAAATTACTTATGACATAGAATCGTTTTATCAAATCTTCGTATACGCTCGTTATAGAAGCACAAATAGTTGTGTTTTCAAAGAATCGTTGAATTGTATTGCCATCATTTGTGCTTCCAAATCTGAGATTTGGTTTCTTGACAAGAAGTCTTAATTCTAAACGAAATATTTTTTGCATATTTTATTTTGCAATTTCAGTGTTCTTCTTTTCATGCAGAGTACGAGCTTTCCATTTTTCCTATCCAGTTTGTCTGCGAGGTGTAAGCCCTCTCTAAGCATCTTAGCATGTAACGTAGATATTCTGAATTCTAAATTATCTCTATCCTTTTCTAATTAAAATGTCATATCGGTAAGAAGCTGTTTTGATGTTGTCTGACATAGGTAGCAACGTCGAGTACTACACTAATTCGTTATTAACGACTATTTCTTCTGTATCAATGATTGTATTAAAAGAAATAAGTTAATTCTCCTGTGTTTAATACAATACCATTCATTGACTCCCTTATTTCTTGAAAAAAAAAATGGATCTTGATTGGCCCGATAGTGAAATGAAGATCTCAGAATTTTCAAATTAATGATTCATGAATTATTCGCAACATTTATGTATTCTAGTAGCATGGGAGAAGTGAAAAATATATTAGAACCTACTACCATCTTCATAGCTAAATATTTGTTTAAATGTGCTTAGAATAGATGTGTCATCACATCCTCACTTGTAAACCAAATCCAAATTGCTAATGTAGGCAAAAGTCATATTCATAAAGATTTTCTCTCGCATTAATGAAATACGCTCAGTAGTTTTTATCAGCAGATATAGCCATTGACAAAATAATTCTTCTAATTATAATAGAACAAACAAAATTACTACCTATAAAGATAAGAAAATGTTATTCTACCGGATCAGTAATAGAGAATTATTTTCATTTTTTCATTACTAAGCTTACTTATCAAATTAATGTAATCTTATGATTATAGTATTTATTTACAATATAATAGGAAATAAACTATTATAAAATTGAATAATTCAAAAGTTTGAAAAATATTTATCAGCTAAATTATGTGAAAAGTAGTCAATTTAAAAATTTTTGAGGCGGCCGAAAAAGTGGCATTTTTACTTGCGGTTACTAAAATATGCGTGAAATGCAGAAAGGCAGTTTTAGGCAGCTGGTTTTTTATGAATCACTAGACAATAGCCCAAGTTATTATTTCCATTAAATTTCGTTGCGGAACACTGTGGAACATTTTAACTTTTTGATGTTTAAAAGCAAAAAAAAAAAAAAAATAAAAAAAATAAAAAAAATTCTAAATTTTTTTTATAAAAAATGACAATGAATTTATTAATTTTTACTTGCTTAATATAAATTTTGTAATGCATGCAAATAAAGTACATACTATCATAGTGTGAATCCATTTCAAATCATTAAAATTGGATAATATTATAAAATATAGCTCGCGTTTAGAGGAACTGTTGTTTTGCTGTTTTTGTCCGCTCTAAATGATATTCCTTCAAGCATCATTTTTGAAATGTTGCTGCTTGTAAGAGCAAAGCAAATATCTTTTTTTAAATACAGATTCTAACTCTCCAAACATTATTCTAGCCAACTGTACAATCGAAATTCTCTAAATCGTAACTTCATTTTTCGACTTTTGGCCAGCTTTTTGGGGTTTTGCCCCACTGTGCGGCGGCCGCATTATGGCCACAACCTAACTGGCCATAAGTAAAGAAAGATGCCCACAATCACGCCACAAACTTTTTACCATAATTGTATATAGCCTCAAACTGGCCACATTCACTCTTTTAAAGGCCAATAAAAAATAAAGGCCTGACGGAAGCTCGCCATCTCCCTGCCAGTCGTGTTTCCCAAATATTAAATTTAGCCCACAGCTGCCCATAAAAATGTCTTTTAAGGTTATTTAATGATGTAAAGCTAGCCACTAAATTGCGCTAAAGATTATTTAGGCATAATTCAAAATTTATTCTAAAAAAAAAAAAAAAAAAATAGAAGGTTAGTTAAATGATAAAATGTTTTTATATTTAAAAAAACATTTCTTAGGTACATTTAAAAATAAATAAATAAAATTTATAAATCCACTTATTATGAACTTTATAAAAAAAATATCCAAAACATAATATCTGACATAATGAATTATTTTTTTAATTATATATTTTTAAAATTTATATGCAATGTCCTTTTAAATATTTGCATGTCGTGCAAATTTTAAAAATATATTATTGAAAAAATAAACAAATTTATTAATTCACTATATCATGTACTGTGTTTTTGAAAAATTTTATAAAGTTTAATCTAAATAAACTTATAGTTTTCCTGAAAAGTGTATGTAAATGAGCATTAATGCTTTTTTTCCCCACACAAAGCACTTTGTATTTTTGATAACCTTTTTTTACAGTATATTATAACTTAAAATGTGTTTGTGTTATACTTTTGTTTATTGTTTTTTATACATTTATTTGCAAGTCTTTTCCAGTATTTTAGGCTTATTCATTAAAGAATTATTTAGTTATTTTATTATAATTCATTTTATACATATATTGATTTTATTTTGTAAGAAATTTTTAAACGCTTTTATTTTGGCAAAAGTAAGATAATATTTACTTTTATTGCGTGATGCACCTATATTGTAATACATTAAATTTCTATTTAACTTAGAAAATAATTAAAGTTTTTGTTCTCTTTTTTAATATATAAATTTTCAGGGCACAGTTTATCAAAGATGAAAAATATATACAAATTATTTTAACTTTTCCTAAATAACCAGGATTTTTTTTTTTAACGGTAATTTTAAATTTTACCAATATTTTAATCAGTTTTCTAAATTTTATTCTGATTTTCTAAACTTTATTAATTTTTATTCAATTACTTTAATCGAATTTTATTAACAAATTTCTCACTTAGAAAAAGAAAAAAAAAAGTTTTTTCTCAAGCTTTCTCTCTTTCTCTTTAATTAAAAAAAAATTCCACTGAAGCAAATTATTTTAAACAATCTCAAATTATACATATACATATAATATTTCAAAACAATATAGACGCTCACCAGCAAAAAGAAAATAAGTCATCAAACAATTATCTATTGAATTAAATTTTACAATATTTGAATTAAATTTTACAGTATTTGAAGAAATAGAAAGGGAAAATAAAGTATTTTTCACCTATAAGAATAAACCTTATTTAAATTAATCTGCCCAAGCTTTCGCTATGTAATCAATTACTTTGTAAAAAGCATTAGTATTTACTAATTTAAACATAATTTTAATGTAACATAGCAACAGTAAATCCTGTTATTTAAGATAAATATTATTTACATTTGCCGAAATGAAAATGTTAAAAAAATACTGTTCAATCTAATATATAAATTCCCTAAATTATACAAAATAAAATCAAAATGTATAAAAAACACAGATTAAATTAAAATTACAATTCTTTAATGAATAAACAAAAATTAATAAGACTTACAAAAAATTTACTAGCACACATATATGCTGTATGAGTTACTTGTACAATCCTAGAACTTAACCACCCATTCCCACCTCACTGCAGAGCAATTCCAAATGAATGAAATGAAGATGCGTATGTTTGACTCTGCAAAATAGAAGGGAAGGGGAGGGGGCGAATATGGGGGTCCGAGTTCTTTTCCGAGAAAATTTCCTGCACCTCATATGACCTTGGCCACTGTCCGCTTTGTAAGGAGGCAATGGCGAGAGATTTCCTTTTGAAAAAATATTTCGTGGGAATTTTTTTTTAAAGAAGTTATAACATATATAAGTTCTTTGGTTTTATTATTATGAAAACAATTATTTTTATACGTTCTAGTAAATGTGACGAACCATTAAATGAAAGTTGTTTTAATTGTTTAAAACGTTTATCCAATGATTCATCATGTTTATCACTTATAACCAATGCACCAAACATATTACATTTGCACTTTTCTTCCTATTTAATAAATTTACATTCCGGAAATTAACAATATTCATTTTTATTCCAAAGTGCTCACAAAAATATACTTATTTAAAATATTATTGCACATTTCAAAACCAAATCATTAAGCGTTTTATGATTATTTTTTTCATAAAAAAATCTTTTAATTAAAATATTGAATTTTTATTTATATATTAAACATATTATATATTTATATAGCAAAATATTAATGTTTTCAAACAAATCCAGGTTTTTGCTTTAAGAAAATGGAACGGAAAATGGCGGAAGTAGAAGAGAAAATTCAGAATGAAGTTTGTAACGTTGAAGAGAAAATCAGTAACGTTGAAGAGAAAATCAGTAACGTTGAAGAGAAAATACTAGGTGAAGTAGATGAAAAGCTAAATAAAAAAATACAAGATCTTGAGAAGAAACTTTCAGCGTCTAGTGGTAATTATGAAGAATTTAGAAATCCGCCTGCTTCTCCCGTGCACATCAGGCTGTCGACATACGACGGAAAGAGTTCCTGGCAAGTTTACAAGACCCAATTCACCATTGTAGCCGAAGCGAACAAATGGAGTGACGAGATGAAAGCTTGTCAACTGGCAGCATCTTTAAGAGGAGAAGCCGCCGACGTGCTGCAAACATTGCCCGATATGACGCAACTCAATTTTGAGACTCTAAGTTGTGCACTTGAAATGAGATTCGGCGAAAAATTCTTCAAGGATTATTCGAGAATACAAATCAAGAGCCGCCATCAAAAATCGAGTGAAACCCTTCAAGAGTTTGCCTCGGAAATTGAACGGCTTGCAAATTTAGCATTCATTGACTGTCCAACAAATGTACGGGAAATGCTCTCACTGCAATATTTTGTAGACGGAATAAAAGACCCAGAAGTGCAGAGAGCGGTACGAATGGCAGATGTACAGGATTTAAAGGCTGCATTACTATATGCCTTAAAGTTGGAAGCAGCTACACAAGCCAGCCGAAGAGATCGTCATTCAGTCCGAGGGGCAACGGTGAACAAAAGCTCAGACACTGAGAACGACGTCTTGAAAGAAATTAGGAAGATTAATCAAGAGCTTGAAGCTTTAAAATATGGAAGAACAAGGTCAAGAAGACAGAATCTCACGTGCTGGTTGTGCGGTGATACAAAACATCTCCGAAGAAATTGCCCCAAAATCCACGAACGTGAGATGAATTCAAGACCAGAGAATAAAAAGCCCCACCTGAAGATCCTTCAAATATCTAAAATGAGTGGCGGCGATAATGAATTATATGTGATAGGCTTTATTAACGGAATTCAGTGCCGTATGATTGTCGATACAGGAGCCAATGTGACGATAATAAGAGAAGATTTGGCTCGAAAATTGAAATCTAAACTCATCTGGACTCCACCCTGCGTTACCCTGCAAACTGTGACGGGCGACAAGATAGTCATATATGGAAAGGCCAATTTAACCATCAACTTTGGAGGAAAGAAATATTATCATACGGCATATGTGGCTGACATAACAGATCCTTGCTTAATCGGGCTAGATTTTCTGAAGAAGTTTGACTTCAAGCTTGATTTCAAAAATAACAAAATGCTCTCAAAATTTGAAGAAATAAGTCTTTTTGGATTGAATAACGAAATTGAATGTAAACAAGCAGTAATAGTCAAAGAAGACATCAATCTAGATCCAAGAACAGAATTTTTAGTTCCAGCTGTAATTGAAAATGAAACTAATTACCGATTTGGCCATATAGATTATCCAGAAGACAATAGTACACAAGCAGGAGTATTGGTGGCTTCATCTGTGGTGGACCTCTCGAAGAAGACCATTCCAGTCAGAATTGCTAACATCAGTGATAAGACGAGGACTATCAAGAAGGGAGAGGTGATAGCGTCATGTGCTCCTGTGACGTGCATAAGTCAAAATTCCAGTCACTCTGAGAAATCTTCAGATAATTTAGTCAAGGATTTGTTACAAAATACGGACTTAGATCCAAACCAGAGAGATGCTGCTGAAAGTTTAATTAGAGAATTCCAAAGTTTATTTTCCCAAACATCTGAAGACTTTGGACGAACTAAAATGGCACAACACCGAATTGGTACCGGAGATCACTCTCCTATTAAACAGCACCCTAGACGATTACCTTTTGCCAAGCAAGAAGAGGTGCAGAATTTAATTAAAGATATGGAAGAAAATGACGTCATCGAACCATCAACAAGTCCATGGGCGTCTCCCATTGTATTAGTAAGAAAGAAGGATGGTTCTACAAGATTTTGTGTAGACTACCGCCGACTGAATGACGTCACCAAAAAGGATAGTTACCCTCTGCCAAGGATTGACGACACTCTTGACACACTTGCGGGCAACACTTGGTTCTCGACTTTAGACTTGAAGAGTGGTTACTGGCAGGTAGAGATCCATCCCGACGACCGCGAGAAGACTGCCTTTACAACGGGACAAGGATTATGGCAGTTCAAGGTAATGCCTTTTGGTCTATGTAACGCACCTGCAACTTTTGAACGCCTTATGGAAACGGTTTTTCGGGGACTGTCATATGAGGCATGTCTTGTTTATTTAGACGATATCATAATCATAGGAAAATCTTTTGATGAACATCTGAACAACCTCAGGCGGGTGCTACAAAAATTAAAGGAAGCTAATTTGAAGTTAAGCCCTTCGAAGTGCAGTTTGTTTCGTAATGAAGTCGCCTACCTTGGACACATCATTTCGGCGGAAGGAGTTAGGACTGATCCGGAGAAGATATCGGCCGTGAAAAATTGGAATCGCCCAGCAGATGTTCACCAGCTTCGAAGTTTTCTAGGATTATGCACCTATTACAGAAAATTCGTCAAAGGCTTCTCGATGATTGCAAGACCACTTCATAAATTAACAGAAGCCAATCAAAAATTTATGTGGACACAGGAATGTGACGCTGCTTTCGAAAAGCTTAAGGAGGCCTTGACATCCACTCCAATTCTGTCGTATCCTCAAATCGATAAACAGTTTATACTTGATACGGATGCAAGCAACGAAAGCATTGGCGCTGTACTGTCCCAGGAAATCGACGGCCAGGAGCGTGTTATCGCCTATTTCAGCAAGTGCTTGTCAAAGGCCGAGCGAAACTACTGCGTAACAAGAAAAGAGCTTCTTGCTGTAGTGAAAGCCATAGACCACTTTCATCACTATCTTTACGGTCGAAAGTTCCTGATCCGAACTGATCATGCTTCTCTAACTTGGCTATTGAATTTTAAGAACCCAGAAGGCCAGATAGCCAGGTGGATACAAAAGCTTCAAGAGTACGATATGGAGATACGCCATCGAAAAGGCTCATCACATGGAAATGCAGATGCTCTCTCAAGAAGACCCTGCTCAGATAATTGTAGATACTGCGACCGGGTTGAGAAGAAATTTAATGTCAAAGGTCCTATAGTAAGACAAGTTACAACTGGGTCTACATCATCGCAAGATCCGTGGAGTGACGAGAGCCTGCGTAAAGATCAACTTGCTGATCCTGAAATTAAGCCAATTCTAGAGCTGAAAGAGGAATCCAACAGGAAGCCCAGCTGGCAAGACATGGCCCATTACCATCCTACGACTAAACGTTATTGGGCCCTCTGGGATTCCTTACATTTGAAGAACGGCATCTTGTACCGAAAATGGGAGTCTGACGATGGAAAGACATGTAGATGGCAACTACTACTCCCTAAGTCGAGAATTTCTATGGTCCTTCAAGAACTGCATGGTAGTCCCACAGGAGGTCATTTTGGTGTAATGAAGACCCTGCAAAAGGTTCGAGAGCGTTTCTACTGGAATAATGTTCGCAGTGACGTGGAGAAGTGGTGTCGAGCTTGTGACACCTGTGTAGCACGTAAAGGTCCTAAGAGGCGCACCCGTGGACGATTGCAACGTTATAATGTAGGAGCTCCTTTCGAACGAATTGCCCTAGACATCCTGGGTCCACTTCCTAGAACATCTGATGGCAATAAGTACATCCTCGTTGTCATGGACTACTTCACTAAGTGGCCTGAAGCCTATGCCATTCCTAATCAAGAGGCGGTAACCGTAGCAGACATACTGATTCAACACTGGGTTTCCAGATACGGAGTTCCTCTTCAAATCCATTCCGATCAAGGAAGAAATTTTGATTCGGCTGTGTTCAAGGAAATGTGTGAACTACTCGGCATGGACAAAACCCGAACAACACCTCTACACCCTCAATCGGACGGCATGGTAGAGCGGTTCAATCGTACCATCCTAAATAGCCTCTCTCTCCTGGTGTCTAGAGACCAACAGGACTGGGACAAGGAATTGCCTCTTTTCCTGCTTGCCTACAGGAGTGCCACTCATGAGGCCACTGGTTACTCCCCTTCTCAAATGCTCTTTGGTCGTGATCTTCGTCTGCCTGCTGATCTTTTGTTTGGCCGTCCTCCTGATGCTCCTTCATCGCCTGAGGAATATGTCGATGAACTCCAGGCACGGATTGAGGAGATTCATTGTCTAGCGAGGAACCGAATTGGACTGGCATCAGAAAAGATGAAGACACGGTACGACACAAAGGCAACAGGACATGAGTTCAACGAAGGTGACAAAGTTTGGTTGTGGAATCCGATACGTCGTAAGGGACTGTCGCCAAAATTACAAAGAAACTGGGACGGTCCTTACACAGTCGTCAACAGGCTGAATGACGTCGTTGTACGCATACAAAAATCGCCACACGCCAAACCGAAGGTCGTACACTATAACCGGCTAGCCCCTTATTTTGGCCAAAGTGATTAGAAATTCGAAACTTGAATTTCAGACCATGGTCATGAAAGTCACTTTTTGTAAATATGTAAATAGTAATTAGTTCTTATTTATGTAAATTTTATTATTATTGTTATTATTTATTTATTTATTTATTTATTTGATTATTTATTTTAAGTGTTTTCCTCTAACTCAAGGATTGCACTGCCCGGGACGTGCGGTCTTTGAGGAGGGGGTAGTGTTACGAATTTTGTAAATAGTTAGTGTTTGTACTGTAAAATGATGTAAATAATCTTATTAAGCTCCATTTCTTTACTAATATTAGTTTTTGTTACATTGTCTCTGTTATCAAGCAAACTTGTCTATTATTTTCAGTGTATGTCTACGGCAGATTAACGAAATATTAGAGATATCGCCAAGTTGGCGTCACTTTTGGCGACTAATTTTGGTCGCCAAATTTGGCGATATATCGCCAAGTTGGCGACAAACTTGGCGATTGTTGGCGATGGTAACCCTTCCCTATTTATGGTAACCCCCCTTAGGTCTACTGATACATTGTTTGTTGTTCCGTGGTTTTCCAGGTTTTTCTAGAAATTTCTAGCACATGCTACGAGACTATATATAAGGAGAGCGATACGAGCTGTTGTTGTTATTATTTACCAGTCAGTCATTGAGTGAGCTACTAGAGATTGTCCAAGCGAGTTTGCTTGATGTATTGAGTTTTATCTACGTTGTTTTGAATGTGATATAGTGTTGAGACATTGTATAAAGAGTCTCTGCGACCTATATTTGTACTTGTTCGATAGATTTAAACAGTTATTTTGGAATATCTTGTAATATTTGTGAGTTTCGAAGACTCTGTTGTTCTGAAGATCTGTAAATAAATTATTTTCTACTTTTCTAAGAGAAAAGAGTTTGAAGTTGTCTAACCATAAGATCGAAAGAACCCTATATACGCTGCAACAATATTTTACATTTTTTAAATGTAAATGTTTGTTACATTTTCATAAATATGTATATTCCTTAAATAGTTTTAAACTAAAAAAAAAAATCTATTTTACTGTCTTAAATATAAATTTCATAATGTATCTACATTTTTAATAAATGCCACATTTATAATAATTAAGCTTATTTTAAAATAAATAAAGAAAAAAAATACATTTCCTTGCGTTAATTTAATATTCGGGTCTGATAATATTGGGCCTGTACTTTTTAAGTGATGAGGGGCCATTTAAAGCTTGCCCGAAACTGCCCTTCAATGATGACGGGTAAAAAAAACGCAACCGTTTTCTCGCTGCCGAAACGCATGCGGTTCGGCGGCAACTGCCGCAATTAGCGGCGCCTCACTTACGGTACGCTATTGTTTGGCTACAAATGGCCTTAACTGAGTATAGCCGCAACGAATATGGCTTGAGGCCGTAAGTCGTGTGTTTGTTGGGACACTGCTCAAAACAATTAAAGGATATTTGAAGTTTTATATAAAATAAAGATATAAACGAATTTTTTTTTTTTTTTTTTTTTTTTTTTTTTTGCCGAAAATAGAAGAAGAGAATCACAAATACAAATTTTTCTGGTTTTCAAACTGTGGAGTATGCAGATTTTGAGTTGACGTCAAAAACGTCGCTTTAGCGGCAGCGAATGAAATTTGACTTTCAACTGGATAAAAGAGAATGAAGACAAGGATGATCGGCATTCAGTGATTACTTTGTTTCGATGAGTATGATGTCTCAGCGAAGTCATTTGACAGATTCAGAAGCTTGGAGAATTGTTGGTAGGTTAGAAGGGGGACAAACTCAAGCCGAAGTAGCGCAAGCCATTGGAGTGTCACAAAGTGTCATTTCCAGGATCTGGAACCGTTTTTTGGAGAGTGGATGTGCAGGCCGAAGACCAGGGCAAGGTCGTAGACGGGCAACAACGCCCAATGAAGATCGGTATTTAGCGTTAACAGCTCGGAGACACCGAAACATGAATGCTACTCTTCTCCAACAATACCTTCGCTCGGCTACAGGCACCACGATTTCAACTCAGACTGTCCGAAACCGGCTCCATGCTGTAGGTCTGTATGCTCGCCGACCGATGGTATGTGTTAGAATAACATCAAGGCATCGTCGCGACCACAGGGAGTGGGCAACCGAGCATATCAACTGGAGGAGAAATGAATGGAGCAATATTCTGTTTTCTGACGAGTCCCGTTTTTCTGTGCATTTGGATAATAGGCGTATTTTCATATGGAGAGATCGTGGCAGTAGGAATAATCCTGCGTTCGTGCACGAAAGTGTCAGATTTGGCGGTGGAGGAGTGTTGGTGTATGGTGGCATCTCCATTGACGGGCGCACTGATCTCTACATCATTCAAGATGGAGCTCTGACTGGTCGCCGATATAGGGATGAGATCCTCAGACCTATTGTAGTCTTTACGCTGCAGCAATCGGAGATAACTTCATTTTAATGGACGATAACTGCAGGCCACATCGTGCAAACCTGGTGGAGGATTTCCTTTTCGAAGAAGGAATCGTTCGAATGGAATGGCCAGCGTGTTCTCCAGACATGAATCCAATCGAGCACGTTTGGGACGCTCTAAGAAGACGAGTTTCTGGCCGCCAACAACCCCCACAAACTCTCCAAGAACTGGAAAGAGCTCTTCTGGAAGAGTGGGCAGAATACCCCAACTCGTCATTAATAGCGTCATTGAGTCCATGCCTCAAAGGTGTTCAACGTTGCTGGCCGCCCGTGGAAACCATACCCCCTACTGAAAATGATTTTCTTTGAAGAAAACACCTTTTCTTATTCTTTTTTTCTCATATGCACAAATTGTGTTTTTTTTCCTTTTGTACACAAATGCGCAATAAAATGCATTTTTTTTCTGCCAAACATGTGTAATTTATTCTCATATAACCTACTATGTCTGCCGACCATGTATCAATCAGCTAAAAAGTTTCCCAGATACAAAATCCACCTAAAACTGCAATATCCTTTAATTGTTTTGAGCAGTGTATAATCAACCCACCTTATTTTTAAAAAAAATAAATAAATAAATAAATAAAAAATGCCTTGCATTTTTTAATTTCTAATGACAGCGCAAAAAAGTAACACTGTTTGCAAAAATCAATTTTGATTTTTAAAAAAATAGCCAAGTAAAAGTATTACTTGCGCTCAGAGGATTCAATACAATAAATATATAAATGATTAACCATTTATGTATAATTGACTGATATACGTGTCATTTAAGATTCTCAGAATCCTACATTATTCCCACAGGATATTTTTCATTGTAAAGTTTACCTTTTTTTAATTGAAGCACTTTCGCGATTCAACTAAAGATTTTTTTTTTTTTTTTTTTTTTAAACTTGTGATAAAAGATTAAAATTTAAGCAAGTTGCTCTTGTCACAAAGAAATTCACTGTACTATTTTTATACTTAGGAATAAAAATTTCCTTTCCGAATAAAGAGATATCCATTGCCTAAAATGTTACCTTTTGATCATTTAAATAAAATGTGTTATTTTATCAATATTGGTGATATTTATAACATGATTGGGTGAGTATGTATGTGTATATTTTTTATTTTAAAAAAGAAAATAAATGTCATAAAATAATAATATTGTTTAAGATTTAAAAAAATTAATTCTTAAAAATGATATGTAAATTTTAAATAAAAGTCTGATTTAAATGTAAAAGACCAATCATTTTGATTTGTATAAAAAAAATCATAAACTGTGCGCAGAAGCAACTTTTATGCAAGACAATGAAACAAATTATGAATATAGTTAAGTGACATACACAAAGAAAAAAATTAAGACTACTTTCTAAAAAATTATCTTAACATTTATTAGATGCAAGAATGATTAAAATGGATTTCATGAGTCAGAGAAATATTTAAAACAATAACAATATTTTTAAATCGTTAGCTTAATCTGAAATTGGTCATTTCAAAGTGTATATCTACTTGAAATAATAAAGACGGGACTAATATTACAATAAGTGTTATTTCATCATTACTGATTTAAATGGAAAAGTTTGGTCTTACAATAAATGTAACTAAGAGTCAAAACATTTTTTTAAAATCATGATTACACACATTGTGCATATTACTTCAGTTGAAAATTGAAACAATTTCATTCAAGTTGGGAAATTTTCAACCCCCTCCCCTTACCGCGAAATAACATCAAGCTACACCCCTGCCTACTTAGATACCAAATTAAAAAGTCCTTCCGGCAATGCCGGGAGGAAGAGGTAGCTTTCATATACTTATATAGTTATTTATTTATTTTAAAGTAAGTTACATTATTCAAAAATACTAAGCTCAAATTAGTGGAAATAATCTTATAAAATTAGTGATTTTATAAGATTGAATATTAGTTTTTGTCAAGACTGAATATTAATAGGAATTTTTAGAAATTAGTCATCTTTTATTCAACTTGGTTTTATTTTAAGCGATTTAGAGAGTCACCAAATTCCACGATATCATAAATAGTATGCCATTTTAAAGCAACATTGTGGATCGTTCAGATCAGACCGTTTCAAAATGTCAGCCATAAGCAAAATTCAAAGTGCTATAACTCAATCATTTTTTAAGATATAGACAAAATAAAAAGTGTTCTGGAATCGTTGTTTTAAGTTCTAACTCGTAAAAGAAAAATATTTTTCAACTTTTAATTTTTTCGCATTTAATTTTAAATTTTAAAATTTTTTAAAAATTTAAAATGGCCGCCATTTTGAACCAAAATGGCGGATGATGCTGGCCAACGAACTCGGTCGAGACATTTGCATGTACTATGTACATACCAAGTTTCATTGAAATCGGTTCATAAATACGCGTGTTATCACGTGACAAAAATCAGATCGTTTCAAAATGTCAGCCATAAGAAAAATTCAAAGTGCTATAACTCAATCATTTTTTAAGATATAGACAAAATAAAAAGTGTTCTGGAATCTTTGTTTTAAATTCTAACACGTAAAAGAAAAAAAATTTCCAACTTTTAATTTTTTCGCATTTAATTTTAAATTTTAAATTTTTTTAAAAATTTAAAATGGCCGCCATTTTGAAACAAAATGGCGGATGATGCTGACCAACGAACTCGGTCGAGACATTTGTATGTACTATGTACATACCAAGTTTCATTCAAATCGGTTCATAAATACGTTAGTTATCGCATGACAAAAATCAGATATATATATATATATATATATATATGGTTATATATATATATATATATATGTCAACATTTGAACGAAGGGTGGTTTTGGGGTCTGGGGGTCATGATCGGTGAAAATATACCAAAATTTTCCGGAAGTGCTTTCCTCCGGACGGCTGCAATAGGTAGCTTTTTACATTTTGTAATGAAAGCTACCTAAAACTTGCTCTACTATGCCAGAGGAGATTCAAGACACTGGCAATAAGTCGATGAAAGCGAAAATTCGATCATTAGCTCAACTTTAATTTCGATTCTAAATTCGATAAGGAAATAAAATTTAATAACTTTATGAAAACAATTTCCTATTTAGATACAATAATTAAAAAGAGCCAAAGGAAATGCTTGACGCTGTGAATAACGAAGATGAAAGCAAAAATTCGAACATTTACTCGGCTTTAATTTCGATTAATTTATTCGATACAGAAAGAAATTTCGGATTCATGCTGCCATCTATTATTCAATTTTAGTTAAAAGGACGTAAAAGGCTTGGCTAGCCGCCATTTTCTCTAGTTACTTACCCATCATACATAGTATAGGGTAAGTCTTGCGATCGTTTTGAAAATCGAAAATTTTTTTTTGACGAATTTACACGTTTTAGATAGTGGAGATTCCGAAAAACATATTTTTAGAAAAAATTTTTTGCCGTCCATCTGTCTGTCTGTCTGTCTGTCAGTCTGTCTGTCTGTAAACGCTCTATCTCCCGAACAAATTGAGATAGAGACTTGAAATTTTGTATGTAGTTAGAATGTAAGAATGGGACGAACCCTATTTACTATCAGCAACCTCTATTACCCGGAACTATTTTTTTCGGACTCTCGAAAAATTCGTTCTGATGAAAGGTATATAAAAATTTTCGAATTTTTTTGTTCTAAGGAATGGACGTAAAAGGCAATAAAATAACACACATTTTGCATATAGAACGAAGTCGATCGGATTATTAGTTGTCGAGATATTTGCAATCTTGTTTTCCACATTCTTCGATTTTTCATGACCCTGTATTTCATTCAAATTTCAATTCAGAAGTATATTTTAATTGGAAATGAGACGCTTAATCCGAAGCAGTTAATTGTTAGTTGATAGAATTATTATTTTTGGAGTTATAAGGATGTTTCTTTTACGCAGTTCGGTTTTACTTGAGTAGTTTGGCGTTTTATATAATTTGCCGAAATTGGTACTTCAGCAGTTCTTTAATATAGCATTACTATGTATATTAACAATATTTAAATTTTGTTTATGAATTGCAATGCATTGTATAAATAGTTTCACATGTTTTATTTTCATATACATATGCATGATGGGTAAGTATTACGGTGGCCCCCAACGACTAGTTTTCCTTTTTATTGGTACTATGTTGTATTTTATGTTTATTCATCTGAAATTAAATTATTACTCTAGCGATTTTATATTTGTATAGATTTCCAGACAAATAGAAAAGGTTTTAACTATCCGTTACTTATTGTGAAGATACATGTTTGTCATGATTCTTCATCTGGTACATTACATTTTATGTTTATTCATCTAAAAATAAATATTGCCTCGGTGTTTTTATATTTGTTAGATTCGTAGACAAGTGAAAAAAGTTTTGACTAGTTATTACTTATTGCGAAAACACGTTTTTTCATATATAAATCAGTAAAAAGAGTTGATTTCATAATTTAACTGTTATGATTAATTATATTGTTAGTCTAGCCTTAATTATTCCAAGTTCGTAATTATTTTGTTCAGATTTAATAAACTACTTATTTAATTACTAGCTGTTCTGCCCGGCGTTGCCCGGGTTCATCAAAAAATAGCATGAATTGCGAAAAAACTTTAAAAATCATAGTAAAAACCTCGAAAAATTAAAAAAATGCTGCACGAATTTCGTCTAAACTTCGTTGAAAAGAGATGGGCTACAAAATTGAAGTTGGATTATTTTTACTAATGTGGAAAAATCTTACAAATCGCCAAAAACATTAAAAATCTCATAAAAATATAAAACAAAATTCAAAAATTGTGTTTCAAAATTCGAATAAACTTTGAAGAAAAGAGATCAGAATTTAATAAATTCGGCCAAAAATTCAACCTCTAAAAAATCGAAGCGGGTCGCGAAGAAACGTAAACATCGCTTTAAAAATGGCAAAATTTTCAAAAATCACGGAACTCAAAATTTACTCTACTTGGATAAATGTTTTGAATCTAATTAATTTGATAATGTAAAAAGCATTGAAATACGAAAAAAACTGCTAAAAAATCACAATAAAAATCTTTAATCGCACAGGAGAAAATTTATCATATTAGCAAAGAAATTAAAAACCGAATTCCTTTTCCATATCTGAAAAAAATCGCCGTAATTTCAAAAAAAAAAAAAAAAAAAAAAAAAAAAAAAAAAAAAAAGCATACTGCATTAAAAATTACTGTAAATCAAAATAAGAGAGCAAAACAATTACCGTAAAGGATAAAAATTTGAAACCAAACTCTTATTAGTCTAGAAATTTAAAATCGAATTCCTTTGAAAAATGTTAAAATTAAAAAAAGACTGAGAAAGCCCAAAAATTGCATTGAAAATTGTAATGAAAGTCGTAAAACATTTAAAAATCCCTAGGGTAAAAATTCACTGTTATAATATAAAATATTGTAATCAAGAAATTAACCATGTTAACCAAAAAGTTTGAAATCTAAATCGATTTCCGGATGTAAAAAAATCGCCACGGAACTTGAATAATGGCTAAAAATAACATTGAAAATTGCATTAAAAATAGCTAAATATTTGGAAGTCAATGCTTAAAAAAATAATATTAAAGCAGGGAGAAGGGGGGGGGGGGTTATGATCGAAATCATTCATAAATTACAAAATGTAGGCATGGAACGCCAAAATCATTGCATTCGAAACATAACTACATTAAACAAAATGTTTGATATAAAAATTGGTTTCCGAATGGCAGAAAATCGCCAAGGAACTTAAAAAAATAGCTAAAAATCGTATCGAAAACTATAATAAAAATCGCTGAATATTTAAAAGTCATGGCTGTAAAAATTTAATATTCAGTCGAAAATATTGTAATCGGAAATCGTTCATGAATAAGGAAAAGTCAACACGGAACACCTAAAATCCCCCAAACTAACTAAAAATTACATTGAATATCGCATTAGAAATTGGCAAACTTCATAAAAGCGTGGAGAACAAATTATACTATTTATGCTAAAAGTTAGAAACCGAAATTTTTTACCGATGTCAACAACTGTCACAGAACTTGAAAAATCACTATAAAACAGATTAAAAATCAGTAAAATTAAAAAATCCGGACAAAATTTGCCATAGTAAGATAAACATTTATATTAAATTCCTGCGGACATAATTTACCATAATGGGACAAAACATTGAAATCTGAACTCTTTCATTAGTTAAAAAATACCGACACAAAACTTACTAAACATTTTATGAAAATACACAAAAAATCTGAATCATTGATGTCAAAATTTACTACATTAAGCTACAAATTATTTAAAAATTTCTTTTCCAATTGTGAAAAAATCGCCGTGGACTCGAAAACATCTAAAAATTGTATTCAAAAATTCATTACAAATTGTTTCAAATTTAAAAATAGCGGGGGACAAATAGTATAATCTGAATTATTTCTTAAATACGAGTGAAAAAATCGGCGCAAAGCGTGAGAAATAATGAAAACATTGCTAAAAATTGCATTAAAAAATCACTAAATTTCAAAATTCGTAAATGAAGTGTAAATGTTCGAAATTAATTTCCTTTTCGAAATTTCAAAAAATAGCCGTGAGATTAAAAAAACCAATACAAAATCATTGAAAAATTCATTAAAAATCACTAAATGTAACATCCCGTGAATAAAAAAAAAATTCTAGTCATGTAAAACATAGCAACCATTCTTTTTTACGTGAATTACAAAAAAATCGACGCAGAACACAAAATATATCAAAAATCACATTGAAAATCGACAAAATTAAAAAAAGGTAAATGGTGAAATTTACTATATTAGGCTAAAAGTTTGAAACCAAAATAATTTTTTTATTGTTAAAACACCACTGTGGTGGGGATCGAAAAAATTAGTACTAAATCGCATTAAAAAGTTCATTAAAAACGCATTGAAAAATGCACTAAATATCGCTAGTTATTTTTTAAATCGCAGTAATCAGAATTTCATTAAACGGATAAAACATTCTAATCGGAAATCTGAACTATTTGATTATCCGGTTGACCAAGAAACTACCTGGGTCAAACCATAAGATTAAACTACAATAATGGCGGATCGTAAATTCCATATTCACTTGACATTAAACATGTTACATATATTTGTTACGTCATCAAGTGGTTTTTACTTCTTATTTTTATATGTATTTGTATTAATGTTTTTCTAAATTATCTCTTCTTTCATTATTTAACATAAAAATTACATTTATTTGCATAATTTGGCTTGTTTCACGATTGAAATAATTTGGCAAAATTGGTCGACAGGATAATCACGTAGTAAAAGGAAATCCTTTATAGATAATAAAAAATCGACACGAAACACAACAATTCTTGAAAAATTGCGTTAAAAATCTCTAAAATTATATTAGATTAAAAGTTTGAAATCAATTTTTACTTCCAAATATCAAAAAACCACCATAAAACTCGAAAAATTTCTAAAAATTGCATTGAAAAGTGCATTAAAAATCAATATTAAAAAATCACAAGGGTCAAAATTTACTCTAATAGGGTAAAACGTTGTAATTGGAAATATCTCATGAATGACAAAAATCCGACATCAAACGCAAAAAATCTCGAAAAATCGCATTAAAATTAGCTGAAATTCATAAATCTTAACAGCTAAAATTTAATACATTAGCCTGAAAGTTTTAAGCAAAATTCCTTTTACTAATGTCGAATAATAGCGGAAAAATTTACATTAAATAATTCATTAAAAATCCAAACATCGTTGCACGAAATCCAAATAAATTATATTGAAAAGAGAACAAAATTTACTAATTTAGGTTGAAAGAATGAAACCGCTTTCCTTTTCGCTAATGTCGAAAAATCGCCTCGAAACCCACTAAAATTCGCATACGAATTAAATTAAAAAAACTGAAAATCGGCCTTCAAGGTGTAAAATTTCATACATAACTTCGTGCAGCGGTCTCTCCAGAGCATCGCTAATACTTTAAAATTTTTAACATTCGTTATAAACTACCTTAAAGTGCAAAACAGATCTCCTTATCACATTTCCTAATTTTGTTCGCGCCCCTCCTTTCATGCACCCTGAAATGTGTCACACCATTCTTTGTTTACATTTTTTATCATGTATTGTAAACCATTTTAAAATTTAAAATAAATCACATTGTTATATTTCCAAATTTTAACAAAATCGCGTTCTGTTAGTTCCATTTTTCATCACCAGCTAGCGCACTCTATTCTTCAAAAAAATTATCAAAACGATACTCTGTTAAACAACCTATCAGGTGATATATTACTCGAGGGGGTAGCGGTCTTAAGCAAGAATTTAAGATATTTTATGAAATTGGTATTCGAAAATAGTGGTAACTAATTTTTTGACATTTTAGGTAAATTTCGCAAAAAAAATACTACTTATTGCATTCTCAACAGCTCAAGATTATGATAGAACAACTATGAAAAAAATAGATGCTAAACGCAAAAAATCTTGAAAAAGCATTAAAATTCGCATTGAAAATCGCATTAAAAATCATTTAGGGCTAAAAGTTTGAAAAGGTTTTCTTTTTATCAATCTAAAAAAAAAAAAACACTAAGAAACGCATTAAAAGTTCGTTAAAAAATCAAAAATAGCTGTACAAATTCCGAATAAACTTTGCTGAAAAGAGAAAAAAATTGCTGTATTGGGTTAAAAGAATGAAACCGTATTTCTTTCACTAATGGGATAAAACTGCAAAAAACCGCTAAAAATCGCCTAAAAAAATTATCAAAAAAATCTAATAAAAAAGTTGAAAATCGGGCTTCGAGGTGCAAAACTACATGTATAAAAATACCTTCCCTCCACATTTTGTAACTCTACGTACAGCAGACTCTTCAGAACAGCGTTGACACACACACAAACTTGTCTCTTTATTATTATAGATTTTAAAAAATAGCGTTCTATTAGTTCCATTTTCCACCACCAGGTAGAGCACTCTATTCTTCAAAAACTTTATCAAAACCATACTCTGTTAAATAACCTATCAGGTGATATATAACTCGAGGGGGTAGCGGTCTTAAGCAAGAATTTAAGATAGTTTATGAAATTGCTATTCGAAAATAGTGGTATCTAAATTTTTGACATTTTAGATAGATTTCACAAAAAAATACTACTTATTGCATTCTCAATAGCTCAAGTTTTTGATAGAACAACTATGAAAAAAATTAGATGCTAAACGCAAAAATCTTTAAAAGACGTTAAAAATCGCATTAGAAATCGTTAAAATCTAAAAATCATAACAAACACAAAATTTAGGGCATTAGGCTAAAAATTTAAAACGATTTTCGTTTTATTTATCTCAAAAAATAGCCGCAAAATGAGAAAAAAACACTAAAAATCGCATTAAAAATTCGTTAAAAATTCAAAAATCGCTGTACAAATTCCGAATAAACTTTGTTGAAAAGAGAAAAAAAAATTGCTATTTTGGGTTAAAAGAATGAAACCGTATTCCTTTCACTAATGGGATAAAACCGCAAAAATAACGCTAAAAATCGCCTAAAAAAATTATTAAAAAAAATCTAAAAAAAAATCGAAAATCGGGCTTCGAGGTGCAAAACTACATGTAAAAAAGTACCTTCCCTCCAAATTTTGTAACTCTACGTGCAGCAGTCTCTTCAGAACAGCGCTGACAGACAAACATCCTTCTCTCTTTATTATTATATAAAAGAAGATGTTTAGTGTTCCTCTAATGCGTGAAGTTTATTTTAATCATTCTTGCTTTTAATAAATGTTTAAATCGATTTTTTCTGAGGTAGTGTTGGCAGCTTTTCCCTACATCGTATTACTTAATCGTATTACTTAATCGTATTCGTATGAAAAAATCGATGTTACATTCAGCTTTGAGTTCGATTAACATTTACCCAGGCGGAGAGTAAATCCTTTTGTTCGTGCTGTCATCTATTATTAAAATTTTGTTTTACATCTAATGTCTATCCATATAAAATTAAACTATTGCCTTAGCATTTTTTGTGTTTGTTAGATTGAAGAAGAAAAATGGAAAAAGTTTTGGATATTTGTTACTTATTGTGGAAACCCATTTTTTCACATAAAGTTAAAATCAACGGTTGTTGTAATATTAGTCTCATTTTTAGCTCACAGGCTATCATAGCCTGAGAGCTTATGTGCCCGTCCGTTCTGTATGTACGTTCGTATGTTCGTGCGTAACGCGATAACTCATGATAAAAATATCGGATCCACTTGAAATTTTGTATATAGGTATATCCTGATAAGGCGCTTCCCTGATTAGTTTTTGGAGTTCATTCGATATGTATAAGAGGGGGAACGGGGGGCTCATGCCCCTCCCCTTAATGGATATAAATGGGTTTTTCATGGAGAATTAAGTTTTGTCCAAAATTTAGATATAGGATCATTCTGATGAGGTGATTCCGTGACTGTTATTATGTGTTCATTGAATAAGTATAAACAGGGGTAACGGAGGGCTCATGCCCCCCCCCCCTTAATTGATATAAACGTGATTTTCATGCAGAATTAACAGTTTTCGTTCAAAGTTTAGATATAGGATCATTCGGATGAGGCGATACCGTGGCTGTTATTAGGTGTTCATTGAATAAGTATAAACAGGGGGAACGGGGGGCTCATGCCCCTCCCGTTAATGGATATAAATGGGTTTTTCATGCAGAATTAACAGTTTTTGTCCAAAATTTAGATATAGGATCATTCTGATGAGGGATTCCGTGACTGTTATTAGGTGTTCATTGAATAAGTATAAACGGGGGGAACGGGGGGCTCATGTCCCTCCCCTTAATTGATATAAACTGGTTTTTCATGCAAAATTAATAGTTTTTGTCCAAAATTTAGATATAGGATCATTCTAATGAGGCGATTCCATGACTGTTATTATGTGTTCATTGAATAAGTATAAACAGAGGGAACGGGGGGCTCATGCCCCTCCTTAATTGATATAAACGGGATTTTCATGCAAAATTAACAGTTTTCGCTCAAAATTTAGATATAGGATCATTCGGATGAGGCGATACCGTGGCTGTTATTAGGTGTTCATTGAATAAGTATAAACAGGGGGAACGGGGGGCTCATGCCCCTCCCCTTAATTGATATAAACGGGATTTTCATGCAGAATTAACAGTTTTCGTTCAAAATTTAGATATAGGATCATTCTGATGAGGCGAGTCCATGGCTATTATTAGGTGTTCATTGAATAAGTATAAACAGGGGGAACGGGGGTTCTAATGCCCTTCCCCTTAACTTGCATAAATGGATTTTTCAAACAGAATTGTCAGATTTCGTTCAAATCTCTGAATAGTTTTGGAAGTTTAATGGTTAAGTATAAAAGAGGGAAATAACTCCTCTTAAATTATATAACTGCTAAATGGGTTTTTATTAAGAATTATCCGATTTGCTCTGAATTTTGGATATAGGTTTTTTAATATGATAAAGCATGTACTTGATAGTTTAGGAAGTTCAATGATTAAGTATAAAAAAGGAGAAAGGGGAGAGCTGTTTCCCCTTCTTAATTTTTTTTTCGAACGGAATTAACGAAAATACAAGGCTTAATCTACAATTAGTATGCGTAGCCTGTGAGCTCAATGCCATCAGTTTAACTGGGCAATATTTTTTTTATTATTATTTCAAATAGGTATACATTTTGAAGGACTAATTTAAGATTAAATTAACAACTTAACATTGTTTACTTTTTAGTTATTTATTAGTATTCCTCTAATACATGAAAATTATTTTAATCATTCTAGCATCTAATAAATATTCAAATCAATTTTTTTAGAAACTACCCTTAATTTTTTCTTGGTACATCACACTAATTTATCTTCATAATTTGTTTTATTGTCATGCATAAAAGTTGCTTCTGCACATGGTTCGTGATATCAAAATAATTCATTCTGTCATTTAAATCGAATTTTTTTTTTTATTTAAATCGCAATTTTTTATTATTATTATTTTAAATTCTGCACAGTATATTATTCTATGACATTTCTTTTCATTTTTAAAATAAAAACTATACACAGACACAATCATGTTATAAGTATTACTAGTATTAATAAAAAAATGCATTTTACTTAAATAATTAAAAGGTAACATTTTAAGCTATGAAAATGTCTTTATTACCCAAAAGTGCTAGAAAAACTACAAATCAGATGTCAAAAATTAATTTAACCATAAGTATTTTAGCTAAAATAAAAATAACTGCAGGAAATAAAAATTTAAAACAAATTTAAAAGCAAATTAAGATGCTAATTTTTGTTTTGTTAATGTGTTGGTACAAGAAAACTAATTTAGAGGCTTATCAGTCTACTTGTAATTTTTTAATGTACCTAACAAGGCAGAAAATATTCATTATACTAAAGCAGATGAAGCAGTTGCAATTATAAGTTTTGTAGTATTAGTCCTTTTTGATAATTATAACAGGTACCTTCTCCCATTGTAATAAGGACCAAGATCCACTATATTAGATCCAAAGAAAAATTTATTGAAGGATTCAGATTTTGCTCAAAGTTTAATATAATGGCATCATTGAAGTAAAGCATACAAAGTTATACAATTTTATTTTACCAGAACTTGCAAAAGTTTTTCTAAATACTAACAAGTAAATATTCCAATATTTAATGTGTTCCTGCTTCGATTTCCTTATTGTTGCAAGACTATTTTACAATTTGATCAAATGAAATTTGAAAGCATTTTTTTTTTCTAAACTTTACATGGTAGGGGAAAGTGGGAGGAGGAATGGGACGCTTTTAACAAAAATAAAAATATCAACTTTGTTTGACCCAAAAACAAAACTTTCAATTTATAGTATACAAAATGAAACATTTTCCAATGTTCTTGAATAATATAGAAATATAATGTACAAAAACATCTTTATAATTAAGGAAATTGTGAATTTCAAAATGTGTCCCATAACTCTCCTCTAACAAGGAGGTATGGAACAGCTATAAAACAATGTACAATAAGACACAAATAGGCTAGTGTCAGCTGCATATGCAGTCTAACAAAGATTGTAGATTGAAAATGTCTATGCTACAATACAGTATTCTCATGATTGGAAAGAAAATTCAGGATTGTCTGTTGGAGATGACATTAAAAAGTCACCAGTTCAATTTATTTACATTTTGAAGTAAATTAATATATTTTCAATATTATAATTAATAAATTATCCCTTAAAAATATTTAATATTAGCAATTTACATTCATCTTATTAAAAAAAAGGAATTAGACTTGTACCATTCCTCCCTTTGCTGGCATATCCCATTCCTCCTTCTACCTTTTATGTTAAACTTCTTTTGTAAACAAAAATTCTGCTTTTAAGCATAGTTTAGATTATGAATAATATACAGCATAATGTTCCATAAATAGGGAGACTATTGCATATATATTCAAACATGTTATTAATATACAGAAAGCATAAAAAGTATGGGAAGCAAATTTACTTTTGATTCTTGCAATAACCTTTTCCTTTATAGAATTGTAAACTTAATGCAGATCAACAACATTTTTCAATTTAAGATTGGCATATTGTTGATTCATCTAATGTATAATTGATGAAATACTTAGAAAGAGCTAAACTTACTATCTCATTCCTCCCACTGTTCCATTCCATCTCACTCCACTTTCCCTTATTTTACTTTTTGACAAAGATTAAGCTTTACCTTTCTAAAAGCTGTTTGATTATTTGTATTGTATGAAGCTAACTCATATTAAAGTACATTATTATGTTTGCTTAAACCTTGAATTTATTTAAAAGCAAAGTTTAACTATGTACACTTTGACCATAAAAAATGTTGACTGCCCTGATGAATATTTAAAAAGTTTTTAATGCATTTCTGCATTCATTAGTACAGGGCAGCTACTAAAAATTGGTATAAATATTTAGACACTTTATTTTACAAATATAAAAGATAAAGATAAATATACTAATATGATGAACATCATACAGGAAAGTATACCTGGTAACAATTTCTCTCAAATCGACTGCCATCTTTATCAATTACCAAAGATAATCTCTTATGCCATTGTCTGAGAGCAGCACGAATCATTTTTAAGAGATAATCTGACCTATTCACGCATTGTGGAAGTGCAATAATCTAAAGAATTTAGATCTGGTGAAGAAGGTGGCCAATCTTTTTATATGATCAAATTCAGACAAGTGACTTGGAGCCAAGCCAGTGTTGATTTAGCTCCGTGCAAAGGTACAGCATCTTTCTGAAATATCCAATTCTTTTATGGATACAACTTGTCAGCATATGACAATAAATGCGTAGCCAATGTGTTCTGTTTGTAATATTCTGCATTGATTTTTATCCTTTATCTATGAATTTCAAAGGCAATTTCCCATTAATTAATACTATAGTCCAAACCATAACAGAATTCTTGTTCTGAAAGCGTTTAACAGTTCAGAGTGTTTCAGCTATATCCTCAAATGTTTCTGAATATACAGCATCATTTTTAGCATTACAACATTGTTCCGTGCAAAATAGCTTCGAATCAGAAAATATCCTTTTGTCAATATTTTTCTTACCAAATTTCTTCAGCTTGCAACTTTGTTATCTTTTTAATCTTTGTACAGCAGTCAAACCTTCAACTTTTATTTTGTGAAAAGTGCAAAAACCCAGGTCTTTATTTATAATAACTTGCATAGTTCTGTGACTCACCTTCTCTTCTGCAGCCATTTTATTGGCAGAACGTTGTGAATTTCTTCGTATCTTTTTACAAATTCTTTTAAGGCCCCTGTCCCTGCCTGTGAAGACACTCGTGAGCTAATGTTGTTCTTATGGGGAGGCATTTTTTTAATAACTCTTTCAAATTTTGACATTTTTATTTTATTTATTTATTTATTTATTTTTATTAACAGTTTTTTTTTCATTGGATAGCTGAGGTCTCTCTTGAGATCACGCCTTGACTACTTTTTCGATTTTGTAGCAGGTATTTTTTATAAAGTTACTTTCAATTTTAGAAGCAGTTCAGAAAGTGAAAGTAACTTTATAAAAATACTTGCAACCAAAATCGAAAAAGTTATGAAGCAGGTAGGATCAGGGGTTCTTGCAGCATGTAGGAGAGGGGGGGGGGATCCCTACTATCACTAGTAAGTTTTTGTTGCTGGTCAGGTTAGCTGTTTTCAATTCGGGTAATTTTAAACTGAGTGTAGATTCCTGCACACAGGGTTTGTGATATCCAGTTTTCTAAAAAGTTGGTGCAGAATATTATTTCACACTAAAATCTATACATATAATAATAAACATAGATGTATGTATGTGATGCTGTTTTCTAAAGAGATCTCTGTATTTTTTCCTTGACTCTGACAAAATTCATGTTTTCTTAGCCATTTGATAAAATTTGCATTTTTTCTGCAATCGTTTGATAAAATTCACATTTTTCCAGAACTTTTTAATAAAATTTGCATTTCTTTTGCAGCCCTGTTGTAAAATTCGCCTTTTTCTGTAATCGTTTGATAAAATTCACATTTTTCCAGAACCTTTTAGTAAAATTTGCATTTCTTTTACAGCTCTGTTGTAAAATTTGCATTTATTTCCCAGTAACCATTTTACGATATACGCAGTTCTTTTTCGCGAGCCTTTGACGAAATTTATTTTACCTCGATTCCGACTAAATTCGAATGTTTTCGCAATTTTTTGTAAAAATTTGCGTCTTTTCCAAAGCCGTTTGATGAAATGCACATATTTCTACGATTTTTACAAAATTTGCGTTCCTTCCGAAGACTTTTGGTAAAATTTACGCTTTTTACCCGCGACACTTCGATGAAATTCGCAGTTTTTTTGCGACCCTTTAGCGAAATTCGTGTTTTTTCGCGATCGTTTAATGAAATTCGTTTCTTCTCGACTCTGACTAAATTCGAATTTTTCGCAACACTTTGTTAAAATTTGAATTTGATAAAAATCGCATTTCTTCCTCAATCGTTTGACGAAATTTACATTTCTTCCGCAGCCCTTTGGTAAAATTTGGGTATTTCTTCGTTGACTTTTTGATGAAATTCGCAGTTTTTCTTTCGCAACTTGTTGATGAAGTTCGCGATTTTTCGCGATCTTTTGATAGAATTCTTTTTTTCCTCGATTCTCTGAAAAAACTTTGCATTTTTTCTTAGCCCTCTTTTAAAGTTTATGTTACTTCCACAACCCTTTGGTAAAATTCACACTTTTTCCGCGACCTTCTGACGAATTCACAAAGTTTTTTTTTTCAAGACTCTGACGAAATTCACGTGTTTTCATATCTTTTGACGAAAATCATGTTTTTTCATAGATCTTTTGCGTTTTTTCCATGGCCCTTTGATCAAATTTACGTTTTTTTCCATTGCCCAAATTTGCTCTTTTCGCAATCTTTTGGCGAAGTTAAAGATATTTTTCTACGAACAATTTACGAAATTGATTTCTTGTGACTATTATTTGTCAAAATGCGCAGTTATTTTTATATCCGAAATTTAAAATTTCAGAATCGAAAGCCTTAAATTTTCTCTAATTTGGAATAGAATCACCCCTGCTTCTGACAACTTACGTAATCCTTCTGCAAGTATATTTTATTAGCTGTTATCATTTGCAAAGTTATTAAACTTAAAATCAGTCAGTCAATTTTAGGCCAACCAGTATGTTCAACCTGTGGGATGATGGCTAAAAGAGGCATTTGAAAAAATTAAAGCTTTCTTCGATATTTTGTTTGGAGGTTCACCCGTGCTGAAATTTTCAAGCTTCTAAGTTAGGCCAACTTATACAAACACATTACTGACCGGGTCTCGTATGAAAGCTAAGAAATCGACTCTTGCCTGATCTGAATCCCTCAATTAAAATTAATCATAAAGCACTCTTACTTGCTGACCCCTTGAGTGGCAGCCCCTCTCGCTGATCTCGACCCGACCCCTTTAGTTCGTCGTCATGATGCTTGACGGGAACCGGTCGGGGACTGAATCGCCACCGCCAAGTGAGACCAGATTGAACGTGACAGTCCAATCCGGTGGCTATGGATAGCGTCTGGGGCTGCGCTGAGTGCTGCGTAGCCCCATGATCCCTGGCTCTCGGGAAAAGCCAACAAGGAACGATCATAGCCCTATCTCAGTAGCGAGCCTTGAGGACTCGCCAACGAAACTCATGTGAGGGTCAAGGCGTTGGTTCTCGGTGTTTGTGCGGTGACTCTGAGCGATAGGGAACTAAGGTGATCGGGAACTCGGCCACAAAATTTGACTGGTGAAGGAGCCTGAGATGATAGTGTTCCTTGTAGGGCAAGAGATGGGGACTCTCTAGTGGCGACAGGGATCGCGGGGACGGCGTGCAGCGACTCCTGGAGCTACTGTCGGCAGAGACTTGGCCAGTTTCTAGTGTGACTCATGGGTGTACTCCTTCCACCCATTCCGCCGGGAAACTCAAACCTTACCTCCACTGCAACGGGGAATAGTGGTGTGCCAGATCCTAGGGTGCAGGAGACTGGGGGTGCCCCCAATCGACCATGGGACGGATCGAGACGGAAGGACACCATGGGGATGTTTGCCCCTTTAGGCCCGTTTTCCCATTTCAGGGGCGACTGGCGGCCTTCCCCGCGGAGATCTGGGCCGGACGCTCACCGGTTAAAGCGGTGGCACATCTCTCTCAGAGGACCTTTTAGGTCCAATCGAAGTCTAACGTGTCTATGTGGAACGAGCTTTCTGCGCCCAGTGATTCAGACTTAGCAGGGTCTAAAACATAACCTTCCCGCTACTCACCCCGGAGCCGGACGTCTATGGAGGGATTTTTCTTGTCCTCCATGGTTTGGCTAGAGGTAATTTCCCCTTCTGGTAGGGGTCCTCATTGCACAAGGAAAGGACCTTCGGGTTCAGGAACCACTGAGTGCCTGAGGTAATGGTAGTGTGCGGAAAGGCTCGGTTTGGACCTCGTGCGGTTTTCCGGCCGTAGGGTGGGGGTCCGATCGGGGTTCTATTCGCGCCAACCCCCTCGCGAGGCGGTGTCTTTGCTGTCTAGATGTGGATTTTCGGGCCTGCCTCTAGGTGACTCCGGACCCTCCTTGGAACTCAATTCCTAGGGTGTGGGAGAAGTTTGGGGCTCTAAGCCTAGGCTGGGCGGTGTCTGTGCCGTCGCGAGGGAATTTCTAGGTCGCTCGAGGTTCATTTACGAGCGTCTAGCCCATATCTTCTGTTCGGTACGTAGCAGGTGCATCCTAGGGGCCGTTCGTAAATCGGTACGTGCAAGAGGGGGTACAAAACTCATAAGCGATTCCGTGTCCTTGCGGCATTGAGGCTTTCCCCGTGTGACGACCCCAAGTAACTGACTGTGACACCTAACTCCCAATCATGATTTCGCAAAAAGCTATCTTAACTTTCTGCTCTGAATTCGAACTGTTTCGCCTGTGTTTGCCAGACGGCGCTGATGTGGTACAATCTTCTGCTGGAAACGGAAAAGCAGAAAGTGGAGAAAGACGGGACAGTGACTTTTGGATTTCAGTGTCTGATTTTCAAAGATGATTTTAACGTTTGTTTTACTTGTTTGATTTTTATGTGTGTAAAGTTTTTAGTTGTCAAATTTTATAGTGTAATTGTTAATGCCGTGGGATGAAATAAAAAAGATGATTCTCATGAAAATGCGAATTCATCGTGCTGCCTTACACATCGGAACCAAGGGAAAGATTGAAATCATTACAGCCTAATATTTTGGAGCTTCCCACCGAGAGTTGGCCTTGGAGATTGTAACGAAAATAAATGTGTGGTCACAGGTATGTTTTTAAATTCATTGCAGCGTGTTTTTAATGTTTTAAGCTTGAAAAATTGGTGATTCATTTGATTAAAATTCTTGCTTGATTGAGTTGTTTAAATTTATATAGCGACCGCAATTTCCAGATTTGTATTTTATACTTTTTATTATCATAAATTGTGTAAATATGAAAAAGAATGTTTAAAATCAAGCTGGTTTAATGGGAATAGTTGGTGACTGGATTTGAATTCAAATTAAATTAATTTAATGGTTGAGAAAAAATCAAACTGATTTTAAATTTTTTTGGTGTGATTTGTACTGAAAAAATATGGTGTTTGAAACCAAACTGGTTTACTGATTAAATGAAGTCAAACTGATTTCAAGTTTAATGTGTTTTGCATAGAAAAATGTATTTTTAGAACCAAACTGGTTTATTGATTAAGTGAAGTCAAACTGATTTCAGGTATAATGTAGTTCTCATCGAAAAATGTTCTTTTAAAACCAAGCTGGTTTATTGATTAGGTGAAGTCAAACTGATTTCAGGTCTAGTATGTTTTGTATTGCGAAAGATAGTGTTTGAAACCAAACTGGTTTATTGAATAAATGAAGTCAAACTGATTTCAGTTTATTACATTTCGCATTGAAACCTATCGTGTTTAAAACCAAACTGGTTTATTGAATATATGAGGTCAAGCTGATTTCATGTTTATTACATTTCACATTGAAACATATCGTGTTTAAAACCAAACTGGTTTATTGAATATATGAAGTCAAACTGATTTCAGGTTTATTACATTTCGCATTGAAACATATCGTGTTTAAAACCAAACTGGTTTGGTCAAAATTGTGAGTTTTCAGAAATTGAAAATTATCTTGAGAATTTATCAAATTTATGTATTATTTCTGTGGAATAGAAAGTAGTGAAGCATTGATGTTTTGAACTGGTATACATATATTTTTTCTGAATAGTTAATTATAGTTAATTGTATAATGTATAAAAATAGTAATTATAGATGTCTCAAAGATTATTTTGAAATTTGTGAAGTATATTTTTATCTATTGCTTTGATAGTATTCATTTTGTGAATAAATAGGTTGGTAGTGTATTGATTTAACCCTTTAACGTTCAATGGTTTCGCCACGAAACCACAAAATTTTAATTCCGATACGCAACACTGACACCGGTATTTTTATCGAAAAATATCCCTTTTATTTTGTATGTGAAAAATCACGTTTTCTTATTTAGAAATATATTTGTTCTTAATTACCGGTGTCATTCATTTATTTCGACATCTTAGCAATGAAAATGCCATGATCGTTAAAGGGTTAAATTTGGTTAGTTGGTTGGGTGACCGTTTCTCTTACAAAGAAACTTCATGGTGAAGGGAACTTGAAATTGAAAATGGCTTTCCTTGGAAGAGGGCAAAAAGTGGATTTGAGAATCGTTGCAATGGAATTGGGAGAAGAAGTTAATGATGATATGAAGATCATTGACTTGTATAAATTAATTACGAAGAGCGTTTGGTATGAAGAAGAATTTGTAAAGTATATGTATGCTTGAGACTGTGATAGATGAGAGATTAAGTCGTGAGAAAGCTTTCGAGAGAAAAAGGGCGGATGAAATAAAGTTTATACTAGAGGTTCCTGAGAAAAGAATGAATATATCAAATATTGTTGAGATTGATAAAGTAGTGGAGGAAAAGTGTCACATCGAGGAAATTTTGTTGGACCTTGTGTGTTTGGTTAAAGAGGTTCCGGAGAAGAGACAAACAATAATAAGTATTGATGATGTTGATCGAGTAAAAGAGGGAGTGAGGAGTAATATTGATGAAACCTTATGTAGCTATACGAGGTCTTTGGACTGTGAAGTAACGGAAAATGAGTCATCGACGAAGAAATTAAGTAATTCTCTTGAAAAGGAAATCGTGGATATTATAGAAGTAATCGAAGTGTTTGAACTTTCTGAACTTCAATATGTGAAGAGAGAAGAGATAAAATTGATAAGGGATGGAAGTGGAGTTAATGATAAGTTGAACTTAAAACTGAACTGTTTAAATGATGAGAAAGTTACTGAACAGGATGAAGAGTGTTTTCTTTTATCACAAGATAGAAATCTGAGAGATGTATCTGAAGTTAGTAGTGCAAGTACGTTTGAAGGTAATCTTGAACTTGTTCAGGTTGATATTGATGAATGCTGTAGAAATAATGAAACTGGCTCTCTTATTTCAAGTGATTTGAAAACTAAGGACAATTTGAAGACTGTAGATGAGGTTCAAGAGGAAGACAATCTTAATGTTGAGAATTTTCAGTTCATAACTGATAATGAAATTAAAAGTACGAAGGAGAGGAGAGAGAGTACGGATATGAAGCAAAACTCTATTGCAGTTGATTTAGTTAGGCGGGCATTTAATGAGAAAGACGAAATTGATCTTGAACTTGACTGGTTAATTGAAAGATGTAAAGAAACTGGAAAATTATCCGAAAGGGGAACCGGAGCTGTTCATGTTCTGTTCAAGAAGAGAGTTTATGAGAAATGGAGCCATGGTTTTGAGAACAGAAAGTGTTTCAAAGTGATTGGCAAAAGGGGGGAGAGAACAGTTGAATTTAAACCAGGAAGAAATCGAATGATGAAAAATCACAAGAAGAGAAAAAAAATTCAACAATGCGGACACTTTATCACGGCACCCATCCTTCCATTAGTAGCTATTAAGTTTTATAGATTTTGAGCAGTTTTATTAATGATAATAGTTGTTTCCAGAAAATTCTTGTGATGATTTTGATCTGTAATCCATAATTTGATTAATATGTATTGGGATTTTTTATTTATTTATAATTGTGAAAAAAAAAGTATATTTCAGTTCAGTTTAAAAACAGAAAGATATGCATTGTTTAATATTTATTATTGTATAATGTTAAATTTTATAGAAAAAAGAAAAATAGGAAACATTTCTGTTAATTGTAATTGTATTTATGGAAGAACTACATTGGTTATAATACTCAGTTTAAATAAGAAAAATTTGGTATTTTTATTTTACAGAAAATTAGTGTTATGTAAATTTAATAATGAACTTATATTGTGACTGGTATTGCGGAATGCTATATTACCGCATATTCAAAATTTGTAGAAATGTAATGGAATTAAGACAGTTGGGTCAAGGTGGCACAATGCTGTAGTGGGTTCTGGGAGATGTGCCTGTGGCAAATTTGCAAGTAGTCGTGGACACTATGAATTGAAAAGGACTTTTGAACCTTTTTGACAATGAAACTTGGCGCATTATGACTCCTTTATCTAGGTCTTTGTTTGGACATGTCCAAAATTTGGAGGGGGAGGAGTCTGTGACGACCCCAAGTAACTGACTGTGGCACCTAACTCCCAATCATGATTTCGCAAGAAGCGATCTTAACTTTCTGCTCTGAATTCGAACTGTTTCGCCTGTGTTTGCCAGACGGCGCTGAAGTGGTACAATCTTCTGCTGGAAACGGAAAAGCAGAAAGTGGGGAAGGACGGGACAGTGACTTTTGGATTTCAGTGTCTGATTTTCAAAGATGATTTTAACGTTTGTTTTACTTGTTTGATTTTTATGTGTGTAAAGTTTTTAGTTGTCAAATTTTACAGTGTAATTGTTAATGCCGTGGGATGAAATAAAAAAGATGATTCTCATGAAAATGCGAATTCATCGTGCTGCCTTACACATCGGAACCAAGGGAAAGATTGAAATCATTACACCCGTCTTCCGTGGGTCTGGCTAACGGCTACGGCGCATGGGCGTAGTTCCACCGGTCCACGGTTTTCGTGGGAAACCAGCTAGAAGTAACTATAGTCCAATCTCAGTGGCCGGCCATGGGTACGCGTCAACGTTCTTCTTGGAAAAACAAGGCATTGGTCTCCGTGGTCTGCGCGGTGACCCTGAGCAAAGGATAACCAATGTCACAGGACCTCGACCACAAAATTTGACTGAGACGGAGCCTGAGTTGAAAATGCGTACATCGAAGAGCAAAACATAGGGACTCTAATGTCGACAAGACTCCCAGAGTTTCTGTCGTTAGAGTCTTAGCCAGTGCCTAGTGTGACTCCCTTCCGCCAAGAAACTCAGCCGCTGTAGCTGGGGCAGCGGTGTGACAGCTGCAGTTTGACAAGGGAACGGTCGCGATGGGAACCCGACATGGAGTCGGTTGTCCCCTGCAGCCAACCACCCTATGAGGGGAGTCGGCCGGCTGGTCCGCTTTTGCGATCCACCTCCGCAGAGATCTGGGCCGGACGCTCACCGGTTAAAGCGGTGGAGCATCACTTCTCAGAAGAACTCTCCGTCCGATCCGAATCTGGCGCGCCTTTTGCGTGACTGGAGTTTTTTTGTGCCCAGTGATTCAGACTTAGCAGGTTTTCACATAACCTTCACGCTACTAATCCCAGAGCAAGATGTCGCTTCGGACACCTGTGGACGTATTTTCCTCGTCCTCCAGGGATTGTTAGAGATACCCCCACTCCTTCTGGTAGGCGACCTCATTGCACAGAGAAGGGGCATTCGTGCCTAAGAACCAGGAAAGGTCCGAGGTAAGGTACAGATTGGTGGGGTCTCGTTGGCCACGCTCAGTTCCCTGGTCGGAGGGCCGAGGACTAACTGGAGCGCTTGGGATTCCGTACTTCCCAACTCCCTAGCGAGTCGGTGTCTATGTCGACAAGGTGGAGCTTTCTGAGACTACCTGGGAACGCTACTGGAGCCTTGTCTATAACCCCAGCCCCCCACACACGTCAGCTTCGGTTCCATGGGAGGAGGATGGATTCAAAACCTTGGCTAGGCGGTGTCTGTGCCATCGAGAGGGAGTTTTCTTGGTCCCTCTAGTTTCAGCTACGAGCTTATAATCCTATCTTTCGCGATAACACACTAAGGAAGATACCCAGTATCGTCCATAAATCGGCACATTCCGGAAGTGGGTGCTCAAACCCATAAACGAGTCCGTGACAATGTGGACATGGAGGCTACATCTGGCAATTAAGTATCATTCTAGGTTGAAACCAACCCCCAAAAATAAAAGTCAGTGTCATTCCGACCAGAAAAAAGATAATTAAGGAGCAACAATGCATGACATTATCCAAAGATATCGAGGTGACTGCTATTCAGAGGTTTTACTATATTTGAATATTAAGCAAGATATATAAGTTCACTTTTCGAAATAAAAAATATAATTATAGAAAACTTTTCACGATTATATTGAGAAATGATTTACTTTCCTTTCATTTTGGGTTAGAGTCGATTTGTAGGATTAAGTATGTCGGGTTCAAGTCTTGTTGCGGGTCGTCAAAAGTCACATTGTCAGGTTTTGGTTGGATTACGAGTTGATGAATTTTTTTTCGGGTTCGGGTTTATTCCAAATGAAATTTTCGGATTGAGGTTGGTTAAAATCGGACCCATTCAGAACTCTATACCTAACCTCACAGACCGTTAATTTAAAATGAATTGGTCTGACTGAAAAGCTTTTTCTTATATATATCCTCAAAAATTTGGTTTGATAAAAATTCTTGTAATGATATCTAAGATTATTTAGTTAAATTATTCCTGCTATGTTATTTCTTGTTTGTAATTTTTTTTTCAAACTTAAATTTGAATCGAAAATTCTTTCAATGTATCAGAGCGTTTTGCCGTGTTTAAAGTTTGTAAAATTTCATTTCCAACAGGAAGACAATTATTGATATTTCAGGATGCATGTGTCGCTAGGGAGAGAATTTCCGTAGCTTTCCCATGATAACTAGCGTCATCTCTTTCTTACATTATATTCCGACCAAAAATGGATTCAGTCAAAATGTCTTTGCTCATAATAGCAATTGATCTTGGAAGATTCTGTAAGCAACTCTATCTCGGAAAGCCTTAGCATGGCTCATGAGTTCGACACCATTTTTGGTGTCCGATTCCGGTGAGTTACTAGGGATGGGAGGGGAGGGAAAGCATAGAAATTTCTTGGGTGGAGTTATTTTTAGCTGTGTAGGGTTCCTGACATTTCGATCAGATTCCAGATGTCTTGCCTCAGGCCAGTCTTAAATGACTGCAATGGCATGGCAGCATTACACAGCAAAACACGCCCTGCATGATTCCTGCACATTTCAGTGCTCTTTAGACTTTATATCGTCGGATGAAGACTCGTCGTTTCGCGATAATAGCTATTTTAGATTTTTAAAACAATGCTATACTAATATATAAAGAAATGGGTGTAAAAGTATCTCTTCCGCGAACAGGAAAGCTGTAACGAATCTGTCTCCAGTCTGGTTCACTTGTGAAAGGGTAGCACAATAATTCCTCATTATAATGTCCAACAGCACTTTATTACAATACTCTACATCAACATTTACTTTCTAAAAATACAAATAAACCTCACACACATAAAAAAAACTGAAAATTTTAAACATTAAAATCACCAGTCTCTCTTCAAGTCAACGTCCCATTCCTCCCACACACTCCTTCGTCTCCCTTCGCCTCCATCACTCAATTCAACATTAGCGCCGTCTGGCAAAACCAAAAGAAGCATTCCGCATTCAGGATAACAGTTGCGATAGCCTCTTGTGAAATTTTAGGCGGGAGTTAAAGTGGAAACTTAATCACATGGATTCGTCACAGACTCCTCCCCCCTCCAAATTTTGGACATGTCCAATCAAAGTCCCCACTAAAGGAGCAATAATGTGCCAGTTCCAAAGAACGCTAGAAAGTCTTTTCAAAGCACAGTGTCCACGAGTAGTTGCAATGTGCCACAGGCATATTTCCCGAAAATTCATCACAGCATGGTACTGCCCTGACCAACTGTCCTAATTCTATTAAATTTTTTTTTCTTTTTCTTTTTACAAATTTGGAATACGCGGCAATATAGCACCCCGCAATACCAGTTACAATATAAATTACATACACATAAAATAATAAAATATATACATAAATATACATAATAAAATGACATACACATAGCTGTAATCAAATACCGATTTCCATTTGGTGTAATAGGCAATGGTCCACAAGCATCAACATTTATTCTACTAAATATCTCAGATACAATGGGCACCAAAGTTAATGGGGCTTTCTTTCTGTCATTAGATTTCCCAGCTCTCTGACAAGCATCACAAGTTTTCACAAACTCCTCAATTTGCTTAAAACAATTTGGCCAGAAAAAATGCTTCACCAAGCGATCTTTTGTCTTGGCGACACCTAAATGTCCCGAGGTCTCCTCATGACACATTCTTTTAATTTGGTCCCTGAAACATTCAGGAACCACAAGTAAGTCCATTTCCTCTCCCATCTTATTAATTTTCCTCTTAACCAATAATTTTTCCTTAACTATTCTAAAATCCTTAGGTTCTGTTTCTGTCCCCCTAGCCAAAGTAAATAAGGGAGCCAATTCTTTACTCCTCCGCTGCTCTTCTGCAAATGTATCCGAATCCACTTTCACCAAGTCAACCTCCGGCAAAATTTTGCAGTCTGCACCGGAACAATCATTTTCTTCCTCCCGCGACTTCTCAGTTAATATTAATTCTTCTTCCTGACCCTCTATCGCCTCCTTCTCAGCAAGCTGTAACCGCTTCTGAGATCGTGTCAATACCACATTCACAATTTCTTTTCTCTTATCACCATCAGCTTCTATCTCCTTTAATAGAGACGCAGTTTTATTTCCAAGGATATACCTCCCCTGATCTAATTCATTTCCCAGGACGGCTGCTTTAGTGATAACATGGCCCAATTCACACTCAATCTCAATTTCGGCCATAGACAAACATGACATCCGCTGGTCCAACAAATGCTGCACCCACACATATTCTCCTATCATGTTTTCAGGTGGAACATACTTTTGACACACCACATCGATAGTTGCTCCAGTATCTCTTAAAATAGGAATACTAGTTCCATTAATCTTCCCAAAAATTGTATATGGTGCCAACAAATCCTCGTCAACCTTATTTTTAACGTGATTTACGCTGTCTAAACCGCTCTTATTTTTAAGCTTAGGGCAATCGGGCCTAAAGTGCGTTAAATCCCCACATTCAAAACAACGGAACTGTTTCCTCCTCTCAAAACTGGGATCAGGCTTTCTATCCCTAAAATAATTTCCCTTATCCTCTACATCTTGTATAAATTCACTTCTTAAGTTATTTCCCTTCCATGATCTCATTTGCCATTGATTCCTATCACCTCGATCCCTATTACTTATCGAAGTTTTACGCTGAATGCAATTTCTTACATCTTCAAATTCATCCATTTTAGTAACAAGCTCAGTGGGTGAAACTATAGTTATCCACCGATCCAAAAAACTCTCCCTAAAATCAGGCGGCGCTCTTTTTTTTATTTGATCAACTATCATCAAGTCTTTCAACTGATCATAAGTTTCTATCTTCAACCCATTCAACCAACCTTCTAAATAATTTTTTATCTCATAATAAAAATCATACCACGTACTATCAGATGCTTTCTGAATTTTCACAAAGTTCTGACGAAACCTCTCTGGACTCTACTTAAACCGCTTCAGCAACATTGTTTTGACATACTGATATTCACTAGCCTGCTGTTCAGGCTCACGAGCTATTAATTGAGAAATTTCAGTTGGTAAAACACCAATTAACTGAGTAACCCATTTTTGGGGGGAAATCCCAAGCACCTTAGCCTGCCTCTCAAACAATTCCAGAAATAAACTAATATCATCCTCTTTCACATTGAATCTGGGCATCAATCTCTGAATATCCACTCTCGATTCAAAACCTATACTAGATTGAACAGAGTCTAAGTTCTTTCCCTCATTCAACTGTAACTCTATTTTTTGTCTCTCCACCCTCTCTCTCTCGGCCACTTCCTCTCGACCTATTCTTTCATTTATCACAGTTGTAAGAATCTCTCTAACAAATTCCTCTTCATAATTAACACTCTTTGTAATTAAATTACGTAAATCAATTATTCTCATACTATCATCGACTTCCTCCCCCAATTCCAGAGCAACGATTTTCAAATCTGCTCTTCGGCCTTTCCCCAGGAAAGCCATTTCCAAATACGTTCACCGACGGGTAAGTCGCCGGTTAAACACTTTATAAGAGCGACCGGCACCCAACCAACTGACCAAATTTAATCAATACACCAATAATCTATATATTCACTATATCAAAACAATAGATAAATATACATTATACAAATAACTATAATTAATTATTCAAAAAAAAATGTATCTATATACCGGTTCAAAACATCAATACTTGCATACCTTCTGTTTAACAAAAATAATACACAACTTTAATAAATTTTTTTGAACCTTTGAAAAGTCACATTTCCACCACTCAGCCTGGTCTAAAACACTATTTTTCAAAATATAATAAACATAAGATCAGTTTGACCTCAATCAAACCAGTTTGATTTTAAACATGAAGTATCTCGATACAAAATACAATAAATCAGTTTAATTTCATTTACTCAAACCAGATTGGTTTTAAAATACACTCTTCGAGACAAAACATATTAACTTAAAGTCAGCTTGACTTAATTTAATCGATAAACCAGCTTGGTTTTAAATAATCCTTTTCACATTCACACCTTTTATAAAAACCAGAAAATACAAATCTGATATTGCGGCCGCTATATATATTAAAAAAACAATTTTTACAACAATTATTATACAATTATAATATTATAAAAGAAAACCAACAAATTTTAATCAAATGAACATTCCCAATACCTTAAGCTTAAATCATATAACATGCTGCAATGAAATCAAAACATACCTGTGACTCTACGTTCCTTCTCATTGCAACTCGAAGTCCAATCTCGGTGGAACCTCCACTTTATGACTGTAACGAATCTGTCTCCAGTCTGGTTCCCTTGTGAAAGGGTAGCACAATAATTCCTCATTATAATGTCCAACAGCACTTTATTACAATACTCTACATCAACATTTACTTTCTAAAAATACAAATAAACCTCACACACATCAAAAAAACTGAAAATTTTAAACATTAAAATCACCAGTCTCTCTTCAAGTCAACGTCCCATTCCTCCCACACACTCCTTCGTCTCCCTTCGCCTCCATCACTCAATTCAACATTAGCGCCGTCTGGCAAAACCAAAAGAAGCATTCCGCATTCAGGATAACAGTTGCGATAGCCTCTTGTGAAATTTTAGGCGGGAGTTAAAGTGGAAACTTAATCACATGGATTCGTCACAAAGCCTTCGTTGCAGTGATAGAGGCCCTGAAAGGCCCAGAATGCGCAAAATTAGCATGTGATGGGTTTCCCCATGTGAGAACACCGCCGACCTGCAATCGCTCAGGGACGTGCGATGCCCAACACACGCCACCCGCTCTGAACCAAAGAGCGTGGTATCCGGTCGAAGCGACAGAAACCCCTCGCAGCTCCATGCCAATCCCGCGTGTTCCAATGTCACTAGAGAGTACCTGCGCCTTGCACTACAAGGTCCACACTCTATACAGACTCCCTCTGACTGAGACAAATGGCGGTCGAGGTCATATCTCCTTAGTCAGATTTTGTCCAGAGTCACTGTGCAGACTACTTGAGAATAACGCATTATCACTCTTGTAGAAACATCGACGAGTCCCTGTAGCCCGCCACTGGGATTGGCCTAAGGAACGCCACCTTCCAAGTTACCTCGAGAACCGAGGCCCAGGGGGACTGCGCACATGGTGACCCCTAGAGGCCTACAGCTCACAATCTGACGCCGTTTTTCTGTGGCCGCCGGACACGCAATGTATCACATTTGGAGGCGGAGATTCGTCCTGTCCGGCCCCCGTCATGCATCGTGTACTACGATCGCTGGCAAGCTCTCGGTCACCTTCCCCTCTGAAGGGGTTAGGTCAAGACCACCAGGAGGCGCGGCCACAAGTGGATGTATTTATCCTTTTATAAGTGGATGTATTTATCTTTTTATAGCATATAAAATTTTTAAACAGCTGTAGTGTTGTAAATTAGTAAGTACATTCAATAACTGATTAATATAAATTCTTTTTTCTATTTTTAGATGACGAGACACATAAACTCTTTATTAGTGAAAGATACAAAGGATTATCTCAGAAGCCCCAAGTGAACAAAATTTTGCATTATACATAAAACGGGTAAAACGCTCCTTTAAAATATTTTTTTTGTGATGAAGTAATTCACTTTTACACCATTATAAGCAAAGGCTTTTCTCCTTTTGAAGAATGTTTTTAAACTTATTTCAAATTGAAAACTTGATTGTAAAATCTAAAATCTAAGGTTTCAACCTCATACAATTAGAAAAAAAGATCAGTATAAAGATTGTGCACTTTTAGAGCATGTCTGTGAAATATTCTCTTACCGCTCAAAATGAAGAGCCTTTTGTCAGTGATATTTGCTCACCATCTGACAATCTGCCAAATCATACAGAGGAAAATAATTTATTTATTTGTGAAGTATGCGTTAAAAGATTTTCCCGGAAAGGTTATTTAAAACGACATCTTAAAACTCACACAGAAGGGGAAAAATTATGCGTGTAGTTTGTTCTAAAAGGTTTTCTCGTAATGGAAATCTGATTAGCCATCTTCGCATTCATACAGGAGAAAAACCATTTATGTGTGATGTGTGCTCCAAAAGATTTTCCGTCAAAAAAGATTTAAAGCGACATTATTTTAGTCATACAGGAGAAAAGCCATTTTTATGCGATGTATGCCCCAAAAGATTTACTGACAAACAAGATTTAAAAAGGCATTTTTTAATTCATACGCAAGAAAAACCATGTAGTTGTGAATCGTGTTTTAAAAAGTTTGCTCAAAAGGGAAATCTTATTAGTGATTCTTACATTCACTCAAGGGAACAGCCATTTATGTGTGATGTATTCTCTAAAAGTTTTTGTACCAGAGCAAATTTAAAGAAACATTTGTTCACTCATTCAGGGGAAAAAACATTTTGTTGTAAATTGTGTTCACAACGATTTGTTGAAAAAAGGCACCTAAATCAAAAAAAAAAAAAAAAAAAAAAAAAAAAAACTGCATAAATAATAAATACGTGTGGCACTCGGGGACTGCCGCGGTAAAGCTATTGCATAGCATTTTTTATCAACTTATTTATATATTTTATTAATTATTTATATATTTTTTATTTATGCATTTTTTTTTTGTCTTTGATATTAAATCAAGTTTTTTCTTTTTCTTTGATATTAATTCAAGTTAGACTTTTTGAGCGTGATGACAGATAAGAAAACATTTTTTTTCTTTTATTGAATAAATGAGAAGTTAATATTGGTTATAATATTTTATTATCTTACAATACATGTAGGTTAATCAGGAATTTTTATCATTGAAACTATAAGTTTCTGGTAACTGAAATAAGGAACATAAGTTTGAGACTTGATATCCTCTAAACATCTAAAAAATAACGCGTCAATGTCTGCCGAAGTCTACGGAAAGATACCGTGCCGAAGTCTGCCAAACTGAAACGACCTTAGCCGGAGTGTTAGGTTTTTTTTCTCGTTACGGAATTTCTCGATTCGGTCGCCGCGCTCAAAGCCCAGAATAGAAGCTATGCATTAGCTTAATAAATTACCAAACAAAATTTGGCCGCGCTAAAAAATTAGATCGCGAGTTATAAGCATTTTAAACAGTGTTCAAGAAATCCATGATTCTAAAGCCAACATTCTGGTAACGAAAACGATACTTGTGATTACCGTCTACGACGAATGTTTCACAGGTAAAATCTCTCTTCTGATTAAGATAAATAAAATCTATGTTAATTCAGTATAAAACCATAATAATAGAAGTTTTTGGTCCGTCCCATAAGCCGGAGGGTCTAGTGAAATACATTTAAAGTTTAAATATAAAAGTTAATTGAGTCATTATGAAAACGAAAGCGGAAATCGCCAGTGAACAGAAATTTAATTTCATTATAAAAGAAATTAATTGTTATAACATTCATGTGGTTGAAGCAATAGAAAATAAAAATGTGAAATTAATTGAAAAGCTTAAATCAGAATTAATCAGCTTAGAAGCTGATTTAAAAAAATCTTATTTTGCCATTGCCGAAGAAAGCATTAATGATTTATATGATTCATATTTACAAAAGCAAAGGATATAGTTGTTGGACACTTGTAATGAAGTTATTCGGAATTTGAAATCTCTAAAATTTGAATGTAATGAATTTGTTGATTTGATTTTACTTTATTTATTTCAAACGAAATTTGATGATAATTTACAAAAACAGTGTGAGTTATCATTAAATAATGATTGTTTTCCAACTTATGAAATGATAATTTGTTTTCTTGAAAAACAAGCACGTAGCCTGCAGAATTGTAATGTTGAATTTATTAAAACTGAATCTAAATCTAATCATAAATTTGATACTAAATTTCAACATTTTCCAAAAAGATCGGTATCGAATACTGTTTTAACGGATAATGTGAATAAATCACAAAAAATTATTTGTCCACAATGTGAAGAACCCCACCAACTTCATAGAAGTCCAGCAATGCAGAATTTATCTATTGAGCAAAGCTGGCATTTAGTAAAATCAGAAAAGTTATGTACGAACTGTTTACGTTCTAACCATTTTGTTGTTAATTGTTTGCATTGTTGTTTGAAACATTGGAATTCAAAACATCACACACTCCTCCATCGTGATCAATCTGCCCATGCACAACAGTAAAATTGTTAGACAACAAGATCATGTAACAACCCCAAATGTTGTAGGTTATTTAAATGAATCTAATTGTTTTACTAATCAATTGTTTAGTGAAAATTATCAAACATTATTGGCTACTGCCATTATACGTGTAAAATCCAAATCAGGCAAATTCATTCCTTGCAGGGCGATGATCGACAGTGGTTTTCAAAAGAGCCTACTTTCTAAAACTTGCTGTAAAAATTAGATCTCCCATCAAGGCCTAAAAATCATAAAATCTCAGGTATAAATAATTTAGTTGCAGAAACAGCTCTTCAGGAAGTTTCTTTGACATTCTTTACCCATTTTAATGATGAAATCTTTCAATTAGACGCGTTAGTTGTTAATCAGATTACAAGAGACTTACCAATTTTTTTATTACGACTAAGTTTTGGCCACATATTGAAGGCTTTTATCTTGCGGATACAAATTTTCATGTGTCCAATCCTATTGATCTCCTTATAGGTGCAGATTTGTTCGCCAGTATCATAATAGGAGAATCTATTTTAGGACATAAAGGATCACCAAATGCTATTATTTCTAAACTGGGTTGGATACTATCGGGAATTATTTATTCGAATGAATCAAACCAAAATTCATCTGTTATTTGTCATGTTACTACGCAGATTATTTCTCAGCTGCAAAAATTCTGGGAACTTGAGTCGGTTCCCAGTTCTGATCCAATTTCTCTTGTTGAAGGTAATTATTCTAAAACCATTTCACGCGTAGAATCAGGAAGATATGTTGTAAACTTGCCATTTAAAGCTAAACCAATCCTCGGTGATTCAAAATCTCAAGCTCTAAAGTGGTTTTATTTTTTGGAAAAGAGACTCCACCAAAACCCTTTGCTTAGAGAGCAATATTTAGCATTCATGCAAGAATATATCGACTTGGGGCACATGGAACTTGTACCAAATTCAGAAATTTGAAATCCGGATCATTTTTATTTGATATCATCACTGGGTATTAAAAGAAGATAGTTCAACTACACGACTTAGAGTAGTATTTGACGCATCTGCAGTTGGTTCATCAGGCTGCTCTTTAAATGATTATCTAGATATAGGTCCAAAATTGCAGCCGGAAATATTTCCTTTATTATTAAAGTTCAGAATTAATCCAATTCCCTTTAGTGCTGATATCGAAAAAATGTGTAGGCAAATCCTCGTTAATCAAATGCACATTGATTATCAACGCATTCTTTGGAGATTTAATATAGAAGACACTATCAAATCATACAGGTTGTTGACCGTTACAGGTTCGGCCGGGTGGGAAGAAATAGTGATGTTGACCGTTACATACGGTTTTTCCTGTGCACCTTTTTTGGCCATTAGAACATTACGCCAGTTGGCCATTGATAACAAACAATATCATCAAAAAGCCTGCCAGATTATTCGAGATGAAATTTATGTTGATGATCTTCTTTCTGGATCCGATTCACGAGAAAACGCTCAGAGTTTAGTTACAGAACTAATAAGAATTATGAAAAGCGGAGGTTTTAATCTACGAAAGTGGACCTGTAACGATCCTGATGTAATAGCTCACTTACCTGATGAAATGAAGGCTTCCTCAAAAAAGATCATTCAGGAAGATGATACTGTTAAAGTTCTTGGTTTATTTTGGGACTTTTCCAAAAATGTTTTACAAATTAGGTTCAACAATTTAAAGGATGTAAAAACAATACGAGATTTGTTATCTGTAGTGGCTACAATATTTGACCCTCTGGGTTTCCTAGCTCCTACAACAATAAAGTTAAAAATTATGATGCAAGATCTTTGGAGGGATAAGATTTCTTAGGATGAAGAAATCCCACATTCCATACAACAGGTTTGGAATGAATTTTCATCTGAAATACATTTAATGAAGTCCATAGAAATTCCTAGATATATGAATTTATTTAATAAAGCAGTTGTTCAAATTCAACTGCATGGCTTTTGTGATGGCTCGAATAAAGCTTATGCTGCTGTTACCTATTTACGTGTTGTTACACCTGAAAAAGTATTTGTTAATTTGATTGCTGCAAAAACTAAGGTCAATCCTATAAAATCTCAAAAATTGCAAAGAATTGAGCTTTCTTCAGCTCTTTTACTAGCTAAGTTATGTTCTGTCATTATCGACACATTACCTGTAAACTTTGGCAATATTTATTTGTGGTCAGATTCACAGATTGTTCTCAGTTGGCTAAAAGCACCACCTGTAAAGGGAAATCAGTTCGTACTCAATAGAGTATGCCAAATACAGGCATTAATGCCTTCCCACGAGTGGAATCATATTCCAGGTATTTTAAATCCGGCAGATGTAGCTTCTAGGGGAATCCCACCACGAAAGCTTCTTAATCATTCTCTGTGGTCAAATGGGCCTCCATGGCTACTGTCAAATCAGCAAATCCCAATACCTAAGTTCACTGTTCCAATATCTGAGTTAAATCAAGTAATTGACTCTGTCAGTAATGTAACACAAGTAAGTGCACCTCCAGACTTTCTTCTTAAGTTTTCGAAATTCTCTAAGCTGTCAAGAGTCACAGCCTATTGTCTTAGATTTATAAATAATGCTATACATAGTACATCGAAAAAATTTGGAAATCTAAGTTCAGAAGAAATCTCTAATTCAATCCAATGTATTGTAAAATTAGTGCAAAGATCTGAATTCAACACAGAGCTTAAGTTGTTAAAAGAAACAAAGCCCTTACCGAGCAATGATAAACCATTATCACTAAATGTATTTTTAGATTCAAGTGATATTATTCGAGTAGGTGGTCGTTTGTCACAACATCAGTCTTTAACATTTGATAGAAAATATCCAATGCTACTCCCAAAGAATCACTTTATTACAAAATTATTAATAAAGCACGTACATGAGAAACATATGCACGCAGATACACAGCTAGTCTTTCTATTATACGTTGTGGTGAGGTAAGGATGTTATCCTTTCCCCGATTAAAAAATGTGATGGGGTGAGAGGTGATGGTTCTGAAGCATCGTTATACACATACGTAATGGGCCGAGAATTTAAAATTGCCTCAATTTCGGTCAGAATAGTTGGTAATTCTTCAAACGATAATAAAGCCCTCCCTAATATTTTCTTTAATATAATTTTAGTCATCTTAACCATCCTCTCCCAATAACCACCCCACCAAGCTGTTCTTTCAACAATATATATAAATTTTATGCCTTTTTTTCCAAAGTAATTTTGGACATTTGGATCTGCAACGTTCGCGTAGAGTGTTTTTAGTTCATTTTCAGCTGCCTTGAATGTTTGGCATTATCGCAGTTAACAGTTCTGCATACCCTTCTTCGAGGGACAAATCTTCTGAACGCCATCAAGAATTGTTCAGTGTGAAGGCTACTAACGATTTCCAAATAGATGGCGCGAGTAACAGCACATGTGAAAAGTGCAATGTACACTTTGCCTTTGTCTTTAGCATATAAAGGCCCTACGAAGTCGATACCAGTAACTTCAAGCGGTTTAGATTCATGGATTCTATTAAGTGGTAATGGAGCTATCACTTGATTGCCAGATTTAGCTTTAAATTTTTTACAAATTAGACACTTATTTAGACAAGATTTCACCGTTCGGCGACCTCTAAGGATCCAATAATTTTCACGTATCTGGGTCAGTGTGTCTGAAACTCCGGAGTGCAACAGATTTTCATGTTCTCTTATAATTAAAAGTTCGGTAAATCTTCCTTTGCCGGGTAATAATTTAGGATGTTTTTCGTAAAATTGAAAATTTGATTGCTGCAGTCTACCACCCAGGCAGATCACTCCACTTTCAGTCAAAAAAGGATTTAAAGAATACAGTCGTGAGTTGGTTTTGATGGATCTCCCTGCCTTAAGAAGACAATATTCATGTTTAAACTCGGTCTGTTGAATATATTGTACCCAATATCCTTCAGCATTAAACAGTTCCGTTGTTGTTAATACTCCTGTGAAATTTTCATTTTTCCTTTTGCAATTATGGACAAATCAAAAAATGTATGCTGTAATTCTTAAAATCTTATTTAAGTTACTATATCTGTTCAGATTCAATAACGGTTCAGTCAATTCTATGAATGCCTGCAGCACAAGATAATTTTTCCTCCTTTCCTTTTCAAAATCTGGAATGTCTTTGTGACCAATGTAGTTGCCATCAAAACCATTCATATCAATTTCATGAAGCCAAGAAGGACCCTTCCACCAAATCTCGTCATTAATTAAAGATCGAGCACCACCACGAGTCAGTTTATCCGCTGGATTTGACTTTCCATCACAAAAATTCCAATTCAAGGGATTTGTCTTTTCTTGAATTTCTATAATTCGGTTGCATATGAATTGTTTGTAGTCATCGGCTGACGGAATGATGCATCGTATCATTACCCTTGATCCAGTACAAACATATTTCTGAATCAGTCCAAAAAAAGATGTTATTTTCAGGTACTGTCGGAAAGGTAGATCGTAGATATGATGATAGTCTTGCCGAAATCAAAGTTCCCAATGATTCGAGTCTAGGCAACGTTATTTTCTTGAGCGGTGCGATTCGAGATTTAGAAATGATAAAACTAGTCAGTGTTTTCCCTTGACAATGGCATTTAAAATATGCAACAGAACCGTACGCTTTAGGACTTGCGTCCGAAAATATGTGGATTTCGATTTTTTCTATTTGTAATTCATCGAAATATGGCCTAGGTATTTCAAGTGGCCTCAAATCCGGTATTTCATGCAGGTATTCCCTGAATTGTACTTCCAAATCTAATGAAATATTTTCGTCCCATTTAATACCCTTTTGACAAAACGTTTGCATTAATAGTTTAATTTGTATTGTGAAAGGATTTATTAGACCTATAGGGTCAAATAGCATACCACATACGCTCAATATCTGGCGTTTTGTTGCTGGCGTATTCGTTATTTTCAATAATGGACTCAATTCAATTTCAAGAGTGTCAGAATTATTATTCCAAATTAAACCCAAAATCTTCAAGGATACATTAGAATCAACAGGATCTTCACGACATTCTAGGTTATTATTCTTCCATTGTACAGTTAAATTTGGGGAATTAGAAGTCCATCGCCTTAAATTCATGTTGGCTGCCTTTAAAATAGATACGGCATCTTTAGTTACCGTAATGGCTTCTTCTACAGTGTCCGTTTCATTAATTAGGTCGTCGACATATAGTTCTTTCAGAATATTATATGCCTTTGGATTCGAAGTTTTACATTTCTTCAAATGCAGTCTAATGGTACCGCTCAAAAGGAATGGACTACATTTAACACCGAAGGCTGCTCTGGCGAATCTTAGAATTCTGACATCACGGCCACAGAAATCGAGATCTGCCCCACCCTTTTACCATAAAAACTGTAAAAATTTCCTATCTTCCTCTACAATACCGACCTCAAGAAAGGCTCTTTGTATGTCCGCGCAAAAAGCAATTCGATGATAGCGAAAATTTAAAATAATTTTAAGTAAATCTGAATTAAGATTGGGACCACTATCTAAACAATCGTTAAGAGATTGTTCATGTTTATCCTTGGAAGACGCATCGTACACAATCCTAACTTTAGTACTTTCTTTAGATTCGCGCACTACTGCATGGTGAGGCATAAATATCCCTTATCTTTATCAAGTTTGGATTGACATTCAACTTGTTCAATTATACCCTCTTTTAGCTGTTCCTCAATAATATCCTTATATTTAATGTACAAATCAGGATCGCGACGAAATTTATTGCATAGGCTCATCAAACGCCGTTCTGCGATCTCGTAATTACTTTTAAGCTCCTTAAAATTTTCCTTCCACAACAGCTTAGTTTCATGTCTGTTATTTTTATATAAGGTATTTTGGTCAAATTTATTGATAATGACTAAATCTGATCGTGACATTTCCTTATCTGGTTTTATTCCTATTGCCTCCAATTCCCATAAATTTTTAACTCTCTCATATTCTAACTCTTCCCTCATAACAATCGCATGATTTACCAAAATATCTCTAGATTCCGAATTTCCTTCCCTACCTTGAACTACAAATCCGAACAAACTCTCTGTTGCAACTAAACATCTACTTAATCTAACAATTTTATCACACAAAACTTCCCATATACAGTCTGAACCGATCAAAATGTGTATATCTTTACTAGTTGCATTATCAGATAATTCAATTCCTTGACGTAGTGCAAGATTCTTAACCCATTGAGAAGGAATTTCAATTTTTCCATGCGTAATCTTATCAATCACCACGGCTTGTATTTTGATGCATTTATGAGTGTCTGTTGTATTTTCCAATTCAATTTCCACTATATCATAACACTCACTTGATTTCGTTTGTTTGTCCGCATAGGAATGAATTCAAAATGTTTCTCTTTTTATGATCTTTAAACCTAACGAATCCACAATCCGTTTTTCAACAAAAGTCCGATTGGATCCCCCATCTAACAAAACACGAACAAGTTTAGATTTTTTGTTTCCCTTTGCTATTGCACTGAGTGTCTGCAACAAAACAGGAGAACATTCTTTTCTTTCCCTTTTATTTTTGAAACATCTGGTAGAAGCTAATGACGTCACAATATCTGGCGTCGAGTCAGAGCTTTTATCATCCGAATTATTTTTAACGGAGGACAGCGATTTATCGCAAATTCATTCATTGTGACGTAATTTACAAATTTTGCATAACTGATTCTTTTTAAAACAAAATTTAGCGATGTGTTTTCTTTTAAGGCAAATAAAACAACGACCATTACTTTTAAGAGAATTTTTTCTTTAATTTATTGTCAGAGGACATTTTATACTTGCGTGATTCTTATCCAGACAAAAAATGCAAGTTTCATTCGTAGCAGTCGTTAAGACAGCGGCTGAAGAAAGCCTTGTGTTATCGTTTCTTTTCTGATCCAAATAATATTTATTTTTACTGTTTTGAATTATTTCCTTATTACGGAATGCTGATTCATTTGCATTCCCACCCTTAGAATTAGTTAACAATAACGATGTTTCCCGACATTCTACCTCCTTTCTCAAAAATTCCATTAAATTCTTAATATCAAATAATTCACTCGTTTCCCGATTTCTATTATAACTCAAACTTAAATCTTCGGGAATTTTCTGTAAAATTACCGGACATAACAAGTTACTGTATGTTTCAGTTGCAACATCAAACGATTATAGTGATCGGATCTGTACTTCAATCGCGTCATACATTTTTCTTAACCCAACTACATTTGAAGAATTCCTTACAGGTTCCGTAAGCAAAAGCTTGTTCATATGGGAACTAATTATTAAATCCGATCTCCCAAATCTACTTTTCAATAATTGAATTGATCAATGATAATTCTCATTCATTAGCGAAAAGCCAGAAACAGCACTTAATGCTAATCCACCTAAATACGTCTTTAAATAAGTGAATTTCTCGATTTTACTCAATGAGTCGTTGTTATGAACAGCAACCTCTTATGAGTTCCAAAAATCTAGCCACTGACTACAGTCCCATAAAACTTAACTATATTCAATTTTGGCAATTTAAGTGTTCTGGTTTCGTTATGCAAATCGCGTGTGAAAGGTCACTGTTATATATCACTGACTTATCCTTAGAGGCAGTATCATTAGATTTAATGTCGATTTCTTTTATAGAACGCGTCATTCTATCTCAATGTTTAACAATTTTTTCTATATATTCTTCACAACACGAAACTTCATTTTCAACCTCTTTAATATCCGTGAGCTCAAAAATTTCTTTATCTAGCTCTTTTAGTTCCGAAAATTTTTCATTTATTTGTTCCTGACAATCTTTAATTTCTTCCATTTTCAAAGAAATTTCCATATCATTATTCTTCAAAATAGATTCAATTTTAGAAATTAGTTTCGTTGTACTCCCTCGAACGGAAGTACGTTTCTTTTTTATTTTTTCCAGATCCATATTCAAAACGATATAATAAAATATTTCCTAGTATAATATCATTAAATATTTCCAAACGAAACTAAATTTCAATAATCATCTATTCTTAATCCGAGATTAAAATAATTAATTTATCAATTTCGGAACTAAAACAATAAATTTCAAAACGAAACCAAAACATTCTATTTATTTATTTTCAAACGAAATTCCATGCAAATTTATAAATTAATAATCAAATTGGTCCTACCTCAATCTTGTGGCCGCGACTTCTAAACCCGTCGGATTCGCCAGATAAATTCTTTAAAAGATGAATCTGCTGTCTATATTTCCAGAAAAAGAATATTCATATTCCTTAGAGCATGCAAAAGGCGTCTTCATACATCAATATTCTAGCAAACACGATCATGTCTTGGGGCACCATGAAGAGAAAATTATATCCATATCAGAAGGTTTTCTTGTTTCATAATAAGTTTATTCTATATGTTGAAATATTACTATACACATATTTACAATACCAGACAGTCTGGTATCTCCACTATTATTCAATAAATATAACATTCATAAAATCCATAAAATTCAATTACTCTCATAATAAACTAAAACTAAAAATAAATTCCAAAACACTGATCGTCAAGGCAACGAAACTAGTTGCCACTTAGCATCGTATAAATACATTGCTCGCTCGCAGGCGAGAAATAAACTTCACTTTCATCGGAGGAGTTTTCGCAACATACGTCAACAATATTGGTTTGTTAATGGTCGTTCTACGGTACGACAAGAGCTCAACAAGTGTGTTCTTTGCAAAAGCCTAAAAACACAAGCTTGTCAACGAATGATGGGAGATCTTCCCGTTGACAGAATCACCCCAATTCGTCCATTTTCCAAGGTTGGTATAGATTTTGCCGGTCCCTGCTTAACTAAGCCAAATTTGCCTAGAAGTAAGATCAAAATAAAATCTTACATAGCTGTATTCGTCTGCATGTGCACTAAGGCTGTGCACCTGGAAGAGGTATCAGACTTGTCTGTGCAAGTCTTGCTAGCAGCCTTAAAGAGGTTTATTGCACGTAGAGGCCTACCGTCTGATATTTATTCCGATAACGGAAAAAAATTTGTAGGTCTAGCTAATCAACTGAAGCAGCTATTCCAATATTTGAGGGAAAGTGAAATTCAAGATTTTCTTTCGAGCCAAAAAATCAATTGGCATTTCATTCTTCCATATGCACCTCATTTTGGTGGGCTATGGGAGGCAGCTGTAAAGCTTACAAAATATCATCTGTTAAAGGCATGCAAATCAAGTATTTTAAACTTTGAAGAATTAACCACTTTGCAATGTCAAATCGAAATTTGCAAAAATTTAAGACCCCTAAAGCCGATGTCATCAGATCCACCAGATCCGCGCGCATTAATGCCGGGTAATTTTCTAATCGGAACACCGCTCCTTGATATTCCCGAAGCTTCTAATTCACGAGCTCTATCATTAAATGCTCATTGGCGCCTTATTGAAAGGGCTAAAAATCAATTTTGGTATAGATGGTCAAGAGAATATCTCCAACATCTACAACAGCGTCCTAAATGGACTATTCCAAGTGTTAATCTCTGAGAAGATCATGATCATGATTCATGATCGATCCCTGCCCATGAGATGGAAAATGGGCCGTATTTTGCAAACTTTCCCAGGACAAGACAATCGTGTTCGTGTCGTTTTGATTAAAACAGCGGACGGTGACATCAAACGTCCCATTACAAAGTGTCGTCTCTACTGCCGGGGGTGACGGATGTTGAGCCTTAAAAGGACATTATTTATTATTTCTGAAACGTGACACTAGATGGCAGTACCAAAACATTGATCTTGATAGAACGAAGCTGTTTTGACTCTAATTAATTATCATATTTCATTAATTCTCACTCATTTGTATTTGTAAATTCCTAATATTTTTCATATATATATTTAGCATTTAATCATTTGTTTAATTCATCTTTTTAGATTATATTCTTTATTCACCAGATTTGACTGCGTGACTGTTTTAGAACAGTTTTTTGATTCTAAGTATGTTAAGAGATCTCAAATCGAATGATACTATTAAAATCTATTAATTCTCAAGCAATCTTATTTATTCGTGTAAAAAACCTCATCATTCAAAGCTATATAACCATCAATCAACTCTTTAAACAGTGTTCAAGAAATCCATGATTCTAAAGCCAACATTCTGGTAACGAAAACGATACTTGTGATTGCCGTCTACGACGAATGTTTCACAGGTAAAATCTCTCTTCTGATTAAGATAAATAAAATCTATGTTAATTCAGTATAAATCCTAACAAGCATTTTAAATTTTTCGATCCTCACCATGGGGCGTGTCTCCAATCACCACAAGCTACATTATCCATCTTTGTTTTATCTTAACACGATTCTTTTCTATACATATTCTACAAATTTGGAAAAAAATTATAATTATGTATATATATTTTTTATTTAACCTCCTCAGTCCTGATGTCGCCTGGAGGCGACACTAAAAATCCCCCTTTAAATTAATTTAATTTCTTCTAGAATTGTTAAAATTACATCTAGACTTTTTTAATAGACGCGTGCACGTTAGAAGTATCGATATACAAATTAACGCATGTTTGGAGATGCTTTATAATAATTTTAAACTGGTTTTTGTAGTGCCACGTAAAATTTATCTCAGGACTGAAGAGGTTATACAGTTTTCTTTTTCTTTGATATTAATTCAAGTTACAGTTTTTGAGCGTCATGACCGAAAGAAAACAATTTTTTTTCTTTTATTGTATAAATGAGAAGTTACTTGATATCCTTACGTGATATCCCTTGATATAAATTTGGCCGCGCTGCGAAAATTAGATCGCGAGTTATAAGCATTTTAATTTTTCGACCCTCACCGTGAGGGGTCTCCTGTCACCAAAAGCTACATTATCCATTCTTGTTTTATCTTAAGACGATTCTCTTCTATACACATTCTACAAATTTGCAAAAAAAATTATAATTATTTATATATTTTTTATTTATGCAGTTTTTTTTGTCTTTGATATTAATTCAAGTTACACTTTTTGAGCGTGATGACAGATAAGAAAACAAATTTTTTTCTTTTATTGAATATTAGCTGACCCGCTCGGCGTTGCCCGGGTCCGTATTAACAATATTAAACGAACTTGAAATTTGTATGATTATCATTCTCATTTAAACCAGTCAATAAATTAACCTTTTCTCAATTAAAAGATCAAATTTCTCCTCTAGATCATTGGGGTATTTACAATATACAATGTCAGTGTGGTTTGTCCTATATTGGACAAACAAAACGTAAACTCAGAAAAATAGTCGCTGAACATATAGGTTATGTTAAAAGAAAAGAGTTAAAGAATTCCTCTATTGCTTCTCATTGTTGGGAGGAGGGTCATAATTTTAATTTTACCTCTGGTACTATTATCCAAAAATGCACTACTCCGCTACACTTAGACTTTTTCGAAGCACTCCATATACTATATGTACATAAAGCAAAAAACTCCTTGGTTAATGATCTTTCAAGAGTACCGTACATCTCAACTTTCTGGTTAGATTTATTATGTCAAAACACCTCATTTCCGGTTTAATCTTATTGGTTTGCTGAAGCTTATGGGTATTTTGGTATTATGTTTGCGATCATTTCGGTCTCTGACTTGCTGTCAGTTGGGGGGGGTTTTCTGTTTTTAGCATTTTAACTTTTATATACTGAGGAAGCGAGCCCTGGTGCTCGTGAAACGTATACGTATGTGGTGTGTGTTTGTGTATTGTGTGTTAAACGTTGATTTTAATTATTGTAATCTTCCACACAAGGTTTTAGCTATTATCTTTGGTTTCAACGGACCTATTTGTTTTTTCTAAATTATTTTATAATGTCGCATCTCAATCGTTTTCACAAACTGAGATTAAAGCGTGAGAAATTTTTAAATCATCTACATTTTTTATGTACATGTAAACAACGTGGCGTCATCCCTAGTTTTATTCGCTTAAGTTTTAACCTCCATCTGACAAAACGTTTTTCAAAGTGTATACATAACTGCAAATTATCGTTACTACTCGCTATAATTCAGGATACTCGGAGTAAACTTGCTTTCATTGAAAAAGAGTTGTTTCATTTACATATCTCTGTTGCAAACAGTTTGTCAGACTTTGATACATTTGATCGTACATCATGGTGTCAGTCCGTCAGGTTCTCGGCTTTTCATAAACTTTTGTTAGTAAAGAAACTTTCAAATTTAATCCCACCTACTCCTAACCCCCCTCCACAACTCACAAAAGTCAATAGTAATGCTATTGTAAACATTTCTAAGGTACAGCTGTCGCCTACACAGGAGAATATACTTAAACTTAATCATAACTTTTCTTTCAGTAAACAACCTAACTTGCCAAATTTAATTGCTCCTGTTGAAATATGTTTTAAGTTTAGTAAATTTTCAAGCTCCCAAAAAGACTCTATCAGAGTTCTCATTAAAAACACAGTAGAACATAATACAATGAAATTCAAACCTAATATCACTAAAGATCAAAAGGAAGTTTTATGTTCTATGAAATCTAACGATGACATTATTATCTCCAAAGCTGACAAGGGGGACCAAATAGTAATACAAGACAAAGCTGTTTTCATGTACGCTAATGGCGCCTGGTGCATGTAAAATCCGTCGTGGGTGCAAAGTCCTCCAAGTTACCTGTGAATTATACCTCTGGAGGTGCCTTGCCAGGTGAAGGTCTCGTCATCTGATCAAGGCTCTAAATTACGAGACCATCTTGCGAAGCCATTTGCAGTTCAAACATCAGGATGTACCATCAATTAACAAGCGAAACAAAGTATGCTCAACGACAAGCAAATACTGCAGAAATTATGGCATGCGAAGCAAAGTTTATTGCCACTACGTGGCAATTAGGCGGTCGTCCGCCCCGATACCAGGTATCTAACCCGTTAAGCTGAGAAAACTCGGCAGGTAGGGGCCTGGTCATCGGTTAGAAAGAAAGACAAAGCTGTTTATTTAGAAAAAGTACATGATCTCTTACAGTCTGGTCCTTATGTTAAATTAAATAGTGATCCGTCTGAAAATGATTTAATAAATACTAGAAAACTTATCAAATCCTCTCCTTGCATTGATGACAGTATAAAAATGTCATTAACTCCTTCCATTGCCAACTGTAGTCGTTTTTATGCTTTACCAAAAGTACACAAAATTGGTGTCCCTCTCCGTTCGATTGTTTCCAATATCGGTTCAGCCTACCCGCTTGCCAAATATCTGGTTAAGCGTTTTTCTTTTCTCTCAATATCCAATGTTTACACTGTTAAGAATTCAAGCTCTTTTGTTAATCTCATTAAGAACTATACCCCCTCACCCTCTTTGAGAATGGTTTTATTTGATGTCACATCTCTGTTTACACATGTTCCTGTTCTTGGTGCAATTCAATGCCTCACTCTCAGATTAAAAGAATTCCATTATACTGATCACGAAATTAATCATATTGTTTATTTATTCAACATTTGTTTAAAACAAAATACTTTTAAATTTTCCAACCAATTCTATTCCATGTCTGATGGTTTAGCTATAGGTAACCCCCTTAGCCCTTTCCTAGCTGATCTATATATGCATTACTTTGAAGTTAAAATGTTTAATCTCATCAGTTTCCCATTTTATTGCAGATACGTCGATGATTCTTTTGCACTCATCGACCCCTCTGTTTCTCCTGTTGATAATATTTTGACTATTTTAAATCAAATAGATCCAGTCATTCAATTCACTTATGAAGTCGAAAACGATAACAAATTGCCATTTCTTGACGTTTTATCACTCGTCAATTAACCTTTTCGGATACAATAATAAAATATCATACAAACTAAAAAAGGTAAGTGAAATACTTACCATTCCAGGGTTATTCGCCTTCAGGATAAATCCAGAACACTAATACAAAATCAGAGTCAAGCAACGAAATTGAAACTTTGTGAAATAATCGGCAGCTTCGTTCTTTTTCTAATTATTTATATGACACTTAAACTAACAAAACACTTATATTTACAATATATACAAAAAATTACTTTCGTTTAAATTCTAACAATCATATTTTGTTTTTCTAGAAGGGGAAAAAACCCGCTTCTTCTTAAAATCGTAAAAAACATTCTAATTCTGAAAAACATTAAAAAAGTGGCTGTTGCCAAAATTAAAAGAGAAAAGTTAATATTCTAAAACAAATGTTCATGGAAGCTTGCGTTTTGCAATATCCTCTCACCTTTGAGGTTCAGGTCTAGTGAAGCTCAAAACAGTTCTACAAGTTCAGTCGTTGCGGCTGCTTCAGCTTTCTTCCAGATCGTGATCGACGGTTCTCATCATCAGGCAAGGAAGACTGGTGAATAGGAGCAGGATCGGTGGCATGGTCCACAGGCTCAATCGGAGTTGTAGAATCTGAAGTCTCAGGCACAGGATTATAACTAGGAGTGCTGTTCACAGGCTCAACTACAGATGCAGAATCAGAAGCATGGTCTACAGGCTCAGCTGGAGTTGTAGAATCTGAAGTAGGGGTGCTGTTCGCAGGCTCAACTACAGATGCAGGATCAGAAGCACGGTCTACAGGCTCAGGAACAGGCGTGTCATCTAGAGGGACAGGAATTCTACGAACTAAAAAAGGATGCATTAGTTTATCATCAATTTCGAGACAGTATAATTTTTTAATAGGTCTTAAGAAAGAACCAGTTTTTGTTTTAACTTTCGCTACACGGAACTTTCCGTCTCTGCCAGGATACAATTCTTCAATTTTGGCCAAAGGCCAATTGATTCTTTTGGAATTGTCCTCTCCAATTAAAACAACATCGTCTTTCTTTAATTCAATTTCCTTTTTTCTTATCGTATTTTCTCGAAGTTGCCCCAAGTATTCTATTCTAAAGCGTTTTCTCAGATCTTCACGAACTTTCTGTTGGTAAGCAAATCTTGTTCTCATTTTCCTTGAATCTATTATGTCAAATTCTGGAATTCTCGAATCTTTTATTTCTTGCAAGAACATAGCAGGGGTAAGAGGATCAAGATCATCATCTTCTGAAATGTATGTGAGAGGCCTAGAATTTATTACACTTTCGGCATCACATAATACGGTATTCAGTTCTTCGTAGTTTAGGCAGGCCTTTCCAAGAACTCTTCGTAAAATTCCTTTTACCATTCCTATCATGCGCTCAAAAAACTCACCCCACCAGAGAGCTGAAGGAGGGTTGAATTTCCAACTAATCTTTCGTTCGAGAGCGAATTTTTGTAAACTTTCAAAATTTACTGTTTTCAAATCTGTAGATGTTTTTACCAAGTTTCTTCCATTGTCAGAAATAATAGTAGAGGGTCTCCCTCTTCTTGCTATAAATCTTCTGAGAACCAAGACCAGATTTTCTGTTGAAAGTGAAGAAATTAATTCCAGGTGTATGGCGCGAAATATTGCGCATGTAAAAAGAGCCACCCACACCTTTGAACCATTTCTTAAAAATAAAGGTCCTGCAAGGTCGAGACCAACAATTTCAAAAATCGAAGCATCTCTGACTCGATCTTCTGGGAGAGGTGCACTAGGTGTTTCGACAGGTGAGACGGTGAATCGCCTGCATACCACGCAATTTTTTATTACTTTTCGAACGGTACGTCGGCATCTTAGTAACCAAAACTGCTCTCGCAATACTGACATTATAATTTGTATTCCAGCATGACTCAGTTCAATATGCTTTTTTCTTATGAGTGAATGGGTTATATTATGATCGAAAGGCAGAACGATTGGATATCGGAAAGAGTGGAGGTCTTTTCTTAAAGAAATTCGGGTTTTTACTCTAATTATTCCTTGCACATCGGTGAAAGTCTGTAAAGCTGTGTAACATGGTTTTGTTTCATTTAATAAACATCGCTGGGCATATTTCAATACTACATGTTCTGCATAATTTATTTCTTCAACTGTTAAATTTTTCTCAAAATTTCTCTCATTCGGCAACTTTTTGATATTTCCAAAAAACCTAAAAATCCAGGCAGTTACTTTTATCATTTTCAGATATGAAGATGTATTTTCATATAATTCAATTGGGCTTTGAGATATATTTACCGTATTGATCACTGTCTTTCTTTTTTCTGCGTTAATGATTTCTATGTCGGGATTTAAATTATCTTTAGGCCAAAATTCTTGAGGTTTTTTCAACCAATCAGGACCCTCCCACCAGAGGGCTTGTTTAAGAGATTCTGCAGAACATCCACGGGAAGGTAGATCGGCTGGGTTAAGAGTTCCGGGCACATGGTGCCAATTTTCTGGATTACTAAGTGATTTGATCTAGACACACGGCAGTGTGTCAGCCAAGTTCACAAAGTAAAAGGCGACACACCGGCCGTGGGTTATATTACCCAAACCATTTCGAGCCACTTTTGACCCCTCAATAACTTACATTCTATTTGACCTACACACTTGCAATTTTTTGTGTCGTGTAAGACCATCTTCTAATTTTCGAATCTAAAATTAAAAAAAAAAAAATCTTTTACCGATGACGAGAAATTGACGCCTGAAAACCACTGTTTTTACCACTGACTCACTGACTCACTCACTCACTCATAGAAATGTTTGACTACTTCCACGTGACTTAGGAAGTTGAAATTTGGTGTGAAGGTAGGTTATTGGATCTATAAATAGGAAAAAAATCAGAAATCACCATTAATTAAACATTAATGGTTGGTTAGAGGATAAATTATTGGATTACAATGGAAGCTTATGAGAATTTCACAAAATACCAGTAATAGTGCCAAGTTGGCGTCACTTTTGGCGAGTATCAGGGTTAATCTCTGAAACTACCAAACCGATTTCAAAAGTAATGGTACCAAAATGATGGTATTCGCCCCGGTTCAAACATAGACTATATCTTATGTTTGTGACACTAACCAAAAGAGGGTTCAGAAGCGAAAAACATTCTAAAAATGTGATTTTTGTTTTACTGGAGGGCCTAGAAGCACAAAATTTGGCATGTTAATTATTTATAAGATGTAAATGATCACTAATGACATTTGCTAAAAAAATATCAAATTTAAATGGGTGAAAATCCGCGAAGAGCGTTCTAAAAAAGTTCGAAATACCAATTTTAAAACAATCTCAGCAAACAACAAACCGATCTTAAAAGTAATGATATCAAAATGATGATGACAGTCTTTGCACCAACATAAGATATATCTTATGTCGATTACACTAACCCAAAGGAGGTAAAAGAGCATAAAAACATTCTAAAAATGCGATGTCTGTATATTAAGGGACTAGACTGGAAACATAAAGTTTGGCATTTTAGAGTTATTTCGCGAAATATCAGAAATAGTGCCAAGTTGGCGACACTTTTGGCAAGTATCGGGGCTAATCTCTGAAACCACCGAACCGATTTCAAAATTAATGATACCAAAATGATGGTATTCGCCCTGGTTCAAACATAGGCTATATTTTATGCGTATACAATTAACCAAAAGAGGGTGAAGAAACAAAAAAATTCTAAAAATGCAACTTTTGTGTTACTGAAGGACCTAGAACTATAAGATTTGGCATGTTAATTATTTATAAGATATAAATGATCTCTAAGGGCATTTGATAAAAAATACGGAATTAAAAAGGGGTGATAATGTGCGAAAATGTGCAAAAAGCGTTCTAAAAATGTTCTAAATTGGGATTTTTAAGCAATTTCAGCAAACAACAAACGATCTTAAAAGTAATGATATCAAAATGATGGTGACAGTCCTTGCTCCAATATACGCTATATCTTATATCGATTGCACTAACCCAAAGGGGGTAAAATAGAAAACTAGTCGATGGGGGCCACCGTAATACTTACCCATCATGGATATGTATATGAAAATAAAACATGTGAAAACTATTTATACAATGCATTGCAATTCATAAACAAAATTTAAATATTGTTAATATACATGGTAATGCTCTATTAAAGAACTGATGATTACCGATTTCGACAAATTATATAAAACGCCAAACTACTCAAGTAGTACCGAACTGCGTAAAAGAAACATCCTTATAACTCCAAAAATAATAACTCTATTAACTAAAAATTAACTGCGTCTTATGTCCAATTAAAATATACCTCTGAATTGAAATTTGAATCAAATACAGGGCCATGAAAAATCGAAGAATGTGGAAAACAGGATTAAAAATATCTCAGCAACTAATAATCCGATCGACTTCGTTCTATATGCAAAAGTGTGATATTTTATTGCCTTTTACGTCCATTCCTTAGAACAAAAAAATTCGAAAATTTTTATGTACCTTTCATCAGAACGAAATTTTCGAGAATCCGAAAAAAATAGTTCCGGATAATCGAGGTTGCTGATATTAAATAGGTTTTGTCCCATTTTTACATACTAACTACATACAAAATTTCAAGTCTCTATCTCAATTCGTTCGGGAGATAGAGCGTTTATAGACAGACAGACAGACGGACGGCAAAATTTTGTTTCTAAAAATATGTTTTTCGGAATCTCCACTATCTAAAACGTGTAAATCCGTCAAAAAAATTTTTTCGATTTTCAAAACGATTGCAAGACCTACCCTATACTAGGTATGATGGGTAAGTAAAAGCGTTCTAAAAATGCGATGTCTGTATGTTAAGGGCCTAAAAACATAAAATTTGGCATGTTCATTAATTATAAGATATAAATGATCACTAAGAACATTTGTTAACAAATACAAAATTTAAAAGGGGTAAAAATGCGCGAAAAGCATTCTAAAAACTTTCTAAATAGCAATATTTAAGCAATCTTGGGTAGTTAGCGAACCGATTTAAAGAAAAAAAAAGATGCCAAAATGATGGCGACAGTCCTTGCTCTAACAAAATTATTGGATAAATTACCAGATTACAATGGGAATCTATGGGAATTTGGCAAAATACCAGAAATAGAGCCATGTTAGTATGACTTTTGGTGCGTAATTTTTGTCGTCAATATAGCGATATTTCGCCAAGTTGGCTACAAACATTTTTGGTCGACGAAATAATCAAGTAGTACCCAATCACGTAAAAGAAACATCCTTATTAGTGGAATTTAAAGGAATATAAGCAGTCCTAATGTTAAATTTTTTAATTTGACTGAAAAAAAAACAGTGAATAAATGCAGGAAAAAGCTGAAATTAATATTAAATAAAACTAATTTAACCTACTTATTTCAAAAAGGAAACAAATACCTACTTATTTGACAAAAAATAATGATATCCTATCAAAAACATGAATGTGAAAAAATGCCAAGTTCGTTAAAGGTTTCGCTCATAAAAGAAGTGATTTGACAAAAAATGATATCCTGTCAAAAACATGAATGTGAAAGAATGCCAAGTTCGTTAAAGGTTTCGCTAATAAAAGAAATGAGATGTAACTGCAAACCAAGTTCTTTCGGAGCTCCTTAAATCATAACTCCTGTCATGCATAATATTATTCAATTGCTTAAAATGATTTGTTAAGTTACTTGTTATTCAATAGAGCGACTTGGCAAGTTTTCAGTTACCAACTTTAATCTTTAAGTCGGAGTACAATTTAATCTAGAATCTGATTAACAAAGATCTAGTCAATCGAGTGTTCGAATAAGTATATTGAAGTTAAGGTACTGATAAATTAAGGAAGGGATCAACTTTAATTTCTGATCAACTAAATAGAAAAAATTGAATAAGAGAAAACTTGCTAAGTCGCTCTATTGAATAACAAGTAACTTAACAAATCATTTTAAGCAATTGAATAATATTATGCATGACAGGAGTTATGATTTAAGGAGCTCCGAAAGAACTTGGTTTGCAGTTACATCTCACTTCTTTTATTAGCAAAACCTTTAACGAACTTGGCATTCTTTCACATTCATGTTTTTGACAGGATATCATTATTTTTTGTCAAATCACTTCTTTTATGAGCGAAACCTTTAACGAACTTGGCATTTTTTCACATTCATCTTTTTGATAGGATTTCTTTTACCCGATTGTACACGAAGGGAGCCCAATTTTCACTTTTCTTTATCCAATATAATGCATTACTAGAATCTGACCAGAAAAAAGTTGGAAGATTTCCTAATTTTAAGTCGGACTTAACCCCTTTAGACAATCGAGCACCAATCGTACATGCGAGGAGCTCCAATCTGGGGATTGTAATACATTTCAAGGGGGCTACTCTGGATCGTGCTTGGATTAATTGACATGATGGTGAATTTTCATTTTCATTACGTAAATATATGCATGTAGCATATGCTACTTTGGTCGCGTCACAGAATACATGCAAACTTAAATCGCCGATGTTATCTGGATCGTCTAATAAACATCTTGGTACAGTAGACTCCCTCAAATCCGCACAACTTGGGACCAGAGTTTTTGCGGATTTTAGAATTTTGCGGATTTCTGGTCATTGCTTTGTTTACATTTTCAAAAAAGTAATTTGAATTTAATTAATAATGAAATCAAAAGTATAATGAATGCTTACAATATGCTAAAGTATTAAAATAAGTAATAATCTAAAATAATAAAAATTTAGATAGTTTTTGAAATGATAAAAATACCAAAAGCAAAGGTCAAATTAATAATCAATAATGTACAATTAAATATTCATTATAAAGATGAAAAGTGCTTTTCCTAAATTATTCAATGAAACTTGCCTCATAAATGTACATTACTAATTTACATCAATATCATAAAATAATGAAGCTTTATTTCAGGTTTAGCCAGACTTAATAACTAAAAAAGCTTGATTAATACATAAATATATTTGGTAATATTGTGATTACCAATGATATCAGCAATATATTTATTTTTTCAGAAATAAATTATTCTTTCTTTATGAAAAAACATGAATTCAATAACCTTAATAAAAATTACAAATTAAAAAATATATGGAATTGATAAAAATCTAAAAAAGTCAAATGTTGCACCTACATCTGAATTGAATGTTTCATTGTTTACATCCATAAAATATGTGCGGATTTTAGAGAGTTGCGGATTTTAGGAGTGCGGATTTGAGGGAGTCTACTGTATAACAATGTCTTTAAGAGAGCTCAATTTATTTTTCCATTTCTGAAATTTTTGGGCTATTGATGTTGGTAGTTCAGAGTCCCAAGTTATCTTCTGTTTCCACAAGTATGGTAATAATATTTTGGGGAAAAGAGTTACTGGACAAGTATAACCGATTGGGTCAAAAATCTTATGAACATCTGATAAAATTTTCCTTTTTGTGACGGGTTCATCATATTTACTAATTTCTCTTACATCTATAGAAAGGACATCCGATGGTAATAGCCAGCGTAGGATTAAAACTGGGACAATTTTGTTTTCTAACGGGAAAGTTGAGGAATTAGAAAAACTATGTTCCCATCCTCTCAGGTCAAATTTAGCTTGGCTAAGAATACATTTAGACTCTGTTATAAAATTATTGAGCTGTTCCTCATTGTCAACACTAGTGACACAATTGTCAATATAAAAGGATTCCGAAAGTCTAGAAGCAGTTTCATGCATAGAAGGAGGTGACTTCTTTAAGTGGTATTGCAAAGTTGCTCCTAACAAATAGGGACTGCAAGTAAGCCCGAAAACTACTCTTCGGTGTTGGAAAGTTTTTTGATTTTCAGAATTTCCCTCTTTCCACCATAAAAATTTTAAAAAAGCTCTATCATTTTCATTTAAACTGATCTGTAAAAAGGCTTTTCTTATGTCTGATATTACACCAATTTTCTTCAATCGGAACCGATTTATCAATGAGGGAATAAGTTCAACTAAATTGAGACCTTTCAATAAACAATCGTTAATTGAGGGCGAGCCCTTTTCCCTAGCAGATCCATCAAAAACTGGGCGTATTCGGGTTGTTGAATTTTCTTTTATGACCGCTCTGTGTGGAAAATAAAATTCGGCTTCCGTTCCTGGAGTTGATTTGACCTCTTCAATAATACCTTCTTGTAGCCAGTCATTAAAGACCGCTTCATAGGCATCTAAATTGTCGGATTTCCTTAAGGAATCTACGCAATTTTTCAATCTACGTTCTGCAATTTTCCGACCACTGGGGAGAGGGGGATGACCAACAATCCAGGGAAGACTAACCTCATAACGTCCTTCATTGTTTATTCGAATATTTCTGTTGAAATGATCTTTTACAATATCTTCAAGTTCTAAACTGGATTCTTTATCACCTGGATCAAGAATTCCTAAAGTATCTAATCTCCACAGATCTGTTAATTTGGCTTCACTTACGTGCAGCGATAAAACAACTTTCGTGGAATCATTTATATTTTCTTCATTAGTTTTTCCCATTAATGTCCACCCTAGTTTTGTCTGTATAGCAGTTAAATTACGGTTTACGGATTTAATTTTCCCCGTCAATAACTTCCCATAAATATCAGCTCCAATAAGTAAACTTATTTCCTGTTGATTTGTAATTTTTTGATTCCCTGTATATGTATCATAATCTGAGAATATTATACCATTTCTTTTAGCTTCCTTTATCCAAGGCCCATTTCTTATCTTAGGAACTTCAGTACATATTTTGTCTTGATCATAGACATCAAAATTGCATTTAAAGGTGTTTTCTAAATTACTTAAATGCATTTTATATCTCTTATGAAGGTGTGTTTCTTGAATCCCACCAAAAAGGCCGTGAACCATTTTTTCTTCTCCCACAGCTTTATATCCCATAAGATTAATAACATCTTTGGCTAAATAAGACCTTTGAGATCCAGAATCTATTAAACAACGTACTAACATGTGTTTATTTTGATCTTTAAGCTCTAAACGTACAATTAAGGTCTGCATTAACATAGCACGTTTACAAGTTTTATTTGACAAAGACGTGCTTTCATTATTTTTTTGTGATTTACCCTTTTCTTTTTCAGGACATAAAATTCTATAATGCCGTTTTGAACAATTAGTGCATTTAACGAATTTTCTGCAATTTTTGGCTATGTGCTCTGCATTTTTGAGACAAATAAAACAATAACCATACTGCTTTAAACTTTCCTTCTTCCCCTGTAATGATTTATTTTTAAATAATTCACATTCGTCAAGAAATGTTTTCCTTTACATTCGGGGCATGTAATTTGTTTAGAAAATGATACAGTTTCATTAATCAAACCAGAGGCGGTAGGAATCGTTTTTGGCGACTGCTTGTCGCGAACTAACTTTCCAGATGTAATATCTACATTCGAAGATTCTTGATTAGAAATTAAAAAAATAGTTCTTTCCCGCGAAATGACTTCCATTTTCAAGCATTCTATGATATCTGTAACTTTTAATTCTTCATCATTACCGCATTTTTTTGTTATTTGTAACACTATGTCAGAAGGTAATAATTTAATCAGAATGGGGGCAAGTAACGCTGAATAATTTTCAATCTGTATTCCTAAAGAATTAAGACTACGGATTTCGGTTTGGCAAGTGTCCAATAATCTGCGAAGTGCATAAACATCATTGGATTTCTTAACTGAATTAAGTGATAACAATTTATTAAGATGTGAGTTTATTCCCAAATGTTTCTTCCCGAATCTTTCTTTTAGAGTTTCTATTGCTCATAAATAGTTACTGTTAGTTAAGCTATATCCCTTTATTGAATTAGCAGCATTAGAAGTCAAATATGACTTTAAATAGTTGAATTTTTCTACGTCAGACAATTCAGAATTTTTATGAATTGTTGTTTCAAATTGATCCCAAAATCGTTGCCAATCCGATGGATCGCCGTCAAATTTTTCAATTACCAACTTGGGTAAATTTATACGAATGTATTCCAATCCCTGAATTACAACTCTTTCTTGAGAGCTATTAATTGTCGTAGTAGAAACATTCATATTAGATTTAGTTTCTAATTTTAATTTGGCCCGTTTTACTTTTGTTTTCCAAATTACTAAATTCGAATTATATTCATCACATTTTAAAACGTCAGCTTCTAAATCCTCTAATTAATAGTGTTTTGAATTTCAGTATCAAGATAATGAAGCTCTTTTTCTTTTAAATTTAATTCAGCAAGAAATTGTTCTAACAATTCTTCATCGGCACTATTTTCAGAAATTGCCGCTTCTATTCTATTAATTAATTTCGTTGTTTGACTTCTCACGGTAGTGCGTTTTGTTTTGTTAATTGCATCCATTATTTAAATCAATATTCTAACTATCAATTTATCAAAATAAAACAATTGCAATTATCTATTATAAACAAAGCACTAAAATGATTCTATTTCATATTATTCAGTTCTGATTCAAGTATTAGGCAATCAGTCCCTGTTCGGGCGCCATAAATTTCGGATACAATAATAAAATATCATACAAACTAAAAAAGGTAAGTGAAATACTTACCATTCCAGGGTTATTCGCTTTCAGGATAAATCCAGAACACTAATACAAAATCAGAGTCAAGCAACGAAATTGAAACTTTGTGAAATAATCGGCAGCTTCGTTCTTTTTCTAATTATTTATATGACACTTAAACTAACAAAACACTTATATTTACAGTATATACAAAAAATTACTTTCGTTTAAATTCTAACAATCATATTTTGTTTTTCTAGAAAGGGAAAAAACCCCGCTTCTTCTTAAAATCGTAAAAAACATTCTAATTCTGAAAAACTTAAAAAAGTGGCTGTTGCCAAAATTAAAAGAGAAAAGTTAATGTTCTAAAACAAATGTTCATGGAGGCTTGCGTTTTGCAATAAACCTCTTTTGTCACCTGTGTTTACCGTAAACCCTTTGCTGTCACACTGCCCCCCCCATTTTAATTCATGTCACCCCCCCCCCTTCTCAGAAAGCTTCTGCTTTTCTGTATTAAAGCATAGCACGGCAGTGCTATGCTTTATTTATTTCCAGTGTGACTCCGTAATGTTATTTTAATACGGAATTTAACATTGAACGAGTTACTTACTAGACATTTTCCCACATTTTGTACGCGCTGCCTCAAATTTTCTTCAAAGATCTAATTGTTTGAAAAATAATTTCCTCCAATCAAAAAAAAATACAGAGGTCAATGGACATATTCCCTGTAGCAATTAATCATTTTTACGTGATAAGTAAAAAATAGAATTTGTTTTTGACTTTTCTTTTCTTTTTTTTTTTTCTTTTTTTTTTTTTTTTTTTTTTTTTTTTTTTTTTTTTTTTTTTTGTAAGAATTAAAAATGGTATATTTACGACGTCATATTAGAAATGAAACAGAAATTTGCAAATATTTGGTACAAAGACAAGAATCGTCAACAGAAAGCAATATGAAGCATGATTTTTATAATAAAAGGACATTTTCAAACATTGATCAAGAAGTTTATAACTGAAGAAATATAGAAAATAAGTAAATTAAACTTTTTTCTACCTGTAAAGTAAAATCTACAAAATAATAGAAAAAAAAATAATAATTGTAATTTAAGAAATTACCCCAACCATTTGAAAAATGTTTCACTCGATACATTCATCTATCATTTTAAGCTAAATACCAGTTGTTTTATTGTGTATTATCCGTGCCACTGCTATAAATGACTTTATACATGCTGCAATTTGAAGGTACGGTTCGTTTAAGTTATATCACTCTATTGTCGCCAAGCATAAAAGTTGGCGACGAAAGAAACATTTCAAACTATTTAACATTGTTGGAGCAAAAGTAATCATTATTAAAATACAGCTTTGGCATATACTGTTATACTTGTAAGACTTTGGCATATATTGTTTGATTTTACAGAGCAGAATTTTGGTGATGGAGGTTTTAAACCAAAATCGATCGCAGCACATGCATCTGTGAATGGGTCCATCAGACATCGAATCAAAAAAGTTTTTTCCCAGTTTTTCCCAAGCCGATTGCTTTTTAGTTTTCTTTTTAGGTGGTGGAAAATCAAGAGTAATAGCTATAACATTTTCCGGCTTGTTAGAATCACTATTGGCACTCAAATTTTCCTGGTTAGAACCGACCGATAGTAAAACGCCATGGCTAGTGGATTGGTCGCCCTGGCGACATGATGTTTTACAATTAATCGGTTCGGCATTAAATTGCTTCCTTTTTCGTGATCGCCTTTCAACACGTAATTGGTTTTCAGCGGCTCAATAATCTTTTGATTTTATCATTTTCTGCATTGAAAGACGTTTTTGCGCCAAACCAAATACAGTATTACTCAGTTATCCCGTCGACCAATTTCGCCAAATGATACGAATCGCCAAACTAATAAGCAACTTATACATGTTGACTGTGTTTAATATCATTGAATGCGATATTCACGTTCATTCATTTCTTTGGCTTCGGCTTTTTCCGTATCTGTTAATTTCCGTCTACCCATTTTTAAATTTGTTAGTTTTCTCCTTTATTACAATGATTTTAACCATTTTAATTTACTATTCAAATAAAAATTCTTCTAAAAGTAAAGAATTTAATTTAAATTCAAATAAAAATTCTTCTAAAAATAAAGAATTTAATTTAAATTCAAAAGTGGTAACATCATTCAAAAGTGGTAACATCATTCAAAAGTGGTAACATCATCGGGTCCATTCTCCCGAAAACAACAACCATTTTTCAAATGGTTAAAAAAAAAAAAAAATTCTTCTAAAAGTAAAGAATTTAATTTAAATTCAAATAAAAATTCTTCTAAAAATAAAGAAATTAATTTAAATTCAAAAGTGACCACATCATTCAAAAGTGGTAACATCATTCAAAAGTGGTAACATCATCGGGTCCATTCTCCCGAAAACAACAACCATTTTTCCAAATGGTTAATAACTTAAAAATATATATGTAACTGGTATTCGAAAGCGATTTTTTTGACACATTGGCATCAGAAAAAAATCGCACCAAACCCAGTGGATATGTGATATTTGCGCCGGGATTTCGTACTTATACCACATTTTTAAAAATTTCTTCGCCTGATATGTTCGAAGAAAATCAAAATAAATTTAGGTGAATAAAAGTTTTTAAAAATAATAGTACTTGAGAATAATAGTATTTCATCCTTTGTATGTAACGAAACTGGTAAATCTGCAGAACTAGGACTTCAAACATAGCAATTTTTTAACCGCAGAATTATCAACTACTCGGTATAAGACTTTTCGGCACTGCAATAAATTCGCCAATTCTATCAACTTAAATATTCAAATCCAATGTAAACAAATATAAACAATAATGTTTACAAATATATTTTTTCCCGATTTGAAGATTTTTTTAAATCGTGCCTAAATTTGTAATTTTACAATTAATTAATCATTGGATAAAATCAATTTTGAATCAATGGTACTACTTGGTTATCCCGTCGACCAAATACAATCGCCAAACTATAAGATTAAATGCCAATAATGGATGATCGTGAATGTCACATTCGATGACATTAAATACGTAAACGTATTTAAAGATGTAATCAAATGATTTTATTTCCACTTTTTGGTACTTACGTATTAACGCCACTGCAGCAGAACTTGCGCAAAATAATGGCGTCAAAAAATGAGAAAAAAAAGCATTTATAGGCACTAAAAAGCACTAAAAAAGCACTAAAACACTAAAAAATGGGGTCCAAATCAGCAAAAAACAACGCAACAAGGAATCCAAAAGATAACTGCGCTGGCGTTAATACCTAAGTACTCACTTTTTATTAATATTTCTATTAATAATTTACTCATTTATTTGTCCTTTTGTTATTAAAAATGCCGATATGTATAATTTGGCTATTAGTTTGGCGATTTATATAATTTGGCAAGATTAATTGACGGGATAACCAAGTAGTACCGTAGTTGTATTAAATTCATTATTCCGATGATTTTAATATGATAAAACACTACACGATTTAATTTTAAAAATATCGCAAAGAGTTTCTGTTGAAAAATAGCTGTTTTTTATACTTTAAATTAATATTTTTTGTAAAACTCTTTTTATTCACTATCTCTATAAATTAATAAAATTTGAGCACATTTGGAATATTCATAATGCGTCACCTTTTGGCATAGATGTCTAATACTTACCATGTTTGCGCAATTTTTTTCTCACGCCAATATGGCGAAAATTTCGTTTTCAAATACCAATCACATATATATTTTTTAATTATTTTCTAATAGTTAAAAAAGGAAATAGTAATAAATAAAAAAAAGTTTATTGATAACTATAGAACAAAACGATCTACATCATTAAAAAAAAGTAATAGAAAATAAACAATTTATTAGTAAATAAACAACGACAGCCAGGTTAGCATGTGAGGCATATAATCTGCATTTTGTTCCAATCGCGCCAACGTGTTGCGTATCTGACATATATCCCCAACTTTTCTACGCTGACAGAGCTTTGATAGCGATTTGAAGTTCTGTCGAAGTTAAATTTCAAATTTGGGCAGAATTTCAATTCAAACATTAATTAATTTACCAAGAAACTTCAAAATGAAGAAATACAGAAAATAAATAAATATGACGTAATACACAAAATAAAAAAATAAATACATTTTATTGGTACTATGTTTTGAGGTATTGTTCGAGGAATATTATATTGTCTAGAGGCGAAATTCTAGAACTATACTTCTAAGCAATGTATCAATACTTATTGTTAAGTATAAATATCAAGTACATGCAGAAGAGACTTTTATGATTCATAAGAAATTAATTCGCCAAAGAAAAAAGTGACATCGATTTTTTGCGTGATTCCATCGTAAAAAGTGAAATTGATTTTAAGAATTAAAGAGCGCACATTTATGACGTCATTGGAAATGAAACAGAGATTTTGAAATATTTAGTATCAGGACAGGATGCATGTACAAAATACAGTTCTAGATGTAAATAATAATAATAATAATAATAATAATAATAATAATAATAATAATAATAATAATAACAATTTGGAAATGAGGCAAATGATTTGGAAATGGATCAATGAAAATATATGAAAAACCCAATGGAGAAATAAAAATCTACGCAGATACCGCGGAGATGGATAGAATTTTTAATTTGGGTGTTTTGGAGTCTAGGTATCATGATCGTTATAGATCTGGAAAAATAAATCAAAAATTTCTACGTAGGGGCGAACGCAATCCTTAGTATTTCATCAAATGAAATTTTGTGCTAAAATCTAATTTAATTTTGAGTACCTTTCATAGTTTTGCAGAATTGCTAAATTGTAACTAAAGTAAGTGCTTCAACACTCGCTCATCTTACTTGCACATATGAAGCCAACTTTTAAAGCAATTTTTAAAGAATTGTCATGCAGGTATAAGAACAATGCAATCTTTAATAAGAGAAAGATTTTGGATAATTAGAGCTAGAAGAACTATTAAAAATGTATTGTACGACTGTATTGCATGTAAACGTTTTAAGGTAAAGTCTTTGTCAAGCGAACCAACACCTTTGCCACCAGATCGCGTTACAGATTGTGCTGTCTTTGAAATTATTGGAGTAGACTTAGCCGGGCCGTTATTTCTAAAAAATGGCGAGAAAGTTTGGATAGCATTGTTTACTTGTGCCGTTTATCGCGCGATTCACCTTGAACTAGTCAATTCGCTATCTTCTGATGCTTTCCTGCTAGCACTTAGACGTTTTATAGCTAGACGCGGTAGGCCCAGCACTATTTATTGTGATAATGGAACAAACTTTAGGGGGGCTTCCAATGAACTTTCGAAATTAAATTGGGATAAAATTTTAAAAGAAACCATGACGCATAAAATTGTTTGGAAATTTATACCTCCCACCGCAGCTTGGTGGGGAGGCTGGTGGGAAAGGTTGGTTCGCATTGTAAAAGAATTGTTAGTACGTACTTTAGGTAGATCTGTATTGACTTATGAAGAATTGAATACACTTATATGTGATTGTGAATCTGTGATTAACTGCAGACCTCTAACCTATATCTCAGAGGACCCACTGGAGCTAGTACCTCTCACACCCGCTATGTTTCTTACTGAAAACCGAAGTTTCAGCAATTCGGATATTATCGAATTAGATTCTCAAAGTTTAAGGAGAAGGTTGAATTACAGAGCTAAACTTCTTACCGATTTTAGGCAACGTTTTAGAAAAGAATACCTCAGCGAATTAGTTCAAAAACATACTGAAAAATATACACGTGAACCGCGAGTGGGAGAAATAGTCTTAGTTGGGGATGATAACAAAAAACGTTTATTTTGGCCTTTAGCAAAGGTGATTCATTTAATTCCAGGACGGGATGGTAAAGTTCGTGGTGTTAAGTTGAAAACTCAGCACGGCACGGTTTTACGTCCGGTGCAGCGCATCTTTCCTTTGGAAATATATTCGAATGAAATAATTGAAATTGCATCCAAACCGTCGGGTGAAGAGAAAACTAGTTCCAGTGAGCATGATGATCATGAAAATGTGTCTTCTCCTGATAGTGTCATACTTAAGAAATATACCTCTTCTGGAAGATGTGTAAAAGCTCCAAAGAGGTTGGATCTTTTTAATAATAATTGTTATGTATTTGAAACTCTCCCCAAGTTTCAAAGGGGGGAGGATGTTGTAAAATGAAATGAAGTGAAACTAATTGAACGCGTAAATTAAGAAAATGAAAATATCGTCTGATTTTATTTATTATCTTTCGAAGAACTTTGACAAGTGTGTGAGAACGATTGAGTTCTCTGAATGTAATGAAGGAATGTGCCTTTTAGATGGAATTAAACTACATTTTTTATAATATATGGACTTTTAGATGAATTTGAACTTAGAATAAGTTTATCTCAACAGATGATTTTCGATTTTAATTCAAAGCTCCGCGCATCGCATAGATGCAACCCGCAAATGAAGACATGTATGGTTAGTAAGTAAGTTTTAAACTAACCCTATTTTTCGAATTCTAACAAAGATGTTCAATCTTGAACTAGTTATACACTCAAATTTTTCATTACCATATTCTTTTTAGCATAAAATGGAGCTATTACAACAATTTAATTAGAAACATGGTACTTACAATGTGAATATGCACTAGTTAATTTTTCTGCGTCAGAGAAAGAGAGAGAGATAAATATGAGCCCCCCAGACGTTATCTTGAGCGCACCATCCCCCTCATAGTTCACTTCTAGCTATGGCCCTGGGTAAATTACATCAGTAATTGTGATACGATACCGCATAAAGGAGCCCTGATGATGGTACCCTCAGTTAATTTTGAAATGAGTTCATCTGAATGCAGTAGTTATTAAAAAACTTGAGATATTAAACAAAAACATAATTTGCAGAACAAATTAAAAAAAGAAAATTTATTTCCTGCACTATTTAAGCCCAAGAAGCGACAGATATTAAGATATTTGATTTAGTTATTTTTACATTTAGTATTAAATTTTTGTCAAATCAAATCAGATCAAATAAATTAAATTAAATCAAATATTTTTTCAAATCAAACAAAATAAATCAAATCAAATTAAATCAAATTTAAATCAAATAATTTAAATTATGTGAACATTAAAAAAAAAAAATAAAAAGGAAATTCAAACAATATGATACTTAAAACCCTTAAATCTTATATTCGAACAAACGAAATCGAAATAAATCTGAGACTTTTTTCCAAACTTAACTTGCAAATATTTGTTTTGCAGATTTTGTATAATGTTTAACGGTAAGTATAAATAAAAAGAATAAGCACACCTAAGAAGCAAATGTTCAGAAAAAGTCTAAGATTTATTTCAATTTCGTTTGTTCGAATATAAGATTTAAGGGTTTTAAGTATCATATTGTTTGAATTTCATTTGAATTTTTTTTTAATGTTCACATAATTTAAATTATTTGATACAAAAATTTAATACTAAATGTAAAAATAACTAAATCAAATATCTTAATATCTGTCGCGTCTTGGGCTTAAATAGTGCAGGAAATAAATTTTCTTTTTTTAATTTGTTCTGCAAATTATGTTTTTGTTTAATTTAATTCATAGAGCTCACTTAATTTGTTCAGATAACAGTTCTCTTACTGATGAGTTAAATTACATAAGATCAGTTGCTATATAGATCGTGGCTTCAGTTTATCATATATCAATAAATTGATTTCTCATAGTTTTAATAAACATCTCGATGATCCTGATTCTTCTGTTACACCTGTTTCTTATTCTAGTTTAATTATTTTACCTTTTCATCAAAACATTAGCTTTAAAGTTGCAAATATTTTGAAACATTATGATTTGAAAGTAGTATTTAAACCAGTCAATAAATTAACCTTTTCTCAATTAAAAGATCAAATTTCTCCTCTGGATCATTGGGGTATTTACAATATACAATGTCAGTGTGGTTCGTCCTATATTGGACAAACAAAACGTAAACTCAGAAAAAGAGTCGCTGAAGATATAGGTTATGTTAAAAGAAAAGAGTTAAAGAATTCCTCTATTGCTTCTCATAGTTGGGAGGAGGGCCATAATTTTAATTTTACCTCTACTACTATTATCCAAAAATGCACTACTCCGCTAGACTTAGACTTTTCCGAAGCACTCCATATACATAAAGCAAAAAAATTCCTTGGTTAATGATCTTTCAAGTATACCGTACATCTCAACTTTCTGGTTAGATTTATTATGTCATAACACCTCATTTCCGGTTTAATCTTATTGGTTGCTGAAGCTTGTGGGAATTTTGGTATTATGTTTGCGATCATTTGGGTCTCTGACTTGCTGTCAGTTGGGGGGGGGGTTCTGTTTTTAACATTTTAACTTTTATACACTGAGGAAGCGAGCCCTGGTGCTCGCGAAACGTATACGTATGTGGTGTGTGTTTGTGTATTGTGTGTTAAACGTTGATTTTAATTATTGTTATCATTCTCATTATTAATGATTATCATTAACTCGAAACATGCAGAAATGCATTGTCTGAAATACGTGGCCACTGACTATGTGAAAAATCGGTTTAAAAAAACAACTAATATTAAGCTCTAAAAATACTCAAAATGAGCAATGAGAAACGCGGGAGGGAATATGTATCCAACGATTGCGTGATTTTCGTGTTAAAGTGTTGATATTTACCCGTAAAAATCACTGTTAAGTCACGTAACTAATTATTTTTTCACTTAGAAATCCCAAGTGAAATATTTTGAATTTCAAACTAATTATATCAGTCTTAAATCCGACTATACCATGAATGAAATCGATACTCGATGGTAGCTAAAAGGTTGGTATATAGTATTTATTATTTCAGAGCCATTTAACAAAAGTAAGTGTTATTTTTAATCAAATCATGCGTAATGTTCACTATGTGGATAAATTCCTAACCGTAAACTTTTGTACCGTAACCATAACCTGCCTGTAACCTAACTGCGACTTAACAGTACCCTACCGTAAATTAAATATAACATAAATGTAACCTAGCCTTCACTTTATTGTAACATATCCTTATTCTAACCGTAACATAAATGCAATTTAACTTTAACCTAACTTAACCGTGACCTAACTGTAAATTAAACATAAACGGGGTATTAAACATAATCAAAGATTTACCTTAATGTAATTGCAACTTAAATGTTATCTAACCATATATTGGATTCATATTCATGGAAATTATTTTGTCTTGTTTGGATCTGGTTATGATTCATTACAATATTTTCGTCGGGTTCAGATTTCGTTCGATTCAGATTTTAGGAATTTTTTTAAATTGAATTTTTTTATGTTCGGGTCGGATTTATGTCTATGGAAATTATTTTGCCTTGCTCGGATCCAGTTATGGTTCTGTGGAATATTTTTGTCGGGAACAGATTTGGTTCAATTCAGATTTCGGCTTTTTCTTCAAATTGAATTTTTGGGTTCCATTTTTCTTGCGTGTTCACGGAAATTATTCTGCCTTGTTCGAATAAGAACATGCTTCACTGGAATATTTTTTTTTTCAAGTTCAAATTTGGCTCAGTTCAGATTTCGTGATTTTTTCAAAGAAATTTTTTAGGTTCAGAATTGGTTCATGTTCATGGAAATTTTTTGTCTTATTCGGATCCGGTTACGGTTCTTTGGAATATTTTTTATCAGATTCAGATTTGGTTTGATTCAAATTTCAGGTATTTTTTCAAATAGTATTTTTAGGTTCGGATCTCGTTCATGTCCACGGAAATTATTTTGTCTTTCTCAAATCCAGTTATGATTCTTTCAAATATTTTGATCTGATTCAGATGTGCTTTGGGTCAAATTTCAGGTTTTTCTTTCAATTCGAATTTTTTAGGATCGAGTCGGGTTTATGTCCATGGAAATTATTTCGTCTTGGTTGGATTGGGTTATAGTTCTTTTTAATATTTTTGTCGGGTTCAGATTTGGTTCAATTCAGATTTCGGGTTTTTCTTCAAATATAACTGTTGGATTCGGGTCCGTTTTCACGGAAATTATTCTGTCTTGTTCGAATAAGGACATGCTTCACTGGAATATTTTTGCCAAGTTCAGATTTCGCGATTTTTTCAAAGAAATTTTTTGGGTTCAGATTGGGTTCATGTCCATGGAAATATTTTGTCTTGTTTGGATCCGGTCGCGTTTCTTTGAAATAGTTTTGTTAGATTCAGATTTGGTTCGATTCAAATTTCAGGTATTTTTTCGAATGGAAGTTTTAGGTTTCGTATCGGGTGTTGAATCTTAAAAGGAATCATCAGTAAAAGACACTAATTATTTCTGAAACATGACTGTAGATGGCAGCACCAAAATTTTGATCTTTATAAAACGAGGCTATTTTGACTCTAATTAATTAATTTTTTCATTAATTCTCACTCATTTGTGTTTGTAAATTCCTAATGTGTTTTTTTATATATATATTTTGTATTTATTCATTTGTAATTCATCTTTTTAGATTATTCTTTATTCCGCAGATTGACTGCGTGACAGTTCAGAACATGTTAAGTTCAAAAGTATATTTACGAATTCGGAAGTCTATTAAATCTCTTTAAAATCCCTTTAAATCATATTTTTTTTTGTTTGTTTGTGAAGAACCAGATGTAAAAGGTATAATATTGCCAGTGGGCAAAATTCCTAAATAGCTATTTTCAAGACATAAGAAATCATAAAATCGAAGAATGACATTCAAGTTACGAAAAAGATACCTGTGACCTGCAAGATGCCGTCTACGATGAATTATTCTTCAGGTAATACATCTCTTTTGACTATAAGAAATAAATCTCTCCTATGTTAATTCAATTAAAATCTCAACATCGGGTTCATGTCCATGGAAATTATTTTGCCTTACTCGAATCCAGTTATGGTTCTTTCGAATATTTTAGTCAGATTTAGATGTGGTCTGTGTCAAAGTTCAGGATTTTTCAAATGGAATTTTTTAGGTTTGAGTCGGGTTTATGACCACGGAAAGTACTTTCTCTTGCTGGGATCGGGTTGTAGTTTTCTGGAATATTTTTATCGGTTTCAGATTTCGTTTGGGTCATATTTCGGGTTTTTTTTAAAAGAAAATATTTAGGTTCGGGTGAGTTTCATGTCCACGAAAATTATTTTTCCTTGTTATGGCTCATTTGAACATTTTTGCGGGATTCAGATTTGGTTCAGGTCAGCTATCAAATCCATAGTTTTTTCAAAGAGAATTTTTAGGTTCGGGTCGGGATTATACCCACGGAAATTTTGTCCATCACGGATAGGAGTGTGGTCTGTTTTTTCTGGTTGGGATCGGGTTATGTTTAAATTAGTCCGAACATTAAGGTTATAATCAGATTTGCTATTATTCTTTTTATGGTTATTTCTGATAAATAATTTACTTTGCTATTTGATAAGTTATTATGATGTATGAATCGTTTACGGATTCAAACAACTGTACCCTAAACAGCTATTTTATTTTTGTTTAAAAAAAATTAAAGCCATATTACAATTTTAAATTGAATAGAACACATTTAAATTTAATCAATGATTAAAAAAATAAACTCCTAGAAAAGTGTTGTGTAATTTTTTTACTGCAACACAGCTAATGACTCATACATTCTAATGTTTGAAATGCCAAAAATCTGCGTACAACCATACAGTAAAAAGAAATTAATAGAGTGGCAGTATAATGTCTTGGGGTGAAGCCAAAAATGTACTCTAAAATCCGCTACAATAAGTCCAAATAAGCACCAACAAAACCATGTGCCTTGACACTCCGATCAATTCAAACTGGCTTAAACCCGTATTTCTTTGTTTTTGTTTTTTATCTTCTAAACTGTTATTGAATAGATGACTAAAATTTCTTTTAAAAAATAACGTTTTGTGCCATTATTGGCTGTAATACACAATCGGAATGCATAAAAGATACAAATAGATCAATCATAGGCAAGAATAATTTGATTTTTTTTATCATATGACTTTGAAATATCAATATAGAAGCATCATTTAAGATTTTGCTTGAAAAGTTAACATTCTTTCGTTAATGTCTTAAAATCGTCTGCACTCTGAAATCTAGATTTTAGATTAATATTTGTAATTTAAGTTTTCATGCATGATTTTAAAAGAATGTTTTTATCAATATATTTTAGATGTTGACATGGAATTATTAATATATTGTTAAATCATAAACATTTTTCATCTAAGTTATAAAGTACTAGCAAGCTATGCCCGCTTTGCTGGTCCGTATTTCCCAACGAACCTTGACTGAAACAAAATGGTGATTTAAAAATTTTATTTTAAAGCAGTATAGACCACCCTGGAATGTCCTTCCATATTCCCGAAAGTCATGTCAACGCCATTGCAATATTGTACTATTGTAAGTCTTGGCGAAAATTCGGGCAATTAAGCACCATCTCTTTTATTTTATCATTTATAGTAGAGTTTCGTATGAACATGAGACCGTTATGGCAACAGGAATCAAAATGTTCTCGAGTCATCACACTATTGCATTAGAGGGCATTGCAATGATTAGTGAGATTGATTATCAAACTCTGTTAATTTTCGGATTGCACATTATCATTTCTTAGTTCTTAAAATCCCGACTTCTGAACTTGCACTATGTGTAGTTCTGGTAGCCTACATACAATGTCATTTCATGTTACATTTTTTAATAAACGTCCTCTTCTATCAGGTCTACTGTAGTTTCCTATCTACCTTGATCTGCGACAGCAAGAATACATAGAGTAAAAAATGTAAAGAATTATTGACAGATAAAAAAGAGTTTTTTTTTGTTTTGTATTTATAACGGCCATTTATCTAGACGTGGGATATGGGCCCTAAGGAAAGGGGTGCCCTCCGTGGGGGGTGGCAGACGAAGAAGGGCACTTATATATTTATCAGAACAATGAAACATAAAAAGTTTGATTTAAGTATTATTTGAATACCATTAAAATTAAATCAGTTTCACTGCCTCTTCCTTTTATAAAACAGTTGCAAACATGTAGCCGTTAAATCGGGAATAATCTTGATGACTAAATTTTGTAGAAAAATAAATCTTTAGTTTGCATTTAATAAAATCTTTCTACCTTCTGTAATCGATTCCATTATGATTTTTAGTGTCAAACATTAGAAGTGCTAGAAACGATATTGTTACAAATGTACCAGACTTATTTCATGTTTGTCCTCAAATAAATGTGAAATTTACGATTATCCATTATTGGCATTTAATCTTATAGCTTGACGATAGTTTTTTGTTCAACAGGGTAATTAAGTAGTATCTAATAGTTTAATATTTGACAAAGTTCTGTTGATAGGGCTTATCGTTAATTAAAACTGCTACGTAATTATGAAAAACAAAATTTTCAGTTGTCGAGATTTCATGTGTATTTTTTTAACCAATTTTAAAGTATATTTATTTTTCTTACAATTTTTTTTTTAATTTTAATGAATGATAAATTAATTGCAAATATTTTTTCATTATAATGATTTTTCCAACACATTGAAAATATTGCTTTTTTGGTGATAGTAAAATAACTGCAGATGAAAAAGATATAATAGTAAGACAAAAACACAGATTTAACGACTGCTTGGCGTATGACCTGGCGGCGGCCCGATAAGTAAGCTAATTCTAACAATTTAAATATCCAGATAGAATGTAAACAAATAATACTTGATTATTCCGTCGATCAATTTCACCAAATTATACAATGGACACAATTTTTATTTTAAATAACCAAAGAATCAATAAATTACTAAAAGGTTAATAGAAATACAAATAAACATCGAATTAAAATTGGTTGATGACGTAACAATTACGTATAACAAATTTAATGTCAAATGAATGTGACATTTACGATCATCCATTGACATTTAACCTTATACTTTGACGATAGTTTTTTGGCCGATGGGATTATCAAGTATTAGCAAATAATATAAACAAATTGTATAAACAATAATATTGCCAATAATATTTAGATGCAGGTGTCATCTACGGATCCCGTTGGCGCGATTGCAAAAAAATTGCGATTTTATGACTCACGTGGTAATCCGGTATTAGTTGATTATTTTTGAATAAACTATTTCATTATTTTTCTTTTCTCTTTTAAAATTATATAAGGTACCGTGGGGTAATAACGCCACGTTAAGGTTCGACCAATTTTCACGGCTCAGTTTTAGTTTGTATTTTTCAAACAAATATATGATTCGATACAGCAACTCATTGACTATCTATATAAAAAAAATAATTTAACAGATATGTATTCATAAAACGTAATGGCGTGATTTCTTGACCAATGCTATTTGGCGTTATTACCCACCTATATGGGTAATAACGCCATGCAAACAAAACTATGAAATAATTGCATGTAGGTTGCCCAATTCTAAAAATACAAACTCTAAAAACTTAGAAATTGACAAATTGCATTCTAAGCTATTGAAAATGTTCAATTTTTTGTGAAAGTATAAGAAAAATAAAGGTGTGATGTGGGGGAGGGGGAAGGATGAGGCAAAAGAATATCAGACTGTGAGCTTCTTTTTGCTTAAAAAGGACCGCTTAAATAGAATTATTAGAAACATTGCACAGTTTTAATTGTGTTTATTTGAATCAGTATTTAGGATGTAGCTCGTCCACTGTAGGGAATCAATCGGGATATTAATGCCAAGGATTGGCGTTATTACCCCGTTATAGTTATTGCGCTGTACATTTTAAATTACAAATTATCTCGAGAAGATATCCAAAATCTTCAACAATATTTTGAAAGTCCATGAAATGTACTAAAAATTTATGTAATTAACAATGTATTTCCGGATAAAAAAAATAGTCTTCACATCACAAAACGTATCTCGCAAATTTTAGATCAAGCGTTAATTTTAGTTGCTTGTAAAAACAATAAGACCTAAAAATGAAACAAATTAACTCGAAGCTGTTTTTTGCGATCTATATGACTCAAAACCCTTCTGCGCAGAGCACATGGGTGTCATTTACCAGATTATTTCATAATTATGCAAAATATTAGCACTTGGCGTTATTACCCCGCCTGGCGTTATTACCCCACACCACCTTAAATTGTTTTGTTCCATAATTATTTATTGACTTAGTTTATTATTATTATTTCTTTTTTAAAATAACAGAAAATAAATAAAAGTAATATAAATGTAATTGGTATTTGAAAACGCAGTGTTCTCCATATTGCCATCATAAAAAAAAATCACGCCAAGGTGATGCGTGTATAAAAATGGAAAAATGTTTGCAATAATATAAACAAAAAAAAAGTAAACAAATAATTAAAAATTCGCCATTTCGATAGATTTTTAACCTTTTCAGTCCCTGAGAACCCAAATGGGTACATCAGTATTGTCCCATTTTATTAATGATGCTCAAATATAAATGAAATTTCGATATAAGAATAAAATGTTTCGAATTCTAAGATTCGAGCTAATGAAAATAAAACAAAAATCTCGTTCTGAAGTCAAACGAGAGAAGAAATAATTCAGTAATAATTAAAAATACTGTAATAATCGCCAGTAGCGAAGAGGTTAAAATAACATCAAACATAAAATCAAATAACATCAAGGTTAACTCTCAGTCGGGCAGCAATAGTAAATTTTCTTTTCTTCGTCTGTTTCATAATAAAAAAACATAAATTTAATAACTTCTAATTAAATAATCTGACTAATTTTCTATAATCGGATTTATGATCTAAAAGTGTCCTTAATACATAAACAAAACAGCGCAGTTGTCATGTACGCGCCGAGATCGGCGTTATAATTTTTTACACTAATTTGGCGGAAACATCGTTTTCAAATACCAGTTTCATATATATCTTATACTATAATGCGAGCAAAAATTGTGTGTGTGTGTGGGTAAATTTTATCTCAAAAACGGCTCTAACGATTTTCGCAAAAATTTGGATTTTACCATTTTCGGCCACGAGAAGACCATTGGGCTAGCTCACATGTTCGAGAAAATTCGATTATTGGGTCATTTTGGGTCATAATGGGTCAAGATCAAGCTATTTATATCTAAAGAACGGCTGGATCGATTTTAAGGAAATTTTGTAACCAATCGTTTTTTGGCACGAGAAAACTATTGGGCTGGGTCACATGTTCGAAAAATTTCGATTAGTGGGTCATTTTTGGGTCATTATGGGTGAAGCCCTAAATTTATCTAAAAAACGGCTCTAACGATTTTGACCAAATTTTATATTGTATCGTTTTGGATTACAAGAAGACCATTGGGTTAGGTAACATGTTCGAGAAAATTCGGTTAGTGGGTCATTTTTGGGGTCATTGTGGGTCATGCTATTTTTATCTAGAGATTTTCTCACGCAATTTTGACTAAAAATTGCATTCTATGGTTTTCGGGCACGAGAAAAACATTGGGCTAGGTTACATGTTCGAGAAAAAATTTTAATGGGTCATATTGGGTCATTAAGAGTCTGGGTCAAGCTATTTATATTTAAAGAACGGCGTGATGGATTATAACGAAATTTTGTATGTAACAGTTTTTTGACATGAGAAAACTAATGAGCTAAATCACATGTTTGAGAGATTTCGACTATGAGGGTCATTTGTGGGTCATAATGGGTCATAATGGGTCATGGTCAAGCTATATCTTTACATCTCTACTTTACTCTTCTACATCTTTAGAACAGGTGGATCGATTTTAATGAAATTTTGTATGCAACTTTTTTTGGCACGATAAAATCATTGGACTAGGTTGCATGTTCGAAAAATTTCGATTAATGGGTCATTTTGGATCATAAAGGGTCTGGGTCAAGCTATATATAATTAAAGAACGGCAGGATCAATTTTAACGAAATTCTGTTTGTAACAATTTTTAGAAACGACAAAAATAATGGACTAAGTCACATATTCGAGAGCTTTCGATTATAAGGGTCATTTGTGGGTCTTAATGGGTCAAGGTCAAGCTATATCTAAAGAATGGGGGGGGGTCGATTTTAACGAAATTTTGTATACAACATATTTTTGGCATGAGAAAATCATTGGGGTAGGTCACATGTTCGAGAAATTTCGATTAGTGGGCCACTTTTGGGTCATTCTAATTTTATCTAGACAACGTTTCGTGCAATTTTGACTAAATTTTGTATTTTATCGTTTTTGGGCACAAGAAAATCATTGGGTTATGACAGTTTTTTGAGAAAATTCAATCAATGGGTCATTTTGGATCATAAGGGGTCAGGGTCAAACTAACTATATCTAAAAAACGGCTCAATCGATTTTATCTAAATTTTGTATCTAATGTTTTTCGGCATGCTAAAACTAATGAGCTAGGCCACACGTTCGAGAGATTTCGATTATAAGAGTCATTTGTTGGTCATGATGGGTCATGCTAATTTTATATAGAATATGGTACTCACCATTTTGACTATACTTTGTATTATATCGTTTTTGAGCAAGAGAAAACCATTTGGCTTGGACACATGCTCACGAAAATGCGATTAGTGGGTCATTTTGGGTCTTAATGAGCTAGGGTCATTCTAATTATATATAACAACGACTCAATCAATTTTACCTAAATTTTGAAACAAAACGTTTTTTGTCACGAGAAGACTATTGGGCTGAGTCGCGTGTTAAACAAAATTATATTAGTGGGTTATTTCGCTTCATTGCTGAATGCTGCCAAGCTAATTTTACCTAAAAAATGGCTTAAACGATTTTGATTCAATTTTATATTCTACTGTTTTTGATTACCTGAAGACGATTGAGCTATGTCACATGCTTGATCAAATTTGATTAGTGGCTCATTTTGGATAATACAGGTCAGGGTCACGAGAATATGGCAAAAGCCAATAACTTGGTGATATTTGACAAAATATTGGCGACATATGGCCAAAAAATCGACTATAAAATTTACGAAAACCAAAACACGTATTTGGAGCCAAATGAAAGAATGCCTCCAAATTTGGCTATATCTTGCAAAAAATATTGTCTTTCAGAATGTAAAGAATTTTTTTATACATTCTTAAGAGGATTCGAGATGCATGGTTAAACCAATCAGAGTCGAGCCAAAAAAGTGATTTAGATCGATGTCCTTTCGTTGTAAATTTTAAAATAAAGTAAAATTTATAAACATGCGCATAAAAACATAGTTTTCTTATTGATTATTTTTCTAAATAATACTATTATAAACATGTTTTACAGTAATAATACAGAGTTGATGATACAGTGAAAATACTATATCGAGTTGAACACAAAGTTAATTTTGACCGAGCTAAGCTCGGTCTCCCCTGCTAGTATTTAAATTATTTTCCATTATTTAAAAAAATAATAATAATTAGTAAAAAAAGTTTAAATAATAAGTATAGAACAAAACAGTTTACATAATTTTAAAGAAGAGAAAGGAAATAAAAAAACAATTTATTAATAATTAAATAACAATAGTCGGGTTACCATGACAGGCAAAACAACATCAATTTAGTGTCCATTAGTTACCTCGGTGTGTTTATGATATCTGTGCAAACAAAACTTCCGATAATATAATAAATGACGTCATATTTATCTGCCTTTGAAATTTTTTTTATTTTAATTTTTCACGTGGATACTGTTTAACTTAAAATATTGCCGAGGAGAAATTTTTGTTCCATATTTTGATTTTCTTGGCAACCGGGAAGAAAATGGTTATTTTTTATCGGAAAATTTTTAATTGATTCTGTATGAAAAATAATGAAATTTTGAATTATTAAAGAAAATATTTGAATAAATCAATTAAAAATTAGCCTATGTTCACCGGAAATAGTGTAGCTTTCCAACGGTGAAAGAATTTTTCAAAACCGTAAAGTAGTTTCGGAGCCTATTCAATTAAAAAAACAAACAAATCTTTCCTCTTTATAATATTAGTATAGATTAAAAAGTTCTGAAAAAAAGGAAACTTTTAATAATACAATTTTTACTTCAAATCAAAGGTTTTCAATATTTTATTTAATTTTATTTTGACATTTAATTATTTCTAATTTTCTAGTTTCAATTATCTTAAAAGCAAACATTTATTTTAATAAATAATATAATAGAAAAAAAACATTTTAATAATGTAGTGTCTTTACTATACATAATTAAGTAATTCATACGAATCCATTAAGATAAATAAAATAGACACAAAAGTCGAGTATTCACAGCATTACAATTTTAACAACAATTTTACTTTATTACAATTTTAACAACCGTGGAATTTGCCAGATCCACATAAGTAAGGTACATAAATAAATATTATATCAAGTTGAGTTGAACAATAAATATAAAACGTATGGAGGTTGATATATGGAGTGAGAATACATTACAATACCCTCCTCTACAAGTTAAGACGCACAACTGGTTTTATATGACGCTTAGGGCGTTCATGTATATTTAATTTTACTGGTTGTGAATCACTATTGCCTCTATTACATTTTAATTCATTTGGATGGGAGATTGTTGGTTTTAATGATACATTTTGATCAGTAATTGCAGTATCCTTTTGAGATTCGTCTGATGGTACATCAACATCCGTATTTGGATATGGAAGTTCATTATCTCTAAACTGGTTATCAACATTATCCATAACTCCCCTGTTATTAAAATTAGTAGTATCAAAATTTGAACTGAAGTTGTTACTGTCCTTTTTATTTATATAACTTCCAGAATCACAAGTACTTTTATCTGCAATAATTTGATCCAAATGTCTTTTCCAAATTAAATCCTCATTAATTAGTTTACACATATATATTCTATCACCCAACACTTCATTTATTGTGCAATGAACCCAACCCTTCTTGTTTGGATTTCGGTAATCTCTACACAATACTCTATCCCCTTCTTTGAATACTTCCTCTCTGGTACCCTTAGTAACCACCATACCCGATTTATTTGTATCTTTCAACAAATCTAATCTAGTTCTAACTTTATTTTTAAAAATTAAACTAGTGGGTGTAACCCCTGTTGTCATGTGAACTGAATTTCTATAGTGGAAAAGGTACCTATTCATTAAAGTTTCAAAGCTTACATTGCTATTAGTTGGTGATTTTAATAATTTACCTAAGCCAAGTTTAAAGTTTTTCACAGCATTCTCAGCAAGTCCATTAGTAGCCGAATGAAATGGTGGAGATGTTAGAAATTCTACCCCATTCATTTGCAAGAAATTAATCAATTCTCCTGATTCAAATTGTCTTCCATTATCAGTTTCCACAATCTTAGGCAAACCGAAACGAGCAAAACACTCCCTGAACTTTTCAACGCATGTTTTAGCCTCCATATTCTTCATAACAAATGCTTCGACCCATTTAGAATATGCATCTACAATTATTAAAATCATTTTCCCCTTTATAGGACCTAAAAAATCTGCATGGACTCTTTCAAACGAGTAATTAGCTTTGTTCCCTGAAATGATTTTGCATTTCTTAGGCTCTGGTCTAGATACAGAACAAACGCTACAACTTTTGACAAAGTCCTCAATTTCCGAATCTAACCCAGGCCACCAAAAATAAGCCCTAGCATTACATTTCATTTTAACTATACCTTCATGAGTACTATGAAGTTCATTAAGCAGCTGTTTTCTATACTTTGTTGGGATCACAACACGATAGCCCCACATTATTACACCCTTATCCACATTTAATTCATCTTTACGACTAAAATACTTTTTAATCTCACCATCAGTAACATTTTTAGGGAATCCAAACGTTATATAATTAAACAATTTTCCTAAAATTGGGTCTCTTCTAGTTTCAGATCGAACTTTAAACAAATCAATCGGAACATGATTTTCGATAAAATGGATATAATCATATTCTTCGGGTTCTACCAACTTGTTATCAAATACTGGGTATCTGGATAAAGCATCTGCCTGTGTGTTTAGGTTACCTTTTATATGTCGAAAAGTATAGTTAAACCCTGATAAAATTAGTGACCACCTTTGGAGTCGTCCTGCCACCATAGGTGGTAAAGTACGGTTTTCTCCAAATAAAGCTAATAGTGGTTTATGATCACTTACCAATTCAAATTTAGTCCCTACCAGATACTGATAAAGTTTTTGACATGCCCAATAAATGGCTAAAGCTTCTTTATGTATCATTGAATAATTTTTCTCCGCTGGACTAAAAACTCTGGATATAAAATAAATTGGTCTGTCAGATTTGTCGTCCAATACGTGTGATAATACAGCCCCTATCCTATTATGACTAGGTTTAGACCTATCAAAATGAATCAGAACTCGGTCTGATGTTAATTCTCTCTTAGCATTTTCAAAGGCTTGTTGACATTTGGTAGACCATTTGAAATCTACATCTTTTTGTAACAAATCATACAAAGGTTTCATTTTTGGTGATAAATCTGGAATAAATTTTGAATAATAATTAACCATCCCACAAAATATTCGAACATCATTAACATTACGTAGTTTAGGAAAATCTAAAATTGCTTTAACTTTAGTGTTATCTTTTTGCAAACCATTTTTACTGATAGTGTGTCCTAGATATTTAATGCTGTCTTTGAAAAATTCACACTTCTTTAAAGTAACACGAAACCCAGCAGTCTGTAATCTTTCCAAAACTGCTTTTAAATTCTTTAAATGCTCTTGTTCATTACTACCAGTGACCAAAATATCATCTAACAAATTAACCGTTCCCCCAATTCCCTGTAAAGTTTTCTCAATTGTTCTTTGAAAAATAGCTGGCTTAGTTCCGAAAGGTAAGCGGTTTACTAAATAAATACCATAAGGTGTACTCCATGCTAATAATTCTCTAGTTGAATCATCCAAGACTAACTGATTATATGCATTAGATAAATCTAATTTACTAAAACTTTGTACTCCCTGTAACGCTGAGAAAAGTTCCTCAATCCTAGGCAGAGGATGGTTATCATCCTTCAAATATTTATTCACTGTGATTTTATAATTTGTACAAACCCTAATGTCTTTACCATTAGGTTTCATAACAGGAACAAGAGGTGTGCCCCACTGAGAATTATCCACTTTTGTAATTACTCCCTTTTTTTCTAAGTTATCTAACTCTGACTTAACTTTGTCTTTAAAAGCAAACGGAATTGGTCGTGGTTTATGGAAAATAGGCTTTATATTACCCTCAACTTACAAATGTACTTTCTCTACTTTATAAGTACCCAATTCATCTTTAAATAGCTCAGAGTATTCTGTTAATAAGGACTGTAAGTCTAAATTGCCTCCCGCTATAGAAACCCTGTTCATATTTGTGTTTCCTACTATAATATTTAATCCAAAATCATTTAAAACATTTCGTCCCAATAATAATTTTTCAGACTCTTTCACCACAATCATGTTAACTACTTTTGAAATCCCATTAAGATTCATAGTAACATTAATTTGCCCAACAGGTATTACAATATGTCCCCCATAAGATTTTAACTTAATATTTGTATTTTCTAATCCTATATTTCTCAAATTTTTCTTATAAAATGAAAAGGGAATACATGAAACACCTGCTCCCGTATCCACTTCCATTTTAACTTCTTTTCCCTCTAATTTAACATTTAAAAATAAAGGATTTACATAAGAGATATCCATACTATACATATCTATATAATCAAAACCATCATCTACTGAATTTACAGTAACGTTAGATTTACATACCTTAGCTATGTGCCCTTTTCGATTACACGCGTTGCACTTAAAGTCTTTAAATTTACACTTTTTAAAATCATGGTTTGTTTTACCACAGTGATAGCACTTTAAATTATCGTTTCTTTGATGATTGACTTTCGAGGGAACTTTGGGGAACTTTTTGGTAGGCTGTGTCATCCTCTCTTTTGGAGATTTGCCTTGCAGTCTGTTTACTTCCTGCAGCCTAGCTTCTTGAAGAAGTACTTCCTTGCTTTGAGCAATGTCCAGCAAATTAGCCAATGTCGTGGTGAGTTTTTCTTCGCACAGTCGATCGAGAATACGCCCAGGTTTCATTTCGGTCACAAATTTGTCGCGGACTCTGTCTTCCAGGCTAACTTCAAACTCACATTCTGCCGCTTGCGTCTTTACTTTCAAGTACCACTCTCGCACAGATTCTTGAGACTGCCTTATTGAGTCAAATATGATTCTTTTGCGGTACACTGAAACTGCAGGTTGAAATTGTTCAGTTAAAAGTTTTTTTAAATCAGCAAATGTTTTTAACGATGGTGTAACAGGATGGCACAAATTTTTCAGAATCTTGTAAACAGCTTCGCTGACCGTCGTCAAAAGAACCGCCACTTTGCGTTCCTCTTCCACCCTGTTAGCCAAGAAATATTGCTCCAATCTTTCAATAAAAATATTCCAGTCATCATGTAAATTATACTGGTTGATGTTTGCAACAATGCCAGTATTTACTACAGTCACATTGGTCGGATCCTGTGCCATTATAAAACCACACAGTGAACAAAAATATCTCAAGTTGAGAATTAAAATATAATGAAATATCAGAACTTTTTCCGAAAAATAATGCTGTCCAACTAAAAATGTTGACTCGTCGCCAAATTTGTAGTGTCTTTACTATACATAATTAAGTAATTCATACGAATCCATTAAGATAAATAAAATAGACACAAAAGTCGAGTATTCACAGCATCTTTATTACAATTTTAACAACCGTGGAATTTGCCAGATCCACATAAGTAAGGTACATAAATAAATATTATATCAAGTTGAGTTGAACAATAAATATAAAACGTATGGAGGTTGATATATGGAGTGAGAATACATTACAAATAAATTACTATTTCTTCGTAAAATATGCTTCAACTGTAACTCATTTCTTTCAATTCGTCTTATTAACACAAAATTCCTTCCTCGTGCTTTTGTTTGAGACATTAAAATTTCAGCGATAAATGGTTTCATATTGCAAATCTTTTTTTCGGGTTACTTCACCTCCACCTATCTTTTCTCCATGGCGTACAGCAGCTGTGATTTAAAAAAAAAAACATTTAAATTGACAGTTTGCCAGTCTATGAATTTTAAAGGTCTGTCCCAGCTTTTTTAATTATTTCTGCGAAAATTTTATGCAACCAACCGACCATAAGAAAATAAAAGGTAAAAAAGCGAAAAAAAGCGATTTTTTATGAGAGTGAGCTTTGTAATTTAATTAATAACTCAGTTAATAAATAGAATTTTGAAATTCTGAGCTTCAGGTGCATCAGAAGAGATATTGGATACTCTCATAAAAATTTTGAGCTTCGTACGTCCCATAGATTTTGCTAGCCAGTTCCTGATCTCAGCTACTGCTTTGTACCGAGGCATCAAAGAGTAAAAAGCTTGAAGCGCCGATCTCGCATCAGAGTAGATATCGAGTTCCCTGATATCCCTCCGAAGGGCGTCCGCAATCGCTTCCTTGATCGCATGGACCTCAGCCGCGAAGACAGTCGACCCATCAGAGAGACGGAACCTTCCCTCCGCAACAACACCATCTCTAGTGGCGAGGTGGTAGGCACAGCCCACCCTCTCGTCCACCAGCTTGGAACCGTCCGTATAGTAAGTATACGGAGACTTCCGGCTGAGTTCCGGCGTCCAAGGTATTTGTGCCGGATAGCGTCGTTGGGGTCGGTACTTCCAAACCTCCACCATTCCTGGCGAAAGGTTTGGTCTATCAACGCTTTCGCCCCATCTCGTGAGGGCCTCGAAGTCGCGTTCAATACGAGCACGGAGGTCCAGGGGAATCACCCCGGATAAGACGTTCAACGCAGCGGTTGACACCGTACTGTAACACTTGGTGACGCACAGCATGAGACCTCGCTGAATGCTCAGTGGTCTCTGACGAAGAGCCACTTTGCCGGAGTACCAGATAGGGGCTGCATACAAGACTATGCGCTCGGCCACCACCGAGTACACTGCCTTTCGAATATCGGGCTTGAGCCCCCACGTAGCTGTTGCCAATCTGGTGAGCTTATACTGGACTCTGGTCGCCTTCTCTCGGACGAGGTCCAAGTGAGGCATCCAGCTGTAGTCCCTATCTATGACCACGCCTAGGTACTTGATTTGTTTAGAAAACTTAACCCTGTGTCCACCCATCCGGATGCGTAATGAGGGTTCGTAATCCATCTTTCCCTTAGGTGGTATGATAGTGTACAAGCACTTGTCGTAACTGAACTCCAGGCTGCATCCTATCGCCCACGCGAGAATCTCTGCGAGAATCCGCTGGACGATGTCAGCGAACCTGGAGACAGCTGTAGAACGTGCAAGGATGAGTATATCGTCAGCGAAGACAAGTACGGTCCAAGCCTCCTCAATCCCAAGCCGTTTCAACAAGCTATTGATTAACAGCAGCCACAGGACCGGCCCGAGACACGAACCCTGCGGCACCCCAACATTGAAGTAATGCTCTTCTGCGTTCGAAATGACCTATCTATTCCAAAGAAAAGAATCGATCAAGCCCAGGAGCTCTTGAGGGACTCCGTACTCCGCCAGAAGGCGAAGCAAGTCGTCCCGCCGAGCGCTGTTGAAGGCATTCTTGATGTCGAGGCTAACGAGACAGGTGAAATGGCCTGTACTCTTACTCTGCGAAACGTACTTGACCACCTCATGGAGCGCATCAATGGTCGACCGATTTCGTCTGAAACCATATTGTCTACCATCGAGTACACCGTTAGACTCGAGGAAGCCCATTAGTCGAGTTGCGCACAGCTTGTCCAAAATCTTCCCGACGACGGGAAGTAAACAGATAGGACGGTAGGAAGCAGGGTCGCTCTTACTTCTACCCTCCTTAGGAAAGTAGATGGCGATCGCCCGCTTCCAACTTCTCGGAAACACGGACTCTCTAAGGCAGTGATTGAACAAGGAGAGCAACCACTGAGGATGCCAGCGAAAGACCTCTCGGATGATACCCAGACTGAATCCATCGTGGCCTGGCGCCTTATCGAGCGCCATCGAGTCGATAGCCAACTCTAGCTCCTCGATGTCAAACAAGTCCGGATCATCAGGCCTTTCAATCGCTGTCTGCACTACCTCATCGACCTGTCTGAAGTGGTGTCTCGCAAGGGCTGCCTGGATGTCATCCCATGTGGATGCCACCACCCCGTCGGGAAGCTCCAGAATAGCTGGAGCTTCAGGACGCCACCTGCCTCTTACCACTGCACAGACTTGGCCGATTTTGTTGGTAGAAAGCTTGTCCGAAAGGAACTTTTGGAACGAACGACGCTTAGCTTGCAGAATTGCTCTCTTGTACTCCGCCCGCCTACGCTTAAAGAGAGCCTCACGTCTCTCTCTCTGAATCGGGTCAAGCGTCCGCTTGTACAACCTCCTCAGTGCACGCACTCTAGACCTCTGAGCCTCCAACTCTGGAGTCCACCAACACGTCTCCTTGCCTGCGGCAGGACGACGCTTTCGGTGTTTCAAGCACAGATCTACCAGGACTGAATCAAGATGTTCAACTCCCGAGTCTGGTGCGTTCGAATCATAAACTTCCAAATCTGCATTCTGCAGATCCCGGAGGAAATCGTCCCAGGCAAGGTCCTTGGGTTTCCACCGACGGCGGACTCCCCTAGGATTTCGAGCCCTTGGCCGCCTTGGTAGGTCCAGGTCATGGCGTTATGATCGCTGGTCGTCACCCCGTCTTGAACAATCCAGTCAGCTATGAGATCTGCGCACTTACGGACAATCAATGATACGGAAAATCAATGGTAAAGTCAAGCTATCCGTAGTAATTAGTTCATAAGTACAGTGTAAGGATAACACCAAATGTTCAATAAAGACAATATATTACAATATTAGAAACATGTTTTCCTCTCTATAGATGAAGTCAAAAATGTCAAAATCCCAAGTAGACAGGAAAAATGAGACTTTTTAAAAAACATATTAAGGGGCTACTTCAGTCATGCAATAGACCCGTTTGCTAATGTTTGTCCTATGGAAGAAATTTCCAAAGATATCTCGGTTGCATTCCAATATTTTTAAATGATTCTTTATTGCATTAGATAGCTGAAATCGATCTTTACAAAGACAGGTTTTTTACAGGTTTTATTTTATTGCTGATATCGCTATAAAAAGAGCAATGTAAATGGAACGGTTTAAAACGATATCAGTCGATCACCGACACGGATAAAAATCTCGACTGCATTGGCAAACACACACACAAAAGAGTAGAATTTGAGCATTCACCATTTGGCGAGTTTGATTAATCTTTTATTCGCCAAGTAAAGCATTTTGTCGGGATTTGGCGCAATGGCAAGCGGCAGCGAGAACTCTGGAGCCGATACAGCTCAAATCAATGGATAATATTGAATATTTCCGAAGGGAGGGAAAAGAATTTTTTATTATAGATAGTTTTTGTCCCAGCTAAATTTTCGCCGAAAATGAATGTTCGTCGAAATTCAGATTGTGGGCCGAAAATGAAAACGAATATTCGGTCGATCTCTGGCTTTGATTCTTACGTGTCAGTTTGGGTTAACAGGATTTTTTGAAAAATTATCTAAAGATTATTGTTTCAGAATAGAGTTCTGCATCGTGTCGGGATTCTAAGAAAATGATTTTATCAAAATCCAATCCGGGATGCGGCTCGAGATGGATCTTTGTTAGATTAAGTTGCCAGACAAGTCAAGTCAACACGAAGCTTACGGAGCGCCTACAGAGAATGGAACTTCTCCACTTAATCTCCAACGAACAATGGAGCAGAACGTAACTGTGAGTTGTGAAAATGATGATGTAAAACCCTGTTCAAACTGAGAAAGTTAAGTCACTTAATTTGAAGTTTTTTGAAGCTGTCATACCCGGAATCAAGATTCTCACTTGAGCAAGTTTCTGAAACTCACTTAAGCCTCTGATACTCTCTTAACTATGAGTGCTGTAGAGATTTAATTGCTTAAACTTAGGGAATTGATTTCTTATAGTCAAAGAGAGATTTATTACCTGAGCAATTCTTCTTGTCGGCGACTTGTATAAGCAATTGTATGTTTCATAACTTGAATTCCAGTCTTCGAATTTACGATTTCTTCATATCTTGAAAATAGTTATTTATGAATTTTGCCTACTGGCAATATTATACCCTTTACGTATGGTTCTTCACACACAAAAAAAAATTATGATTTAGAGGGATTTAAAGAGGTTTAATAGACTTAGCAAAACGTAAACATTCTTTTGAATCAGAACATTCTAAAAACAGTTCCGCAGTCAACTGCAGAATAAAGAATACAATCTAAAAAGATGGATTAGAGATGAATAAATACAAATTATATCTATGAAAAAACATATTATGAATTTTAAAGAATAAATGAATGAGAATTAATGAAATATAATATTAATTAAAGTCAAAATAGTCTCGTTTTATCAAGATCAAAAGTTTTGGTGCTGCCATCTACAGTCATATATCCGAAATAATTAATGTCTTTTTACTGCAGATTTCTTTTTAGTTCTTTTTAGGATTTAACATCCTCCCCCCCCCCGGCAGTAGAGGGGATACCTTTGTAATAGGACGTTTGATGTCACCGTCTGCTGTTTTAATTAAGACGACACGAACTCGATTGTCCTGTCCTGGGAAAGTTTGTAGAATGCGGCCCATTTTCCATCTCATGGGCACGGATCGTTCATGAATGATTACCAAGTCTCCTTCTCGTAGATTAACACTTGGAGTAGTCCATTTAGGACACTGTTGTAGATGTTGGCGATATTCTCTTGACCATCTATACCAAAATTGGTTCTTGGCCCTTTCAATAAGGCGCCAACGAGCATTTAATGATAGAGCTCGCGAATTAGAAGCTTCTGGAATATCAAGGAGCGGTGCTCCGATTAGAAAATGACCTGGCGTTAATGCGCGGATCTGATGGATCTGATGATATCGGCGTTAGAGGTCTGGAATTTATGCAACTTTCTATTTGACACAGTAAAGTAGATAATTCTTCAAAATTTAAAATACTGGATTTACATGCCTTTAACAGATGATTTTTTGTAAGCTTTACAGCTGCCTCCCATAGCCCACCAAAGTGCGGCGCATATGGAGGAATGAAATGCCAATTGATTTTTTGGCTCGAAAGAAAATCTTGAATTTCTCTGTCCCTCAAATATTGGAATAACTGCTTTAGTTAATTTGCTAGACCTACGAAATTTTTCCCATTATCTGAATAAATATCAGACGGCAGGCCTCTACGTGCAATAAATCTCTTTAGGGCTGCTAGCAAGGCTTGCACAGACAAGTCTGATACCACTTCCAGATGCACTGCCTTAGTGCACATGCAGACGAATACACATATGTAAGTTTTTATTTTTATCTTACTTCTAGGCAAATTTGGCTTGGTTATGCAGGGGCCGGCAAAATCTATGCCAACCTTGGAAAAAGGACGAATTGGGGTGATTCTGTCAACGGGAAGACCTCCCATCATTTGTTGACAAGCTTGTGTTTTTAGGCGCTTGCAAAGTACACATTTGTTGAGCTCTTGTCGCACAGTAGAACGACCATTAACAAACCAAAATTGTTGACGTATAATAGAAAGTACTAGCTGTGTACCTGCGTGCATATGTTTCTCATGTACATGCTTTATTAATAGTTTAGTGACAAAGTTATTTTTTGGGAGTAGCATCGGATATTTTTTATCGAAGGTTAAAGACTGATGTTGTGACAAACGACCACCTACTCGAATGATATCACTTGAATCTAAAAATACATTTAGTGGTAATAGTTTACTATTGCTTGGTAAGGGTTTTCTTTCTTTTAACAACTTAAGCTCTGTGTTGAATTCAAAACTTTGAATTAATTTTACAATGCATTGAATTGAATTAGAGATTTCTTCTGAACTTAGATTTCCAAATTTTTTCGATGTATTATGTCTAGCATTATGAATGAATCTAAGACAATAGGCTGTGACTCTTGACAGTTTAGAGAATTTCGAAAACTTAAGAAGAAAGTCAGGAGGTGCACTTACTTGTGTTACATTACTGACAGAGTAAATTACTTGATTTAACTCATCTATTGGAGCAGTGAATTTAGGTATTGGGATTTGCTCATTTGACAGTAGCCATGGAGGCCCATGCCACCACAGAGAATGATTAAGAAGCTTTCGTGGAGGAATTCCCCTAGAAGCTACATCTGCAGGATTTAAAGCACCTGGAATATGATTCCATTTATGGGAAAGCATTAATGCCTGTATTTGACATACTCGATTGAGTACGAACTGATTTCCCTTTAAAGGTGGTGCTTTTAGCCAACTGAGAACAATTTGGGAATCCGACCACAAATAAATATTGTCAAATTTTACTTTTAATGTGTCGATAATTACAGAACATAACTTAGCTAGCAAAAGAGCTGAACAAAGCTCGATTCTAGGCAATGTTTGAGGTTTAATAGGATTCACCTTAGTTTTTGTAGCAATCAAATTTGTAAAACTTATACTAAATACTCAAAATAAAATGACTTAACTGTTTAAATCCAGAGATTATTTAATTAAACTTAGCAAAATTATCAGACTACAACCAGACACTCACACACTCGTTACGTGTGCCGATACGGAGTGTCGACTCACAACATCAACAAGTTTAGTTGTACTACAACTGCTGCTTTAAGTACATTTTTATATTTTAACACTTCCTCTAAAAATATACTTGTTTAAATGAACACATTACACACACTGACATTAAATACAGAAACAAAAATTAAAAAACATTTCAATTAACAGTCTTCAGTCCTAAAAAAAGTCTAAGCTTTTCAAAAAGAACTCTAGCAAGAGGTTTCGTCATAATGTCAGCAGCCTGATTTTGGCTGTCAATATGTTCAATATACATTACCTTTTCATGAAATTTTTCACGCACAAAATGATGCCTTACTTCAATATGTTTTGAACGCTTGTGAAATTCAGGATTTTTTACTAATTTAATTGCACTAGCATTATCCACATAAAGAGTTGGAATATCTTTAAGCATTGAAATTTCACAAAATAGACGAGCCAACCAAATAAGTTCTTTTGTGGCTTCACTGGCTGCCACATATTCTGCTTCAGTAGTTGAAAGCACTATGCTTTTTTGTTTTTGGCTAGTCCATGTTATGGCACCACCAGAATATAAACACAAGATTCCAGTTCTTGATTTTCTAGTTGTTTCATCACCAGCAAAATCAGCATCACTGAAAACTTTAAGTTCACCAGCAAGATAATTTGCTTTATAAAGCAACCCATGGTCAGAAGTTCCTTTTAAATACTTAAAGATTCTTTTAACTGCTTGCCAATGACACAATAAAGGCGAATCTAAATTTTCTGACACAACAGAAACTGCATAGGCAATATCAGGACGCGTAGCTGTACACAGGTACATCAAACTTCCCACTGCTTCCCGATAAGGAACTTTTGCATCAAGGATTTGATCGTTAATTTCACACTTTTCAGATGGAGTTGCAACAGCGTTAGCATCACTCATTCCAAATTTTTCAAGAATTTTCTTGATATAATTACTTTGAGTAATGAAGACAGAACCATCATTCAACTTAGCAATTTGCATTCCCAAAAAGCAATCTAAGGAGCCCACTGTAATTTTAAATTCTGCTTTTAACTTTTCAACAAAGGCGAATACATCACTTTCTTCTGAACCCGCTATCAAGCCATCATCTACATAAATAGCTACAATGAGCTTCTTTTTCTCATTTTTGTAGAAAAATAAACATGGATCAGCTTGGCTAGAATGTAACCCTTGTTTTTGAATAAAACTTACAAAGCGTTTATTCCAGCACCTAGGAGCTTGTTTCAAGCCATATAAGCTTCTGTCAAGTTTGCACACACGGCCTGAACCATCATCATAGCCTTCGGGCTGTTTCATAAATATTTTTTCGTGAAGCTCTCCATACAAAAAAGCTGTTTTTACATCAAATTGCAAAAGATGAAGATTTTCTGATGCTGCAACACTCAGTACTGTTCTAACAGTATCAAACCTAGCCACAGGGCTAAAAGTTTCATCATAGTCAATACCAAATTTTTGACTATAACCTTTTGCCACTAACCTTGCTTTATATCTGTCAATGCTGCCGTCAGCTTTAGTCTTTACTCTTAGCACCCAGCGATTTGATATCAGCTTTTCTCCAGGAGGTAAATCCACAAGACTCCAAACTTTATTTTCTGCTAAAGAAGCCATTTCTTCATCCATAGCAGTTTTCCAATATGTAGAATGCTCAGATTCCATTGCTGATGCATACGAGTCAGGTATATCAGAATGTGCTAATAGCAAATAATCATTGAGATAGGCAGGTTTATGTATTTGACGCTTACTACGTCCCAAGGATTGTGTTTCATCTTTATCTGGAGAGACAGATTCTTTTTCATTTGAAAATTGCACTTCCTCTGAATCAGAATCCTTACTAACATAAATTTCAGAGTAATTTTCTTGACATGGAACAGTCAAGTGCACTTTCTTTTCAAACATAGCTTCATTTTGAAACTTGACGTCTCGACTGCGTATGATTTTATTTTCGTTTGGAAGCCAAATTCTATATCCGTCCCTTTCACAGTAGCCAACACATAAACCTTTAACACTCTTTTTATCCCACTTATGTCTTTTTTGCTTTGGGACATGAACATAACACAGTGTGCCGAAAACTCGAAGATGGTCAATTTTTGTTTCTTTTTCGAACCACAATTCAGCGGGTGTCTTACCTTTAACAGATGATGGACCAGTTAAATTTAAAACATAGGCAGCAGTGTTTACGGCTTCTGCCCAGAGTTTAATAGGCAAATCTCTTGCATGGATCATAGATCTAGCACTTTCAACTAGAATCCTATTTTCCCTTTCCGCACACCCATTTTGTTGTGGAGTGTAAGGCATTGCAGCTCTAATTTTAATACCTTTACTGCGAAGCATTTCATGCACAGAAGAATTATCAAACTCTTTCCCACCATCACATATAAATTCCTTAATGGTGTGACCAGCTACGTGAACTTCATTCAAAAATACTTTTAAACAATTGACAACTTCACTTTTCACACTGATAAAGAAAACTCTCCTGAATTTTGAAAAATCATCTTTAAAGGATAAAAAATACCTTGATCCACCAATAGATTTTTCTTCCATAGGGCCACATAAGTCAGCATGTATCCACTCTCCAGGCACTGTGGGTCTATTTGATCTAGTACCAAAGCTTCTACGCTGCTGCTTTCCATACAAACAACCATCACAGAACTCTTCTTTTGCTTCTGCTTTTATTCCATGTTTACTGAGAAATTCACTCACATGCTTCTTATTTTGATGACAAAGTCTTTCATGCCATATTTGGATGTTTTCTTCTTGTGTGGCAATATGAACTTCAGGAGTTCTAACAGGTTTTCTTACTTTCATCTGCAAGGCATATAATCCATTGGGTGTTCTTACGCCTCTTAATCTTGGCACATCATCTTTCATAAAAATGCATCCTTGTTTTCCAGCTTTGAAGCTAAAACCCTTGTCGATTGTTTTACCAATTGAAAACAGATTTCTGTCAATTTCTGGAACATACCATACTTCAGTAAGATGATTTTTCTCCCATTTTCTGTTTATTAACATTTCCACATTGATAGTTCCTTGACCATGAGCTAATATGGCTTCACTATTTCCAATTCTTATTCGTCTTGGAACAGGAAAACTTTCGTATGTGACAAAATATTCTTTTCTTTTCGTCATGTGAGCTGAAGCACCTGAATCAGCCAACCACAGTTCTTCATCAGTTACCCCATCTATCAGGCACATAAAGGCATCACCCTCAGGCTTCTTGTGAGTACTGTTACTTTTCTTCGGACAGTTCTTAGAAATGTGCCCAGGCAAATGGCATTTGAAACATTTTCTCACCTTTTCAAACTTGGCTTTGTCAAATTTCTTTTTATTGTTTTGACCAGCAACAAGTGCAGTTGACTCACCTTGTTTATTTGGCAATCTCATTTCAATTAGTCGCAGCCTTTCAGTCAATTTGTTAATAGTCCTTTCTTCAATTGGCACAGACTCCCAAACGCTTTTAAACTCAAAGTATTCTTGCGGTAACGTAGACATGATGCGACTCATTAACAATAAATCAGGAAGTTCAGTCTTAACAAGTCTGCTTAGTTCATCATTTAACTCGCGAAAATTTCTTTGCAAACGGGAAATATGCGTAACAACGTCTTCGGAAACGTCTTTTTCACAAGTGAAGAAAAGTTCCATCAACCTGTCTACTCGTTGGCCAGAACTCTGCTCGTAAACAGATATCAGTTTTTCCCAAATCGCTTTGGCTGTGTCACATGTGGCAGTAAGTTCAACATTGGCTTCATCCATGTTTCCGACTAACAACAACTGTGCGAGAGCATCATCTTTAAAAAAAGACTTCTTTTTCTTTTCAATAGCCTCTTTTTCTGCAGTTGTAGCTGTCTCTTCTGCATCGTCTGGACAGACAAATTTTCCATTGACAACATCCAACACTTCTTGGTGTCTTAACATCAATTCAACTTGCCTCTTCCACATAGTCCAATTGCAAGCACCGACTAATTTTTCTATGTGAACTCTGAAATCCATTTTTTATTTCGGAAAACAGTTCTAGTCCTTAATCTCTAACAGTTTCGTACCACGCTAAGCAATTAGGCCTAGTAGGTTTCGCCAATCATTTAATCTAAGTATATTATATCTAACGCAGTTACAAGCGTGATAAGCCCATAACCTGTAAAACTTATACTAAATACTCAAAATAAAATGACTTAACTGTTTAAATCCAGAGATTATTTAATTAAACTTAGCAAAATTATCAGACTACAACCAGACACTCACACACTCGTTACGTGTGCCGATACGGAGTGTCGACTCACAACATCAACAAGTTTAGTTGTACTACAACTGCTGCTTTAAGTACATTTTTATATTTTAACAAAATTAACAAATACCCTTTCAGGTGTAACCACACGTAAATATGTAACAGCAGCATAGGCTTTATTCGAACCATCGCAAAAACCGTGCAGTTGAATTTGAACAACTGCTTCATTGAATAAATTTATGTATCTAGGAATTTCTAACGATTTCAATAAATGCATTTCAGATGAAAATTCATTCCAAACTTGTTGTATGGCAGGTGGGATTTTCTCATCCCAAGAAATCTTATCCTTCCAAAGATCTTGCATCATGATTTTTAACTTTATTGTTGTAGGAGCTAGGAAACTCAGAGGGTCAAAGATTGTAGCCACTACAGATAACAAATCTCGTTTTGTTTGTACCTCCTTTAAATCAGCGAACCTAATTTGTAAAATATCTTTGGAAGAGTCCCAAAGTAAACCAAGCACTTTAACAGTATCATCTTCCTGAATGACCTTTTTTGAGGAAGCCTTCATTTCATCAGGTAAGTGAGCAATTACATCAGGATCGTTACAGGCCCACTTTCGTAGATTAAAATCTCCACTTTTCATAATTTTAATTAGCTCTGTTACTAAATTCTGAGCGTTTTCTCTTGAGTCGGATCCAGAAAGGAGATCATCAACGCAGTGGCGTAGCTAGGGTGGGTGACACCCGGGGCGGACGTAAATGGTGTCACCCCCCCCCCACACACACACACACACACACATACCACCAACATAAACGTGAGCAGGAAGAAGAGAATTGTTTTTATATTTCAGATAGTATAGTAAAAATTTATCCGCTATACATTAGCATACCCTGATTGTATTCATGTTTAAAACCAGATTACGACAAAATTGATATATTTTTACATTTGAGGATCCATGAATCCGTTTTTGATATTTAAAACTTATTGCATATATATGTGCGTGATTAGAATTTCAAAACTTTGGCAATATTGTATTAGTTCTCTCACACACACATACACACAAATTACATTGAGACATTACCGAAAAAATACCAAAAACAAAGTTTGGAACCACTTGGTTTGGAATCTTTAAAAAAAAAAAAGAAATCAACATACATTCATATAGATGGGGGAAATGGATTCAGGGAGTATCAAAATATTAATTATACCAATACCAATATCTAGAGTTCTATAATATAGACGCACGCTTGCATGCCATATGCAGAAAAAATTTATGAACTTTGCAGAAAATTTTAGGAAGGAAGCAACTTTTATTTTTTAAACTTTTTTAGCGTCAAAAAATTAAAAATATTCTGCCAATTTTATGTACGATTTATTTGCTATTAGTGCCCAATTAACAGCAAAGTCGAAAATTTAAGTCATTTCATGCTGAAAACTTTAAAATTCCTCAATCCGGTATATCGAACATGAAAAATCGTGAATTTCATACATCGCAGTTGTCGTAAAAAATCAATTTTGTCAATCGTTTTCAGGAAAAACCCTCCAATTTCGTCAAATTATCAAGGAAAAAACACGAACTTATTCAAAGTTCAGCGGATAAAGCGCAAAATATCGTTAAAGGACCACGAAAAAATGCAAATTTCATCAAAAGACAAGGGGAAAAAAATTCGCCAAAAGATCGTGAGAAAAATGCGAATTTCTCCTAAAGACTTCGTAAAAATTGCGAATTTCAAGAAAGAATCGCGTAAAAAACATGCATTTCGACAAAGGGCTTCATAAAAAACTATTATTTCGACAAAGGACTGAATAAAAACTCATATTTCAAAAAAAGATCACAAACAAAATACAAATTTAGACAAGAGATCAGTAACCTTATTTATAGCCGGTTCTAAAAGTGATACTACTATCCTTAAGTAAAAAAACTATAACCAAACTCAAAAAGTACAAATGGACAATAGATATTGACTTCAGGTATCCCATTAAAAAAAAATCATTTAAAACAATAAAGAGAGAAAATCGTAAAAAATACTCCAACAGGTTTAACATTAGCGTTCGAGTTACCACTTAACGAGTGTAGGCTCTTAACTCGCTATAGTAATGTTGTCGATACACGTACATAAAAATACCGCTCCTAAGGGAAGGTGATAACATAAAGCTCTCTATGATTTATATGTAGAGCTGTTCTATATGTAGGGACCTATGTAAAAAAAAAAAAAAAAAAAAAAAAAAAAAAGTCGAAAAAATATGAAACATGGTAAATATAATATTTCATCTCTCTAATGATCCCCTTTCTTAAAAAAATTTCTAAGGAAAGAAACCAAAAATCTTATTACTGCTTGTAATAACAAAAGCGTATAAACAATGATTTTAAAGCAGAGTATATTTTAAACAGCTTTTTATAGGTAAAAAATCTGTCTCGGGTGAAATCTATCCAGACCGAAAAACACTCCATTGTTGACAGATTTCTGCCGTAAAATTTATTGGATTGAAAATCGTAAGGAAGCTAAATCTCTTTTTACTTTAGACAGATTCCCTTCAATCTTATACAGAAATAAAAAACTTAGAAACAGGATGCAGTGGAACATGAAAGGAACACCAAGAGAACATTCAAAGGACACCCTGGAGTGCGGTATTGGGCAGACCTGCTCTAACGTATGTACAAAATTCACGAATGACATGACTTTCGAATATTTACATTTATAGAGAACATTCAAACGCTTTTGTTTTCAAATTAAAATTTAATTTTTAAATAAAAAAGAAAGTTTTAATTACCTGTTAACCAGGGTTCGCCCAAGTGGGCCCAGCCCGAAAAAACCCGCCCGGGTTTTTTCGGGCGGGCCCACTTGAAAAAACCCATCAAAAACCCATTTGTGGGTTTTTTCAAAATTTTCTGTTTTTTCACAATTATATTATTATTTAATCTAAAATATGATAATGCAAAGATAAATGCTAATTTAAATATATTTCAAATGAACGATTTAAAGGAATTTCTGAGTATTGATAAAATGACCAAAAAAGCAGAAATTAACTTGTAAAGAAGGAAGATTTTTATGCCTATATTTTAAAATGCATCCAAGTACTTTAAATCTTAATGTATACCTAAAGTGGCATTTGAAACTTGAACACCATCCTGATTGCTTGCATTATTATAGCTTTTAAGATTAATCTTTCCATTTGTTATCCTGCTTCAATGTTTATTAAAAGTGTTATACAGTAATTTTCAACACAAGACAATGACAGATTATATACCAAAAACATTTGATCTAGTTTGGTACAAATTACATAATCATTTATGAGTTTATTAAGCAACAAAGCTAGTAAAAGTGTATTTCCATTTGTGCTCTGAATTTACAAATGCCATTGATACTGACTTCTAAGACAATCTAATTTAACGTTTAATACTGTTGCTATATATATATAGTAGATTTTGCTAAAATTTTCAAAAATATTATAAATCCCCTTAAAGACTGATTTTTTAATTGAAATGAATGAAAGAAACTATATAAATTTAACATGTTTAAGACAGAATTATTGTGATTTTCCCCAACCAACAAGGTTTTTCTGAAAAAACCCAAATGGGTTTTTTCAAAATTTCAACTTTACATAACATAAGGCAATATATTTCTTAATATCAGTACACCACTTATAAAGTTTAACACCCCCCCCCCCCCTAAACTTCCAAGGGAAAAAAATATTAATTCTCCCAATGACAATTTTTAAAACAAGTAATTGTAACTTAATTTTCTATAAGTATGTGTAACTATCACAAACACTAAAGCTAATTTTTTCTATTTAGAAAAAAAAAATCCATTTTTTTTTTAAACACAAAAATAAATATAATGTTTTAAACTGATTTCTGATTGAAGTAAATGAAAGAAATGGTATAAATTATTAGTCTGTTTAACTTATGTAAGATTTATATAAAGACTTATCATTTGTACTTGGCATAATATATCATTCTTACAGTAATCTAGTTCTACAAGATACAATTTTTTTTTTAATATGCTTTCTTTTTTTTCTTTTTATATATTTATTTTTATTGTTAATCCAAACTTAATGCAAAATTATATCTTTGTTTAACTGATAAATGAAAAATGTAGATATTATGCATATGAAAATTAGAAGTTTGAAGAGTTCTTTAAAAAATTTTAATAAAACCCGAAAAAACCCGGGTTTTTTCAGAAAAACCCGAAAAAACCCGGGTTTTAGACTACTGGGCCCAGTGGGTTGGGCTTTTTCAAAAAAACCCGGGCTTTTTCAAACCCTGCTGTTAACTGCTTGGACTTGGATCTTTCAATCTTAGAACAAAAAATTTAATTGATAAAACCCCATATTCTAACAATTATAACATTTCAAATTATAATAATACAAATTATAATAATACATCTTTCAAATGAATACTTATCATACATGATTTTATAATGAACTAAATACTAAGAAAGGATAAAAAATGAAACAGAAGTGACGCTCTTCGGTGCCAGACAGTCTATGTATTTTTTGGGATGAAAGTCCCGTCATTGGATACATATCGAACATATTTAAAAGATTTTGATTGGATAACTGAAACAAAGAAACATTCAAGAACAAACTAGTTCCCTTTTTTATGAAAAAAAAAAAAAAAACTCATTTGCTTTTTAAGGCTTACAAAATTAATATTATTTTTAAATGTATACAGATAATATTTTTAATCATGTTCTAGCTATTCTAGAACTTCATAATTTTTTTTCTGTTAGTTTCACATTGACGAAAGCGAACAGGATCTCCAAAATAAGAAGATCACAACAATCAGAGATGTAGTGAAGGGTATACGGGGGTATACGCCGTATACCTTCTGTAATTTTTAAAGACACGCCTTATACCCTTTGTTACCCAAGAAAGCTTGTAATATACACACTCTAGGGTATACCTTCTGTCTTCAGAATATACCCTCTGCTTAGAGCGTATATCCTCTGTTATTTTTATGACTACACCCCTGACAACAATGACTCATCACTCATCGCGAATTCTGCATAAGTCAATGCAGCGCGTATGTACAGGGACATGCAAAGAGAAAATTGCGTCCGGGGCAAAGTTAGAAATTGGCACTCCCCCTCCCATCCCAACTTTTTCTTATGACAGATAAAAAATGACGATGGTTAGTATAAATTTGACGCCCCTAAATTCCAGCGCCCGGGACCGCGCTCCCCCCCCCCCCCCTTCGCTCTCTTCTTCCATTTCGCACGGCGCTGCGTGTAGAAAAAATTCTTTCTTTTAAAGTTTGTCTTAGTTACCCACACATTGTGTAAATGGGTTTTTGCTCACTGTTGCAAACCTAATTTAGACGCCGCATTTGGTGTACCATTTCACTTTCTCCAAGAAAATAAAAGTAAGTCTGTTGCGCCTTGTTTTGCTCTAGAAAATTCATTTTACGTCAGAATTTTTTCCAAAATCTTGTGAGATAATGCATATTTTTTTACAAATAAAGATCGGGTGTCACCCCTTCGAAGTTGACACCCGGGGCGCCCCCCCTCCTAACTTTTTCTTGTGACAGACCAAAAATGACGATGGTAGTATAAATTTGGCGCCTTTTAAATTTCAGCGCCCGGGGCCTGCTCCCTTCGTCCTCATTTAGCATGGCGCTGCGTGTATAAGTAGAAAAAAATTCTTTCTTTTTAAAGTTTGTTTTGGTTACCGCACTTTGCGTAAATGGGTTTTTCCTCACTGTTGCAAATCTAATTTATACACCCCATTTTTTTTAACCGTTTCACTTTCTCCAAGAAAAGAAAACTAAGTCTGTTGCGCCTAGTTTTGCCCTAGAAAATTCATTTTACGTCAGAATTTTTTCCGAAATCTTGTAAGATTATGCATATTTTTTTGCAAATAAAGGCCGCTCGGGTGTCACCCCTTCGAGGGTGACACCCGGGGCGGACCGCCCCTCCCGCCCCCCCTTAGCTACGCCACTGCATCAACGTAAATTTCATCTTGAATAATTTGGCAGGCTTTTTGATTAGATTGTTCATTATCAATGGCCAATTGGCGTAATGTCCTAATGGCCAAAAAGGGTGCACAGGTAAAACCGTATGTAACGGTCAACAGCCTGTATGATTTGATAGTGTCTTCTAAATTAAATCTCCAAAGAATGCGTTGATAATCAATATGATTCTGATTAACGAGGATCTGCCGAAACATTTTTTCGATATCAGCACTAAAAGCAATTGGATTCATTCTAAACTTTAATAATAAAGGAAATATTTCCGGCTGCAATTTCGGACCTATCTCTAGATAATCGTTTAAAGAGCGGCCTGATGAACCAACTGCAGATGCGTCAAATACTACTCTAAGTCGTGTAGTTGAACTATCTTCCTTTAGTACCCCGTGATGCGGAAGATAAAAATGATCCGGATTTGAGATTTCTGAATTTGGTACAAGTTCCATGTGCCCCAAATCGATATATTCTTGCATGAATGCTAAATATTGCTCTCTAAGCAAAGGGTTTTGGTGGAGTTTCTTCTCCAAAAAATAAAACCGCTTTAGAGCTTGAGATTTTGAATCACCGAGGATTGGCTTAGATTTAAACGGCAAGTTTACAACATATCGTCCTGATTCTGTGCGTGAAACGGTTTTAGAATAATTATCTTCAACAAGAGAAATTGGATCAGAACTGGGAACCGACTCAAGTTCCCAGAACTTTTGCAGCTGAGAAGTAATCTGCGTAGTAACATGACAACTAACAGATGAATTTTGGTTTGATTCATTCGAATAAATAATTCCCGATAGTATCCAACCCAGTTTAGAATTAATAGCACTCGGCGATCCTTTAGGTCCTAAAATAGACTCTCCTATTATGATATTGGCAAACAAATCTGCACCTATAAGAAGATCAATGGGACTGGACACATGGAAATTTGGATCCGCAAGATTCAAGCCTTCAATATGTGGCCAAAACGTAGTCGTAATCAGAAAATTTGGTAAGTTTGTTGTTATCTGGTTAACAACTAACGCGTCTAACTGAAAGATTTCATCATTAAAATGAGGAGAGAATGTCAAAGAAACTTCCTGAAGAGATGTTTCTGCAGCTAAATTATTTATACCTGAGATTTTATGATTTGTAGGCCTTGATGGAAGACCTAATTTTTCACAACAAGTTTTAGAAAGTAGGCTCTTTTGAGAACCACTATCGATCATCGCCCTGCAAGGAATGAATTTGCCTGATTTGGATTTTACACGTATAATGGCAGTAGCCAACAATGTTTGAGAATCTCTACTAAACGATTGATTAGTAAAACAATTTGATTCATTTAAATTACCTACAACATTTGGGGTTGTTACATGATCTTGTTGTCCAATAATTTGTTGTTGTGCAGGGGCAGATTGATCACGATGAAGGAGTGTATGATGTTTCGAATTACAATGTTTACATGTGGTATTTATCAAACAATTAGCAACAAAATGGTTAGAACGCAAACAGTTCGTACATAACTTTTTAGATTTTACTAAATGCCAGCGTTGCTCAACAGATAAATTCTGCATCGATGGGCATCTATGAAGTTGGTGCGGTTCATTACATTTTGGACAAATAATTTTTTGTGATTTATTCACATTATCCGTTACGACAGTATTCGATACCGATCTTTTTGGAAAATGTTGAGATTTGGGATCAAATTTATTATTAAACTTAGATTCAGTTTTAATAAATTCAACATTACAATTCTGCAGACTACGTGCTTGTTTTTCAAGAAAACTAATTACCATTTCATAAGTTGGAAAACAATCATTATTTAATGATAACTCCCACTGTTTTCTTAAATTATCATCAAATTTTGTTTGAATTAAATAAACTAAAATCAAATCAACAAATTCATTAAATTCAAATTTTAAAGATTTCAAATTCCGAATAACTTCATTACAAGTGTCCAATAGCTCTAGAATTGATTTTTGCGTAGGTGATTTTAATGATTTAGCATTAATGAATTTTGACAGTAATGAATATGCCAAATTCTTACGATTATCATAGCGATTAACCAAAGTTTCCCACGCTTGTTTATAATTATCACCGGAAATTGAAAATCCCGAAATTAATTTAGCAGGATAATTTTTTACACTCGCTATTAGATAAGAAAATTTTAACTGATCTGATAAATTTTCATTATTATGAATTGCAGTCAGAAATGTTTCCTTAAATGTAATCCAATTGTTGATATCTCCATAAAATATCGGCAATTCAAATTTTGGCAATTTTAAAGTGTTATCCTTAACAGAAATTGAATTATTACTGGTTTCACTCGTAATTTCTTGTATTTTTACAACCAAAAATTCCTCGATTTTCACTAAATCGTCAACAACTATGTCCTTCGCTTTTGTAAATGAATTATATAAAGTATTAATACTTTCTTCGGCTATGCCAAAATAAGATTTCTTTAAATCAGCTTCTAAGCTAATTAATTCTTCTTTAAGCTTCTCAGTTAATTTAACATTTTTATTTTCTATTGCTTCAGCTACTTGAATGTTATATCTATTAATTTCTTTTATAGTGAAATTAAATTTCTGTTCATTTTGTATTTCTACTTTCGTTTTCATTCTGAAGTAATTAACTTTTATAATTAAACTTTAAAAATATTATTTCACTGAACGCTCCTGCTAACGACGGACCAGAAAATTTATTTATGTAGAGATTTAATTGCTTAAACTTAGGGAATTGATTTCTTATAGTCAAAGAGAGATTTATTACCTGAGCAATTCTTCTTGTCGGCGACTTGTATAAGCAATTGTATGTTTCATAACTTGAATTCCAGTCTTCGAATTTACGATTTCTTCATATCTTGAAAATAGTTATTTATGAATTTTGCCTACTGGCAATATTATACCCTTTACGTATGGTTCTTCACACACAAAAAAAAATTATGATTTAGAGGGATTTAAAGAGGTTTAATAGACTTAGCAAAACGTAAACATTCTTTTGAATCAGAACATTCTAAAAACAGTTCCGCAGTCAACTGCAGAATAAAGAATACAATCTAAAAAGATGGATTAGAGATGAATAAATACAAATTATATCTATGAAAAAACATATTATGAATTTTAAAGAATAAATGAATGAGAATTAATGAAATATAATATTAATTAAAGTCAAAATAGTCTCGTTTTATCAAGATCAAAAGTTTTGGTGCTGCCATCTACAGTCATATATCCGAAATAATTAATGTCTTTTTACTGCAGATTTCTTTTTAGTTCTTTTTAGGATTTAACAAGTGCAAATGTGCCTTCTGAATATTTAATTGTTATTTCTGAATTTTAGAATATTTAATTCTGATTATTAAATTATCCTAAAAATAATTATAAATTATTTCAAATTGTTATTTGTCCACCCCAATTGATTAACACGTGTGTTTGTGGGGTTTTTTTTTTTTTTTTTTTTTTTTTTTTTTTTTTTTTTTTTTGTAATCAAAGGTCAAAAATGGAAAATGTTGAACCTGATATTTCCTCCTGCAAAACAAATTGGGAACACGACGAAATTATTTTTTTAATTGAAATATGGCAGGATAATTACTGTGTAAACAAAAAAGCAGTTAGAAGTTGCAGTTACAAATATCAGGCGCATGCCCAGATGTCAGTTTGGCCAAGTTAAGTCACAATATTTAGTTAAGAGCCCACAATAGTCACAGAAAAATTACTCAAAAAGACCCGGATGACCATGTAAAGTCTATGGGAGCGTTCTTTTCTAATATCTCGCTCAAATTTTAATATTTTTGCATGATTTTTTTGCACAAGATAGCTGAGGGCAATCCACAACCGGGCTAGTTTTTACTTTTTCAATTTTTGTTTCAGATTTTCTTTAAAAAATTACTTTAACTTTCGAAACCGGTTTAAACCGGTTCTGAAACTGAAACTATCGTAATATAAAAAATATATAACCAAAATCGAAAAAGTAAAAACTAGCCCGGTTGTGGATTGCCCTCAGCTATCTTGTGCAAAAAAATCATGCAGAAATATTAAAATTTGAGCGAGATATTAGAAAAGAATACTCCCATAGACTTTACATGGTCATCCGGGTCTTTTTGAGTAATTTTTCTGTGACTATTGTGGGCTCTTAATGCGAGCAGGTGAAGTCTAATTCCGGGTAACCCGCTTCAAAAAAAATTAAGTGACTTAAAGTTAAGTCACTCAACTATCTCAGTGCGAACAGGGTATTAGTAAGTGCCGAAGATGATGGTGTAAGTGCATATAGAGCTGATTTTCCATTGGTCAGAGCCGCTAAGCCTCTCCCTCCAGTACTCCCAACTCCATACGTGCGTGCTGAAGTGATTGTCCCAAGCCCATAACGGAGCCCACAGTCAAGACCAAGTTGCCATTGGATTCGCGTCGGGTTGATTCATTAATTGTAATGAGCCGGTTTCGGGTAGAGTTTTATTACTGATGGGCAAGATTCGTGTTAACTTGACTTTTTACAAAAGAAAGTCTACAATATTATTTCAAATTAAAAATTATACATTAATTTGGTTTATTTTATTTTGTTATTTTCTACTTAAAAGATACAATTGATATAAGGTATATGATTACAGGCAATTTTTCCATAATTGTATTAAACTGCAAAGTCTGGTTTTGGTCCAGTACACACACACACACACACACACACACACACATATATATATATATATATATATATATATATATATATATATATATATATATACATGCCAACGGAAGCGACATCCGTTCTCCTGGCACCGACTCCAAAAAAATCAAATGTACATAAATATAATAATACGCATGATAAATACTACTCTCTTAATTTCTTGTTACAATTATGTAAAGAAATTATTTTTCACTCCGCAGGAGTTTTTGAAGTCGGTTTAATTTTTTGGTAGAAGAGTTTATTTTTCTCTTCTTAGTTAAAATTTAACAATTTTCTGAAGTCGGTTAATTAAAATTATAATACAGGAAAAATTATTGTAAATCATACACGTATGTCAGGAGTGGGATTCGAACACACGACCTCTTTCTTCGAGAACCAGAGCTTAAATCTGGCGCTTTAGACCACTCGGCCATTCTGTTTGCACTCTATTCAGCGAACTTATTCAACACTTTTAACTATCGAAAAATCACTGTATTAGTTTGTGCCTAATTACTAAAAAAGTACTGAATCAATTCGATGAAATGTGAATCTAAACCATTCTAGAATCATGTGGAACACACACACAAAATTTAATTAAAATCGGTCCAGTCGTTTAGGAGGAGTTCAGTGACATACACACGCACAGAAGAGTTATATATATAAAAATTTGCATTGGATACTTAATTAGGTAGCTTTCATTACAAAAAGTAAAAAGCTACCTATTGCAGCCGTCCGGAGGAAAGCACTTCCAAAAAATTTTGGTATATATTCACCGATCATGACCCCCAGACCCTCCGTTCAAATGTTGATATATATATATATATATATATATATATATACAGGGTGTCCCTAAACAAATGGTATATACGCTAGGGGGTGATAGAACACATCAAGACGAGTAATAGTAAATAGGAAACCAAGGGTCCCAAACGTTTTCCAAAGAAGATTAGAGAACTATTTTTTGCTGTGATTTTTTGCATCTCATTAAATGGTTTCGTAAGCTTAGATTTAAACTTAAATTTTGAGCTAAAAATCTGAATAGTTGGAAGCGGTTAAGTAGCACAAACTTAACTGTGTTCAGAGGGTTTAAATTTCAAATGATTATAAAAAAAGGAAAAATTGTTCGATTGATTTGCGGTTTTCACTAAAACTATTCTTTATGTCGGTAATTTATTGAAAATGAATTATAAAGATACATTTCAAAAAATACCGATAGAGGGCGCTTTAGACTTTGGATTCAGGGGTGATTCTGGATGAAATTTTTTTTCGGAAATTCGCATCGCATTTTCGGAAATCGGCAGCGGGGGGGGGGGGGGTCGTGAGTTTCCCGACCCCTCCAGCGATCTTCGGACAAAATCGGCGTTTTCCCGCTATCTTCAAACGAAATCAGCAATATTTTAGCAAAATCGGCGGTTTTTCCGCGATCTTTTGACGAAATCGGCATTTTTCCATGATTTTTTAATTGAAATCGGCGTTTTTCGACGATCTTTAGAGAAAATTTGCTTTTTTACGCGATTTCCTCCAAAATGGCGTTTTATTCCCGCGATCTTTTGACGGAATCGGCGTTTTTTTCCCGTGATCTTTTGATGAAATCGGCGTATTTTTCCAAATATTCTTTTGACAAAATTTTTTAAGCGATCTTTTATCAAAAACGGCGTTTTTCCCGTGATCTTTTAACGAAATCAGCGTTATATTCGCAACCTTTAGATGAAATCTGCGTTTTCCCGCCGTCTTCAGAAGAAATCAGCATTTTATCTGCGATATTTGGTAAAATTGCCGTTTTTTCCGCGATCCGCACAGGAAATTCGAGTTTTTCATCGATCTTTTGACAAAGTTCGTTTACAAAAACATTGACGAAATCGTCGTTTTTCCACGAAATATTGACGAAATGTTTGCTATTTCGGCGTTCCTATCACGGAAATTTGCATTTCTACGCAATTGTTTTTTTCGCGCGCAGAACCGTACAAGTTGGCAACTATGTGGAACTGATAACCCAATTTCAAATTTTCGGAAGAGGATGCCTTAAATTTTCGGAAATTTCGGAATTTTCGGACAAGAATCACCCCTGCTTGGATTAACGAAATAGATCCTAATACTATTTTTTGCCGTTATTTTTTGCATCTCATTAAATGGTTTCGTAGGCTTAGATTTAAACTTAAATTTAGGGCTCAAAATCTGAATAGTTGGGAGTGGTTAAGTAGCACAAACTGAAGTGTGTTCAGAGGGTTTAGATTTCATGCGAAACTGAAAACTATAAAAAAAAAACGGAAAAATTAGTCGATTCGTTTGCGGTTTTTGCTAAAACTACTCTTTAAATCAGTGTTTTCTTGAAAATAAATTTTAAAGATAAATTTCACAAAATGCCGATAGAGGGCGCCTTAGACATTGGAGTAACGTAAAACTATTTTTAACCGTTATTTTTTTTTTAAATCTCATTAAATGCTTTCAAATGCTTAGATTTAAATTTTGAGATCAAATTCTGAGTCGTTGCGAGTGTTTAAATAGCGCAAAACGTATAAAACTAACGTATTTATGAACCAATTTGAATGAAACTTGGTATGTACATAGAAATATCTCGACCGAGTTCGTTAGCCAGCATCATCCGCCAGCTTGTTTCAAAATGGCGGCAGTTTAAAAAATTTAAAAAAATTTAAAATTTAAAATTAAATACCAAAAAATTAAGAGTTGAAAGATATTTTTAGTTTATGTGTTAGATCTTAAAAGACCAATTCCAGAATACCTTTTATTTTGTCTATATCTTAAAAAATAATTGAGTTATAGTACTTTGAATTTTTCTTATGGCTGACATTTTGAAACGATCTGATATTTGTCATGCTATAACTAACGAATTTATGAACCGATTTGAATGAAACTTGGTATGTACATAGTGCATACAAATATCTCGACCGAGTTCGTTGGCCAGCACCATCCGTTTTCTTGTTTCAAAATGGCGGCCATTAAAAAAAATTTTAAAAATTAAAATTTAAAATTAAATGCGAAAAAATTAAAAGTTGAAAAATATTTTTATTTTATGTGTTATATCTTAAAGCACCAGCTCTAGAACACTTTTTTTGTCTATATCTTAAAAAATGACTGAGTTATAGCATTTTGAATTTTTCTTATGGCTAACATTTTGAAACGATCTGATTTTTGTCATGTTATAACTAACGAATTTATGAACCGATTTGAATGAAACTTGGTATGTACATCGTACATACAAATATCTCAACCGAGTTCGTTGTCCAGCATCATCCGCCATCTTGTTTCAAAATGGCTTTCGGACGTTCCTCTCAGCCCGCACAACTTTGAAGAAAGTCCATGGTAGTCCATGGTAGCTGCCACCACCGATATTATTAGGTGATATCGGTCACCCACTGTGAGGATTATGTAAATGAACACTGACGCTGTCGTTTAACTGAATAACAGTTTATTTAGAATATATGTACACACTAAATACGCTATTTACAATTATATACAATTACAACTCGGATATAGGTGATCCGGTTCAACATTAAATTAAATACAGTAAAGGTTGGCTGTGTACTGTTCAAATTACACCTTCTCCCTCACACTCAATGCACGTTAGATTAACTTTATCGGAGATCACTTTCGAATCTCCCAACACATGGATTCTCGGCCCAGAGCACTAAACACCAGGACGTCTGTGTCCCTTGCTCTCCAGATACGCACTGCCTATTCTCTCCAACAGAGCACCCTCTAGGTACGAACCCCAGATACGAACTGATCCAATCTGAGACAAGACTTGCTCTTCTCAAATCACTGTGTTTCCCCAATGTCAACCCCCTTTGGAGCTTATTCATTGGACACATTCCCCATTCCTTTCTTGATTAGTGACATGTTGCTTGTCTGTTCATCATCCACATACCTCACTGACGGATGAACCCGCCTCTCTGCAATCTCCTCTTTCTCCCAACACCTCTTTTACAGTTTTACCTGTCAATTCTCCCTTTAACAAAGAAAAAATGTCACCTTGGAAATTCTAGTACACAGCCAGTGCAATACAAAATATTAAGATAGAGATATAACGGAAATTCCAATTTTTAGCAGAGGTGGTCTCAGAACCTGACACCCCCCACTTTAGCGGAAAATATGCCTTTTAGGGGCTAATTTTCCCCAAACATATAGTAATATCGCAGAAGAGTTCAATAGTCTCTTTACAGATTTCTTCATTATGCTTATTACATAGTACACGCGTATTTCTATGTGTCTGAACATTATCTACTGACATCTCTACTGAACCTTGTACTGATATTATTATTACATAAACAATATACATGCTAATATACTATTATAAACACAAAATTAAAAAATATTCACACATACACACAAAAAAAAAATTTAAACAAGTGATGACATTCCTTTAAGGTTGTCCACTACTTGGTCGTCGATGCTGATGGACTAACAACTGGTTGCTCTTCCCAGCTATTTCTATGTAGCCTGGAAATTGCATCAGCATTCAAATGTTGAACTCTTGGACGATGAGAAATACTCAGGTTCCAGCGTTGCAAGGCAAGAGCCCATCTAGTGAGTTTGGGGGACCTTGGAGTTGTTTCAGTGAGAAATTTTAATGGATTGGGATCTGTAATGATCTCAATTTGAGATCCATAGGTCCACTTTTCAAACTTCCACAACCCGAAGAGAACACTCCAAGCCTCTTTCTCTATATTCGGCCAAGCACGCTGAGCCCCTGACAATTTCTGACTGGCAAAAGCTATCGGTTTAAACTGACCCTTTTCATCTTTTTGAGTAAGACAACATCCTACTGCCAGGTCGGAAGCATCTGCGTGGAGCTGATATCCCCGGCCTATGATAGTGTAGCCAAACTCGTCACTTTACATAACTCATCTTTAAGAGTATTAAATGCTTTTTCTGAATTTTCATCCCATGGTACAGTATTTTTAACCTTCCCTTTGGTTAATTCGGTTAAAGGTATAGCAATTTCGGTATAATTTGGAATATAAGATCGGTAAAATCCCATTAATCCCAAAACAGATCTAACTTCCTTTTTAGTTTTTGGTCTTTTTAAATCCCTTATTGTTCCTTTTTTCTCCTCATCAGGTGCATGCGTTCCACCTCCAATTACATGACCTAAAAACTTCGTCAATTTCTCTCCAAATTTACATTTGTCTAGCCTAATCGTGAAATTTCTATTTTTCAACTCTTTCATGTCGGCCCTAACATGCTCACAATGCTCTTCCCAGGTGTTGGAAAAAATGATGACATCATCAATATATGCTTCCGCATACCTCCGATGACCTTGAAGAACCTCATTCATATCTTTCTGAATCGTGGCAGCCTCCCCTGATAATCCAAAAGGCATAGTACGCCACTGATAAGTTCCGTTATGCGTTGTAAAAGCTGTCAAATGTTTACACTCCTCTGCCATTTTAATCTGCCAATAACCCCTCAATAAATCAACCGATGATAAATACTTAGCCACCCCTGCGGTATACATGATTTCTTGAGAATCTTTCATCGGAAAGGTTGGAACCTGAGTTACCGAATTTAAAGCTCTATAATCTATACAGAGACGAACCTTTGCGTCTTTTTTCGTCACACAATTGGATGACTAATTTCAGCGTTTGACACCTCGATTAGATTTAATTCTAATAACTCCTGAATCTGCCTATCTACTTCCTCTTTGTAAGCTAACGGTACACTATATATCTTTGGCTTTTTCCTTGCCACCCCCGGTTTCAGATCAATACAATGCTTCCCTACTTCAGCTGGTCGTTCAGGACCCATAAACACCTCTTTATTCTCCCTCAAAATAGACTTTATATCTTTGACTTGACTATTAGATAACCCTTTTATTTTGAACCTCTCTATATCTCGTTCTAATTCCTGATCACGATTCAAAATAGGAATTTCCCCCAACTTCTCTAAATTCCTCATCACCCTCGAAAACAATATTAACTATATTACATTTAGCAATAAATTCTCTTATTTTATTTTGGTGCACATGCTTCCTACTCCCGTCGGCTAACTCAACTATAAACGAATGTTGGTTTCGTTTTTCGACGATAGTTGCCGGCCCTTGCCACCTAGAATATAATTTATTAGTTGAATCGGGGATTAACAGTATTACTTTATCGCCCACTTCAAGCTTTTTTTCTTTTGACCTTAAGTTATAATGATAGGCCATTCTATTTTGTTGCACCTCAGACGATAATTTTGCATCATTTGCGGCTCTTTCTAAGCGTCCCCTTAGTTTAGTCAGATATTCATGAATCGGCATAGTATCTAACTGCGCTTCCTTATTTTCTCCTGCCCAAGATGACTTGAGAATTGATAAAGGACCCTCCGGCGCTCTACCATATAATAACTGGAAAGGTGCGATTCCCGTCGTAGAATTTGGGACTTCCCTATACGCCCATAATATAAATGGTATTTCTTCATGCCATTTTTTCCCTTCTTTTCTAATAGTATGATGCAACATACGTTTAAGAGTCTGATTAAATCGTTCCACAAGCCCATTAGACTGTGGATAATGTGGGGTCGAAAATCTTGGACTAGCGTCTAACCTTTTCTCAAATTCTTTCGTTAAGTCGGCAGTGAAATTGGTTCCATTATCACAGGCAATTTTATTCGGAATTCCTGTCCTCATAAATATTTAAAGCAATGCATCACACGCGGTTTTAGAGTTAAATTTTTGTAAAGGGATCGCATCCGCCCACCTGGTATGTTGATCAATTAAAGTTAGTATATACTGATGCCCTTGTGAACTTTTAGGATCAATAGTCCCAATTAAATCAACATTAACTACCTGAAATGGAAGTTCCGGCCGCGATACTGGGGAAATAGGAGCTCTATCATTCACTTTAACCCCTCTGGTCAATTGGCACTCTAAACATGACTCACAAAATTGTTTAGTTTCTTTCGCCACCCTCTCCCAATAAAATGAATACCTGATTCTCTGTAACTTTTCTTGGCTGCATGATGCCCTCCAAATACCGAACTATGCGCTAATTTTAAGATTTCTTCTCTCCTTATTTTGGGTACTACTAATTGCGGTATAGTTTCGCCTAACAATTTCTCTTTATGATATAATAAGCCTTTTACAATATAATAATCCTCCTTATTCATTTTAGCTAATTCCCAAGCTTTCTCTAACTCTTTACATTCCAACTGGGATTTCTTAAACATATCTGAATTGCTAACAATAACTTTATCTTTCTCCACTTCCGTTTTTTCCGTATTCTGAGTTTGTAAATTTTCCGACCGCGCTTTTATTGCGTAAACATTACAACTATCGCTACTCATATCTTCCTTTTCACTCGAATCATCAATAATAATTTCTGAACTTTCTAATTCTTGGGACTCTAGCGATGGTTCCTCGTGGTTGACACCTGACAACTCATTAATCCCATAGGGATGTAAAATTACTTGCTCATTAAACAGAAGTATTCCATTTCCTAATCAGAAAACAAATAAAATCCAAACATCACAAGATTTTAGATAAGCTTCAGATATCTCTATTCTTGACTGACAGAAACAGCCATTTTCCAAATGGTAAATAAAAGAAAGAAAAAAATAAGAGAGAGGAGAGAAACAGCTGTCTATATATATTTTTTTCTATCATCACAAGGCATTTAATTTCTCAATTTTTCATTTAATGCGTAATTTTATTCTAATTTTCCTGTGTTAATTTCTTTTCTAGACACATACATCTTCAACATTAAAATATTTTAACAGGATATAAATGTTATTATATGAGTTTAAATTATCTAATGTCATGGCAGTATTTTCCCAGATCATGAGAAATATTTCATAAAAATTGCAAATTACATAACCCATGTAGATATTTTAAACCACTAAGTCTACAAACCCAGATTTTTATTTATTTATTTTTTTTTTTAATTTATACCATGCTAAATATTAGGTTGAATTGATTAATGCTGCGAAATTCAATTTTGTGTAAATATCATAACCAGTTATTTTATTATTTTACCTTTTTAATACTTTCCAATGTAGTTGAAAAGTTTACAAGTTCGGTTTCTCTTAAAAAATAAACCAAGTTAAACTAATGTTAAATTCTGTTTTAATGCTTGAAAACAGATTGTAATGCAGATCATACGTTAAACATAATTCAAAAATTAATTGCCAGATTATATATACATTAGGATTTGCATTTGTCAAACTTTTACAAAATTATGTTAGAAAAGGTTACAATTTATATTTGATTTTAAAATATGTATTTTAAAACAATAATAATAATAATAATAATAAAGAAATTATGAATTGTAACCTACAATTTTTTAAAAAATACAAATTGATTTCTATAAGTTTCAAATATGCAAATTTAAAATGACACCTCAATTTTATGGATCTTTTTATGCAATTTGTTTTAAAATTCTTAGAAAATATTGCTCTTTCAAGTATATATTTTTAAAGAATTAAATTTTTTAACAATTAAACAATAGTAGCCCTTTTCAGTATTCTGTTTGAAATTTTTATCTTACTCCTAAAAAAGTAAAAAATCAAGATAAGTCTTTGCAAGTGATCAGAAAAAAAAAATTGCCATGTTTGATAAGATGTTTTTGTGAATTAGATGTATTGTCAAGCCTCACATCTTAAGATGACAGAAATTCAGAGATTAACTGGCTGACTGCCCAACAATAGCAGAAAATTATAAGGATTTTTTGTGCAATTTCTTTAAACAGTGATAAAAATTAAGTAATAAGAAAAAGTAATTTAACAAATTACGATGAGTATTCCGAAAATGATATTTTCAATGACTAAAATTTTAAACTTATAAATAAATTCTATGTTAAATAAAAAGAATATTGCCCAGTTAAACTGATGGCATTGAGTTCACAGGCTACACATACTAATTGTACATAAAAGCCTTATATTTTCAAGGGTTAATTCCGTTCGAATAGCAAATTAAGAGGGGGAAAACAGTTCCCTCCATTTCCCCATTTAACACTTAATCATTGAACCTCTTAAACTAATCACGGATATGCTTTATCATATAAAAAAACTGATAAATCTGCATAAAAATTCCATCTATATCAGTTAAGGGGAGGGGCTTCAGCCCTTCGTTCCCCCTCTTTATACTTATCCAATGAGCACCTTATACTAATCATTAAGGTGCTTTATCAGAAAGATCCTATATCTAAAATTTGAATGGAAACTGATAATTTTGCATGAAAATCCATATAAATAAATTAATGGGAGGGGCATCAGTCCCCGTTCCCCCCTCGTATACATATCGAATGAACTCCAAAAATTAATCAGGGAAGCATCTTATCAGAATATACATGTATCCAAAATTTCAAGTGAATCGAATATTTTCATCATGAGTTATCGTATTATGTACATACAGAATGGATGGGCATATAAGCTCCCAAGCTTTGATAGCCTGTGAGCTAAAAAATAATCATTTTTCTGATCAAAACCTGGCTTACATAAAAACAGACTCATATATTACATACACCATGTATAACATTTATTCCTGGACTCATCATAAACAAATTTTAAATGAAATTTCAGTTTAAAATTTCCATAGAAGGAGTATTTAAACTTCTAAACATTGCACATTTTCAATTTTTACATTGTTATATAGGGGGAAAATATACTTTTAAATTCCATTTGCTTGAAAGCTGTCTCTCAATTTATTTTTGAGTTATTTATTTACTTATTTTATTTTATTTATATTTTATAGTTTTTAATAATTTTGTCATTGTGACAACAGAAAAATTCCATTTCTGAATATTAAATATGGACCAATGAAAAAACGGCTAAAATCCAGACATCACAAGATTTCATAATGCTTGAGAAATTTCTACTCTCGACCGACAGAAACAACCATTTTCCAAATGGTTAATAAAAGATAGAAAGAAAAAAAAAACAAGAGAGAGAAAGAGGTATTTATATTTTTTTTCTATCATCACAAGACATTTAATTTCTTAATTTTCCATTTAATAAACCATTTTATATTAATTTTACTGCATTAATTTCTAATATAACAATTATTTTGAAATAAACAATTTTATATTAATTTTGCTATGTTAATTTCTAATTTAACAATTGTTTTGACGTAAGAAGTTTTTAAAAAAATAAGTGCTTTGCTTAAAACAACTTTTAAATATTATGCTTTTATGGGAATATATTGTACTTATGGTATCAGGCTTGGATTCTGAGATTTTTAAAAATATAATGCCCCTTGAAAAACAAATTAAGGTAGGGTTTAGCTTCTCCATTCCCCCCCCCCTTAATACTTAACGATTAAACTCCCAAAATTAATCAAGGATATGCCTCATGAGAATGAACCTATATCCAAAATTCGAAGCAAATTGGATAATTCTGCATAAAAACTCATTTATCTAATTTAAGAGGATAATCTCCTGTTCCACCCTTTATACTTAACCAGTCAACATCTAAAACTATTCAGGGATTCCCCTTATCTAAAAGAACCTATATTCAAATTTGAAGCAAATCAGATAATTCTGGGTGAAAAATCCATTTCCCTAAATTAAGGGGGCTGGCCTTCCATCCTCCCCTTCATATTTAACCAATAAACCACAAAAAAAAAAAAAAAAAAAAAAAAAAAAAAAAAAAAAAAAATAGGTAAGTGCCTTATATCCAAATTTGTAGTGAATCTGTAAATTCTGTGTGAAAAAGACATTTACCTAAATTAAGGGGTATTACCCTCATTCATCCACCTTTATATTTAATGAACTAACATTCAAAACTAATTATGGAGACAACTTATAAGAATAAACTATATCAAAAATTTGAATGAAATCTGAAATTCTGCATGAAAAACCCATTTATGTAAATTAAGGAGGAATTAGTACCCCTCCCCTTATACTTATCCAATGAACTCCCAAAAGGAAAGCACCTTATCAGAATAAACATATAATCCAAAATTTGAAGCAAATCGGATATTTTTATCATGTGTTATCACTTATCCAATGAATTCCCAAAAGGAAAGCACCTTATGAGAATAAACATATAATCAAAAATTTGAAGCAAATCAGATATTTTTATTATGTGTTATCACATTACCTACATACATACAAAATTTGTGGGTACATTAGTTCTCAGGCTTTGATAGCCTATGAGCTAAAAATCTATGCACAGCAATTAAATATTTTTTCTATACTTATACATTAGAAACTCACAGTATGCAGACTACTTTTATGCTTTTTTGCTCATTTTGTTTATTTCAACTAGGGAGAAGGGAGTAAAGAGAGAGCACTTTCAAATGTAAAATGAGTGAAAACTGTATTTTAATTTACAGACTTATGATTTTTTTAATCCAAATAGCTTGATTACGGAATAATACATGAATATTTTGATCAATTATTTTGAATTTTTTAAGAAAAACCACGATCCCCAGCCACCGTCTTAGGATTGGCATTTACACTAGTAATTGATAATCAAATATGCATAATAAACATAAGATGCATGTTTTAACTTCAGTAAAATTTGTAACAACCTCTGAAACACGAGGTCCTAAGCTACAACTTAGTTTAATTCATATGAAAATGAAATCACTCCTGTGTTCAGAATCCAATACTATAGCAATGTTGGTTTTTGATATCCACAGGAAATATTAAACAAGTCATCTAAAATATTAAGATTTATTTAACATAATATAATGTATATTCTAAAAAACTAATGTTGTTGCTGCTGTAATTGAATTTATTGTGACATTTTCACTTTCTTGGCTTATCCTACAAAAAATATTACATATAAAAACTTGAAAACTGTTAGTTTAATAGAGAAATGTATAACAAACATGTTGAAGCAGACAGTTTCTAAATTTAAGCATTACTTTAAGTGCTATATACTGTTAAATTTAATAAAAAATAGTTCAGTTATACAAGTTTTATAGGATTAACATCTATGCATAACAATTTAACTATTTTTTACAGACATGCTATTGATTAGATTATGGTAAGCAGAGTCAATTTTTTTAATAAAATTTTAGATTCAGTTAATCCCTGATATAAGTTAGTGCTGATCACTTTTTGATGTAAATCACTCAATAGGTGGTGCATCTATGTTCTATTCTTCATGATTTCCACAGTAGCTGTATTTCAAGAACTAATGCACGAATTTTCCATCGAAATTCAGATTCAGTTAGTCCTGAAATTGGTCTTCATTAGTTTTTGGAATAAATTGCCCAACAGATGGTGCTGCTATGCAGATTTTTTTATGGTTTCTGCAATAGCTCTATTTCAAAAACAAATGCACAGATGTTGCTGATTAGATTTTGGTGAAAATTAGCTAACTGGTGGTGCTGATATCCTACATTTTTAAATTATTATTATCATGCATAAGATACAAAAAAGTTTTGGGATTGCCACATCTGACCAGTTAAAATGTGCAATTGATCTTAATTAACGAACCACAAAAACAGTTTCAGCTGTGCACTGGTGAATGGAGTCTCGAGAATGCAAAATCCTAAACTGATTACAGAAGACTCACTGGTTGTGGTATCATTCAATCTTTTATAATTGAATAAAGTTTGAAACAGACAAAATTAGCATGTGTTTAGAGCAGTTACAGAAGTCTTATAAGTCTATACAAAGATTGGCGAGTGTAGATTGTGAATTACGGTGTTCCCTAGTTTCTCGGTTCTTAAAAAAATGTAATGCTGTCAGTGCCGCTTGTCAATGAATTTTATGTTTCTTCCTTTGTTAACATAAAAAAAAAAAAAAAAAAAAAAAAAAAAAAAAATACTGCATACAAGAATTTGAAAATTGGTGGGATTATAGACAAATGTTTGATAAACACACTAAAGCAGACTGTTTAAAAATCAAATAATTATTTTAAGAGCTATTTAATGTTGAAATTGTTAAAATTGTTCCATTAAAAGAGTTTTATAAAAGAAAAAACTAAATACAGCAATTGAATTATTTTTTCTAAGCTTATATATTAGAAATTCACAGTATGCAGACTACATTGTTTTTTTTACACATTTTGTTTATTCATCTAGGGGTGCTCTCCACTCCAACCCCTACATAATTACTTCACAATACCGATTGGTACCTCTATTTTCTAATCAACTCTAGACGCAATTGTTTTGCTATTCCATTCTTGATCATTTCATGATCCTTTATTTTCTATACATTAAATTTTGAGATTCCACTTGGTAAAAATGCATCCTTGCCTCCCTCTAATTTTGACATGCTCTCATTTTATACTTTTTTTATTATGTGTTATAAACTATCTTAAAGTTCAATCACATTGCATTGTTATATTTTCTATTTTGTTTGTGCCTATCAATTTTATTCATGCTATTTCTTATTCTGTTAGTACCTTCATCTTTAATTCTTGTGATACTTTTTATAACAATGTAATGTAAATAAGAAATTGTATTTTTTAAAGTTTAAATATATTTTATAGAAAAAAGGGGGAAAGCTTTAGCATTAAATAAATTATTTGAGTTTAAAAGATTGACGTCTTTTGGTACATTTTACAGTGATAATTAATGTCTGCACTATATTTTGAAAGCTGGGGTATTAAAGTAACTTTCTTTTAACGCTTTAAGTAACTGTTAGGAATTCATAAATTAATATATCCGTTTATTCACAGAAAATCGTTTGCAAATTTGCTATTGTGATATTTAATTTATTTATAAGACGCGACTCGTTGCTATGGAAGCAAAGCTGTTTTTTCGTCTGCTTTGCTTTTATATTTTTTATCTTACGAGATGAGTTAAAAGTTTAGATAAAAAATGTTGGCATCAATTTTTGATGGAATGAAAAAGAATTTTTTTAGAGAGAATGTTTATATTTTTTGTTTGTCGGGCATGTCTTGAGTTTTATTGAAGAATTATGTTATTTTTATGAAAAGGCACGCAGAAATCCATATAGGATCATCTTTCCAGTTTTTAGTATGATGATCAAAAATTATCAAGGTAAAAGCATTTATATTTTGTACATATTATACATTTTGTACATAGTATGTAAATAATTTGAATTCAATATTTCTTTATTCTATAATTCTAAGTATGTAATAAAATTTATTAAAAGAAAAATTCAAGAATATTTAGAAGATTTTTGAACCCAAATAAGTTTTGATTGTTTACAAAAACAATCTGGCGCCCCGAGCACGGACCTTTGAATAATAATGTTGAGATATTGAATTGTTTTTATAGCGTATAGTATTTTCATAAGCTGTTGCTACTTACTTTTTCTAAGATGAATAAGTTAAAGAAAAAGCGTACACCGCTACGTCCGTCAATTACCAGAACTTTAAATGTTTTGAATGAAGAAATTAACAGCGAGTCATTAGATAAGGGTAAAATTTCAGACGATTTTAGTAAATTAGAAAGTTTGATTCATGAAATTAAATCTATTGATGAAGCTATAATTGAACTCATGTTAGATGATGATAAATGCGATGAAGAGGCTATTGAAAATGAAGTAGTGGAAAATGAAAGTTATTCAGATCAATTTATTACCATTAAGCGTAAAGTTAGTGAAGCATTGGGTACAAATAAACGTAATCAAGATGATAGTGTAAGAAGCACAGATCACGGTTATTCCTGTTAGTTTAACATTACGAAGACGTAATGTATTGGGGTTTAAAACATATATATAGCAGAGTGCTAAAGTACAGTTGAAAGCGTTATTGCTGTTTTTATCAAAACCCCCAAAAATTAAATTATGTTAACTATGATAAATAAAGATATTGTTAATTTAAATTAATATTTAAATTAAATGTAAATACTTTAAACAAAAATAAAGATAACATATTTAAAAATAAATATCTATTTATTAAATTTCAATATATATTCAACAGAAACATATTTAATCTATATCATAATAAAACAATTAAATCCATTAAAATCTTTAAATCACATAACATTTACCCATAAGATTAATTTATTTATAGAGGAGAATATTTAAAAAGAAAAAAAAATTAGACTCACGACATGATTGCTTTTTATGCATACTAACAACCAACAATCCAGGACATTGATGCAGATATTTAATCCATTCCAAGGAAGATCCTACTACTTCATTAATGGAAGTGCTTTACCTAGGAAATGGCCTGACACAAGAAAAATACACTTGTCCTTATCATCGGCATACTTCAGCCTCTATGGTAATTACATAACAGCAAGTCTCTACTTGAGAATATGACGATTACCAGTTCAAGCAGGGAAAGAGGTTTACACGAACTACGACTTTCACTCTTCCCGATAAACTCTTTAAATCACCTCAAAGGCATTTAAAAATCAAACAACATGGCTCGTCGATTCACATCAGGAGATAACAGCCAGAGCTCTTTATAACACCAAGATGACTCACACTAAAAGTCCTTTAACAAGGAAGACGAACTTAAAAGCAGGAACTCAACTGAACTATATCATCTTTAAATATTTTCTATACTGACCAGACAGCTGATAAACTTTACTCAAAACATTAAAACGGCCAAACAAACAGCGGCTGATAGAAAGCGTGAATGAACTGACAAGAACCTGCCCGCTATTCTATTTATATCTTATCGGCAGTTTAAAACGAAACTCTACGCATGACAGCTCATCCTTCTACCAGTTTCCAGAACGTCATATGCAAAACTAAAGATGACGTGGATTGCGATGCGATCTACGATCGCGACGCCATCTGTTATTGCTTCTATGAGTTACTCAATTAAACAACTGGGATTAGATCAGGAATTACATACGGAAGTTTAATATGTTGCCAGTGTTTATAAAGAACAGACAGGTGTTTTTAGAAACAAGTTTCTTTTAAATTTATTGACCATAGAATTATACTTTATAAGAAAATGACTATGTTTGGAAAAAGGTAAGTTAAATTTATTTAGTTACTTTAATAAAGTTATTTTAAATAAACTATTGAAATGACTTGTATCTTTAAAAGATTATGACAGCTATGGTAAGTTAAATAGAAGTAATTAACTTATGGAAATAATTAATATAGGTACTTAATAAATGAATTAATAAAGATATTTAATTTGAGAAGTATTATAAATTAGTGCAAGGGTGATAAGAAAAAGGTCCTAATATATCTGACAATTCCAAATCAAAGCATTATAAATTACCTAAACTAAATATTAAGCCATTCGATTCGCAGTTAATAAATTATCTTTCATTTTGGTCCCAGTTTCAGAAAATTCATGAAGACATAGATTTGGATAATAGTGACAAATTTCAGTATCTTATCCAATCGGTAGAACCTGGAACCAGTGCCAGGCGTTTGTTAGAGAGCTATCCAATGACCGCAGTTAATTACCCCAAAGCTGTCGAGGCATTTCAAGAGCGTTTTGGGAATAAAGATTTACTAATAGAAGTGTACGTAAGAGAATTCCTGAAATTGGTTGTAGCTAATGTACGCACGGAAAAGATAAACTTCCATTATCAAATTTATTTACAAAAGTTGAGGCATATTTAAGATCGTTAGAATCAATGGGTTTAAGTTTAGAAAGCAATTCGGCGTGGCTCTGTCCCATGATAGAATCTAGCTTATCGGAAGATGTATTAAAAGCATGGCAGCAATATAATATTTCAATCACATCAAACATTGTTAGTAATAACAAGTTGGAAATTGCACGTGAAGCGTAGCAAATTAGGTGCGTTCGTACGATAACGAAGTTTTAAAAATATTACTTTCATATGTCAATCTCATAAAATTGTAAATAGTGAATTACAATTAAAACGCTCATCAAACAATGCTCTTCCTATACCATTATATAATGTAATACTTTTGTGTGGCCTTGTAAATCAATAACAAATGTTCTTTGCACCACAAATTATGTATGATGTATATTATAATATGTACTTTATAGTTGCATATAAATTTTATTAAGTTCGTATGAGTGTAACACGATTAAAATGCATTTGAAACATTTTTCCCATTGACCGTAATGTAACGGAATACTTTTGAGTGTCCCTATAATTGATCTATAAATCCGATTTTCATAAAATTTGAAATAACTCGACAAAATTATGTAATAATTATGTAGTTTAAATTTCAAACGTATAGAATATATTTGAAACTTTTTCCTAATTGACCATAATGTAACTGAATACTTTTGATTGCGCCTGTAATTGATCTATGCACACGATTATCAAAATATTTGAAATAACTCGACAGAATTATGTAATAATTGCGTATTATAAATTTCAAACGATTAAAATGCATTTGAAACTTTTTTCCCCATTGACCGTAATGTAATGGAATACTTTTGATTGCCCCTGTAATTGATCTATGCATCCGATTTTCATATAATTTGAAATAATTCGACAAAATTATGTAATAATTATGTATTTTAAATTTCAAACGTATAGAATATATTTGAAACTTTTTCCTAATTGACCATAATGTAATTGAATACTTTTGATTGCCCCTGTAATTGATCTATGCACACGACTATCAAAATATTTGAAATAACTCGACAGAATTATGTAATAATTGCGTATTTTAAATTTCAAACGATTAAAATGCATTTGAAACTTTTTTCCCCATTGACCGTAATGTAATGGAATACTTTTGATTGCCCCTGTAATTGATCTATGCATCCGATTTTCATAAAATTTGAAATGACTCGACAAAATTATGTAATAATTATGTATTTTAAATTTCAAACGATTCGGTTGGGTAGTTTTTACGTTGTTATATGCGGACGGACAGACGGACGGACAGACGGACGGACTGAACGACAACTATAGGTGCTACGTATTATATAATTACGAACGCACCTAATAATGCATTGTCAACAAAAGCAAATATAGTAAGATTGATGGAATTTCTGAAACAAGAAGTTGCAAACGAGGAAAGATTCAAATTAGCCAAATCGAGTTTTATAGAGCTGGGCTCTAAAGACAAACCTAAAGAAAAGTTAAGAAAAGCAGAAAGTAAAATACCTACTGCAGCAGGGCTATTTAGCGCAAAAGAACGCCTTTGTTTATTTTGCAGTAAATCTCATGAAAGCAAGGACTGTGTTAGGGCTAGATCTCTTTCCTTTAATGAACGGAAGGCCAAAATTAAGAATAAAAATTGCTGTTTAAAATGTCTTCGTTTTGGTCACCACGCTAAAGTTTGCAAAGTTTTTATTCGTTGCCACGTTTGTTCTAAACCCCATACTGAGTTATTATGCCCTGAAATTTCAATGTGTAAAGAACCAGAAAATACATCTAAGACCCCAGAAGTAATTCAAAGCACTATAGCAAATAAGCAGTGTTCTGCTGAAATAGCCCTTATGACTTTAGAAATAGTTATTAAAGGTCGAATAACAAAGAAAGTACGAGCGTTACTTGATTGTGGGTCGCAAAAGAGCTATATTTTAAAAGGTACAGCTGAAGAGTTAGGTTTACATCCCATTTCTTCTGAAGCTATTGTGCATACATTGTTTGGTGGTACGCAAACAGAAGCTAAATCTCACAATAAATTCCAAGTTGAGTTAAGTTCTTCTGATAGACAGAAACAAACCAAAGAAGTCTTAGAACTTTTGGATCAAGATATAATTTGTAATAATATTCCTTGGATACCGAAAGAATCAGTAATTAAAGAGCTTAAACAAAATAAACTATGGATCACAGATTTAGGAACAGGAAGTCCAAAAATTGAAATTTTGATTGGAAGCGATTATTACGGACAACTTCTTACAGGTCGAGTAAAACAGTTAAAGAGCGGTCTTACAGCAATAGAGACGAAGTTTGGATGGACACTTTGTGGTCGTTTAGAAAGTACGTCACAGTCTTGTCTAAATTATGGAAATATGTTTATCACGAACCTAGCGTTAAAAGATATGAAGATTCCAGAATTATGGAAGTTAGAGACAATCGGTATAACAGATCCCTGTCAAACTTTGTCTAAAGCAAAAGAAGAAGAACTCGCTCATGATAATTTTATAAAAGAAGTTGATAGAAATATAGAAGGTCGCTATATTGTAGGTCTTCCTTGGATTAACGGCAACGAAGATTGATAAATTCAACAAAAAAATTAAATTCAATGAAAATGTTTGAAGAATATGCTAAAGTTTTCTATGAATGGGAAGAAGAAGGCGTTATAAGTAAAGTACCAGATGAAACACTCAAGATTCCAGGACATTTTTTACCTCATCATCCTGTCATCAAACCAGATAGTCTTACTACAAGTGTTCGACCAGTTTTTGATGCATCGTGTAAGGTAGGGAGGTCTCCTTCTTTAAATGATTGCCTCTTCAAAGGACCAAACCTCATTGAACAAATTCCTGCAGTGTTAATAAGATTTCATGAGAAAGCTATTGGGGTAGTAGCCGATATAAGAAGAGCATTTCTTCAAATTGAAATCAAAGAATCAAATCGGCATTTCTTGCGATTTTTATGGTGGAAGAGTCCTGACGAATTTCAAGTTTATCAATACAATACAGTAGTTTTTGGAGCAACTTGTAGTCCATTTTTGCTAGGTGCAGTTACAAGATATAATTTGAGTAATGTTGATGAAGAAAACAAACAGATAGCTGAGAAGATTATGAAATCATACTATATAGATAACTGCGTCACTTCAGTCGACAATGTGCCTGAATTAGAAAATTTTATTTCAAAATCTACAGAAATCATGACTAACTTTGCCTTGAAAGCGTTTAATTGTATTTACATACCAGTAAAGTATCGGACCGACTCTTCGACTGTTCTCGCTTGGATTCGAAGAAATGATCAATGGGGAACGTTTGTAGGCAATAGAGTTAGAGAAATTTGTAAATTTTCCGAATCTCAACAGTGGAACTTCGTACTTGGTCATCTCAACCCTGCTGATCTACCTTCTCGCGGATGTAGTCCAGTGTCGGACTGGATCAGTGTAAAGGGCGCAGACCTTGGATTTTCAGAGGGCGCAAGATTTTTAACGAACTCAAGTCAGTTTTATTTCCTTGAGCTGTATATGATCTGACAAACTTAAACATATCAATTTCTAATTCTAGATAGAACACTTCGTTGTATTCTTCGTACATGTTTAAAAGTTCCATCAAATCTATTCAATAGTACACGCAACTTTTTAAAGTAAATCGTGTAATATCTAAAAGCTTGAGCAAGTTACACAGTTTACATTATTGTAGATGAGTGTAAGGCTTTCTTAATTTCTTTTATCGATAAATACCTTGCAGGGAAAAAAAACATCAGCTAAACCAATTTTCCTAAAAATGACTGTATATAAAAAATGTAGGCATAAGTTGATTTAGAATAAGATTTATTATTAAATGCTTTTCATATATTTTGCTTTAGAGGATGCCCACAGGTTAAAGCAAAAACACACCCGCTGATTTTTCAAATGGTGACATTCACTTTCACAATCCTGTTTAATTCCTTGCTAACCAGGAAACAAATATAGTTTATATATGCTTATCTTAAATCATAATACAGTTTTAAAACAAAAAACAAATTGTGTTAACAGTTTATTCTTAAACTTCGTAAAATAAATAGAAGATCTTACAATTAGTTACCAGTAAAACGCAAATGATCTTTCAGAAATTACTCTCAAAGTTGGTGTTTTGAGCCGAATTTTCGGACGAAAGGAGAAAAAAACGATCAAAAAGAAGAGAAAATATGTTGTTACGCGACCCGAAATCACTTATTCCTATAAATAATATATCAAAAAATATTAAAGCGTCTTTCGATTCCAAATGCATCGTTAACCTTGTCAATTACGCCTTTACGCACGTTAAAAAATTAATAAGTAAATGTGTCAGAAATTGTCGCACTTGTTGAGCAATGAGTGTTCTTGTGAACCGCCTTAATGATACTCATATTTTAAGAACTAATGCACGGAATTTCACCAGACTTAATATTCTTGTGCTAATATGAAACTTTGATGTAAATTTGTACTGATAAGGTTTTCGTGTAGATCATATTCAGGTGGCGTTAGCACGCTGCATTTTTTACGATTATCGCGATAGCTCTATCTGAAAAACAAATGCATGAAATTTAATAAAATTTTCATATTCTGTTTCACTTTCATATAAATAGATCTTCATTAGGTTTGGATATATACAGTGCGACAGATCCGATTTTAGACTCTGTGGGCTGGAGTTTTGATTGCAGACATCTAAGAGGAAGGTGCCGAAGTTCAATTATTTGTTTTGAAATGTGTTATGCTTACATCTCATTTTAAAATGCATACAATTCAATGAAACTATAGTTAGAATCTTTTTGATGGTGATGAGATAGATTGTCATTTAGTTTTGGCACTATAGTAGCACGGCTTGCCACAGGCGACTATTTTTTAAATTCTAACTGGCGCCACTCTCTCAAAACTAAATTTTTAATATACGTTAAAATTATTGTTTGAAAAATATTGGTGCAAACAGTATATAAAAATAGTCGCTTGTGGCTTGTAATACCAAATTTTGAAGTACAATATGTATGAGATAAATGAAAGTTTTGGGATTACTACATCCGACTAGTTCTATTCTTTCGTTTTCTATAGACGAAAGTATTGTAATAGAATTTTTTTTCGTTTTAGTGATCAGAGATTTCCAAAAACAAGTTTATACAAAATGTGTACTGTCTGTGTGTCTTTCGCATTGTACCACCCAAAAAGTGTACGAAGTTATGCATAGAATTGAACCAAATATTTTACGTATGTTTTTGGTTGTGGCAAGCAGGTACTCCTTTAGTTTAAAAATATTCCGCCGGAAAAGGGCGCTATAATAGACATTTGCGCCATGTTCAATATTGTACCATCGAAAAATGTCTGAACTTATGCATAGAATCGAACCAAATTTTATGTATATATTTTTACTTTCTTCTATCTTCAATAGAAGAAAGTATTGTAATCGAAATTTTTTCGACTTCCGGTTTTCGATGGATTTACACGTTTTAGGGGTCAGAGATTCCAAAAAACATGTTTTTAGAAAATGTCTGTCTGTCCGTGTCTGTGTGTCTGTATGTCGCCATTCTACCATCAAAAATTGTATGAAGTTATGCATAGAATTGAACCAAATTTTTTGTGAATGTTTTTGGCTGTGGCAAGCAGGTCCTCCTTGAGTTTTAAAATATTCCGCCAGAAGGGGGCGCTGCAATCGCGATTTTTGTGCTGTTTTCAATATTGTACCGACCAAACGTATATGAAGTTACGCATCAAATTGAACAAATTTTTTGTGTAAGTGTATGATTATGGCTAGTTGGTTCTCCCTGAATTTGAAAAAAATCCGTCGGAAGGGGGCGCGGCAATCGCGATTTTTGTGCCATTTTCAATATTGTACCGACCAAAAGTATATGAAGTTATCCATCGAATTGAACCAAATTTTTTGTGTATGTGTATGACTATAGCTAGTTGGTCCTCCCTGAATTAGAAAAACATCCGTCGGAAGAGGGCGCTGCAATCGCGATTTTTGTGCCATTTTCAATATTCTATCGACCAAAAGTGTAAGAAGTTATGCATCGAATTGAACGAATTTTTTTGTGTAAGTGTATGGCAATGGCTAGTTGGATCGCCCTGAATTTAAAAAAAATCCGCCGGAAAGGGTAGCTGCAATCGCGAATTTTATGCCATTTTCAATATTGCACCACTTAAAAGTGTATGAAGTTAGTTCTAGAACTGAACTAAATTTTTTGTATATGATTATTTTTTGGTAAGGCAAGTAATTCCTCCCTGAATAAAAAAAAATCATTCTATTGTCCATCGGCTCGTACAGAGACGGAAATTCGTTTTTACTCCGATTAATTGATTGAAGCAGAAATTTAAGATGAAAATCAAAGTTGGTATGGTATTGAATTAAAATTATTAAAGCATTAAAATGAATAACTATTTTTTTAAATATTAAAATGTACGTATGAGATAGAAGAAAGTTTTGGGATTGGCACATCCAACTAGTAATATTATAATTTTTATGTGTATGGCTAAAACTAACAGCTCCTCCGTATATTTCCAAAAAATTCACCGGATACGCGCGCTATAATTGCGATGTCTGAGGTATTTACATTATTGTACCATCAAAAAAAATGTATGAAGTTATGTATAGACTTGAAGAAAAAATTTTGTATATGTTTTTGGCTGTGGCCAACAGGTCTTCCCTCAATTCGAAAAACATTTGTCAAAATGAGGCGCTGTAAAACAATTTTTGTGCTCTTTTCATTATTGTACTATCTAAAAGTGTATAAAATTATGCATAGAATTGAACCAACTTTTTGGTGTATGTTTTTGGTTTAACTTGGAAATATTCGACTGGAAGGGGGCGATGTAATAGATATGTCTATGTTATTTTCCTTATTGAATTACCGAAAAGTGCATTATGAAGTTATGCGTATAATTAAACCATTTTTTGTGTATCTTTTTGACTTTGGCAAGCAAATTCTCTTTGAATTAAAAAAAATAATAATCTGCCTGAAGGAAGCACTTTTATAGCGATATCTGCGTGATTATCATTATTGACCACCGAAAAAATATAAAGATGAAAATAATGATGAATGAAACATAAAAATATGCATAGAATAGTACCATTTTTTTTCATGTTTTTGGCTATAGGCAGCAGTTTTTCCTTGAATTTGGAAATCATTCCACGGAAAAAAAAAGCACTGTGATTGCAATTTTTGTGTAATTTTCTTGATTTTTTTATAGTTCTATTGTCTATTGGCGGCTCATATAAGACGAAAAATTGCGTCCTGCTAAGAGGGCACTTCGTAAACAGCTGATGACAACTGAATAAGGAAAACTACTGATTTTAACAAATATCATGATCTACATTATTTCGTTTTCACCCCGATTAACTAACTGAAAGAGAAATTTAAACGAAAATCAAAGTTTGATGATAAATTATTAAAATTGAATTTTTAACACTTTCTTGAAATTAAAATGTTTGAGATAGAAGAAAGTTTTCGGATTGGCACATTCAACTAGTTTTTTTCTGAAGTTGTTTTTCAAAAAGCACGATTATAGGTGCATTCAAACGGCAACAAGGGAAGGGAAGGGCTTGTAAAAAGACTGAAAATATGCAAAATATGTGGTTAAAATCTAAAAGATATCATTCAATGAAGCTATGAAAAAAAAATCTTCCAGGGCGTCATGGCTTCTAAATTTCTCGTTGGATAAATGTTTTCCCTTGTAATTTCATTCAAAGATGATGTCCCTTCCGATCCTGAAATTGTTACGATGCATCTTTAATTTCATTGTGAAAATAAAAAATGTCTCTTTTGTGTTGTCTGTCAATTAACTGAGGATTATTCAAAAATGAATTTTTAGAATTTAGTATGCTAATCAGAAGGAATAAAAGCAAAAAGTGAAAAAATATTGGAGCGGCTCAGATACTTAGGGGCGCAAAATTTTTTCTGGACAAGGGCGCACCGGCCCTCGGGCCGATGGACCGGCGGGCCAGTCCGAGCCTGATGTAGTCCTAAACAGCTGCTGAAGATGAGATGGTGGGAGGGACCAGAATGGTTGAAGTTATCAGAAAAAAATTGGCCACATTCAGAAACAAGCCCCAACGAAGAATTAGTAATGATGGAAAAGAAGAAAACTGCAGTACCTACTCTTTTATGTTCTAATTCACATGAATTTATGATATATAGTAGAATTTCAAAATTTGGTAGATTTATTAATGTCGTATGTTGGGTGAAGAGATTCATAATGAAGTGCAGAAATCGAAATATATGTTTTCCACCAGAATTGTTGATTGGAGAAAAGGAAGATGCGGAAAGGTCGCTCTGGTCAATAATACAATCTGAAAGTTTTGGTAATACTACTGATGCAATAAAAGGATTAAAGGTTATGAAAGATCAAGAAGGATTGTTGAGAGTAAAAACAAAGATATTAGAGCGGGATGACGAGTTTTCTTTCAGATATCCAATTTTATTACCATCGAAACATCATGTAGTGAATTGTCTGATTCAAGAATGTCATTTAAAGAATTGTCATGCTGGACTTCAAACAGTTGGATCCATTTTAAGAGAAAAATATTGGATAATTTCTTCTAGACGCAGCATTAGAAGTCAATTGTCTATGTGTTACAGATGCAAAAGATACTCTGCAAAACCATATACTACACCTCCAATTCACCTACCTCTAGATCGAGTCAGAGATTCTAAAGTTTTTGAAGTTGTTGGAGTTGATCTTTTTGGCCCTCTTTTCGTAAAGCAAAGATCCAAAGTTTGGGTTGTACTTTTTACATGTGCAGTATATAGGGCAATACATTTGGAACTTGTATCCAGTCTCTCAACAGAAGGATTCATTCAATCACTTCGAAGATTTATATGCAGGAGAGGAAGGCCAACTACTATATACTCTGATAATGGCTCAAATTTTAGAGGAACCAACAATCTTTTAAAATCACTGGATTGGAAGGCAATAGTTTCTTCAAAAGAACTGTCTCCTATTAAATGGAAGTTCATCCCTCCAGCAGCAGCTTGGTGGGGTGGATGGTGGGAGCGTCTGATTAGATGTGTTAAAATTCCCTTGATCAGAACACTCGGCACTTCAACTTTAACTTTTGAAGAACTTATGACTGTTCTATGTGATGTCGAAGCAACAGTAAATAAAAGGCCTCTAACCTATATCTTTGAAGAAACAGATAAATTTGTACCTTTGACTCCATCATCATTTTTGCAAGACATTGAAGAAATAGGTGTTCCTGATTTAGATGCAATAGATTCAAAGAAACTTCAATCTAGATATAAACACTGTCAAAATATTCGGCAACAACTTAGAAATAGATTTAGAAAAGAATATTTAGCTGAATTGGTCCAAAAATCAAAACAGAAAGGACAAGCTGTCAGACTAGGTGAAGTAGTCTTGATAGAACTAAACCAAAAGAGACTTCATTGGCCTATAGGAAAAATTGTAAAGATTTTCCCAAGTCGAGATGGAGCAGCTAGAGTGGCTGAAGTTAAAACAAGTTCAGGGACCTTGGTGCGTCCACTTCGTAAACTGTACTCATTAGAGATATCAAGTCCCGATGACCCTGTAATACAGACTGTGAGTAATAGTAAAACTAGAAGTGGCAGAGTAGTAAAGAGACTTGTGAAATGACTTTTTCTAGAACTCTGAACTGATTTTTCTAGAACTCTGAAATGACGTTTCTAGAACTCTAAATGTTTCATTATTATATTATTATTGTTTAGTTATTATCTTTATTTATTTATATATTTTTTATTTTGAATTAGGGTTTAATTTGATCAAAAGTGATCTTAAGTTTAATTTGGCTTCCGCCTAAATTAAAGGTGGGAGTATGTTAGGAATTCATAAATTAATATATCCGTTTATTCACAGAAAATCGTTTGCAAATTTGCTATTGTGATATTTAATTTATTTATAAGATGCGACTCGTTGCTATGGAAGCAAAGCTGTTTTTTCGTCTGCTTTGCTTTTATATTTTTTATCTTACGAGATGAGTTAAAAGTTTAGATAAAAAAAGTTGGCATCAATTTTTGATGGAATGAAAAAGAATTTTTTTAAGAGAGAATGTTTATATTTTTTGTTTGTCGGGCATGTCTTGAGTTTTATTGAAGAATTATGTTATTTTTATGAAAAGGCACGCAGAAATGCATATAGGATCATCTTTCCAGTTTTTAGTATGATGATCAAAAATTATCAAGGTAAAAGCATTTATATTTTGTACATATTATACATTTTGTACATAGTATGTAAATAATTTGAATTCAATATTTCTTTATTCTATAATTCTAAGTATGTAATAAAATTTATTAAAAGAAAAATTCAAGAATATTTAGAAGATTTTTGAACCCAAATAAGTTTTGATTGTTTACAGTAACAACATTGCTAAACTGTCTAAATTAAAATGTACATTTATACATACAAGAGAGATTTATTTCATATGTCAAGATGATCTTTTAAACAGGGCTCGAAAAATAGCGATCCCTGGGAACCCAGAAATCCTTTCCGGGAATGCATATTTTATCACTAAGGTTCCCGGCTGGGAACCTAACCTTTCGCGATGTCCGCTAGCAATGCTGAGGAAGCATTATAATGCATACATTAAAGAAAAAATTGGCAAAAAAAAATAGCTCTTAAACCGCCCGGGGGATGCATAATATCATCAAAATATTACGGGAAAAGCCCGAATTTCAATGAAAGAATAGCAGAAAAAACGCAAATAATTTCATTTAAGGATGGCAAAAAACGGAACATTTCGTCAAAAAGTCACAAAACAGCAAATTTCATCAAGAAATCGTGAAAAAGTGGCACATTTCGTTAAAAAATCGTGGAAAACAACAAAATTTGTAAAAATATCACAAAAAAATGGCAAATTTCATTTTAAAATATCTAAAAGACAACAGATTCCGTTGAAAGATCACATAAGGCATGAAGCAATGCAAATTTCACTAAAAAATCATGAAAAAGGCAAATTTCATAAAGATTTTCTTTTGAAAAGTGACAGGCTTCGTTAAAACATCGTAAAAAAACCGGCAAGTTTCCGTCAAACATTGCGATAAAATGGAAGATTTTGTCAAAAAATCACGATAAAATAGCAAATTTTGTTAAGAAATCATGGAAAACAACAAATTTCGTAAAAAAAATAAACTTGAAAAAGCAGCAAATTTCATCCAAAAATAGCAAAAAGACAACACATTTTGTCAAAAAATCGTGAAAATGCTCCAAAATTCATCAAAAAATCATGCGAAACAGCACAAATTTCATTAAAAAAATCACAAAAACGGCAAATCTAAAAAAAAAAAAAATTGAAATATGGCAGATTTTGTTAAAACATCGTGGTAAAACCAGGGTTGTTAAATACCCGGGTTTTTTCAGAAAAAACCCAACCCACTGTGTTTTTTCAGGGTTTTTGGGGTTATTGGAGGTGGTTCAATATGCTTGAAAAAAAAAAAGTACTTATTACTAAATTTAAAATAGCTAATTGATTATTACAAATATATATAAATCAATGGCAGTAATCAAAATTATGATAGATAAATTGATTATTGGTAATAATTTCTAAAGTATTTTTTATTATTACTAAATAATAGAATAAGCCAAGTAAGTCTACATGTCTACATAATTAAATTAGGATTCTAAGCATATATGGTATTTTGTTATGAGTTTCTATTGTATAACATCGAACGGATTACACATCAAAGTATTTTTTTATGGAAAAAAATTTGTTACTTACACATGCTACAGAGATTAACTAGCAACTATTTCTTTTAAAAATTGTGATGGTATAATTAGAACATTTCTTTTCTTTGGGGTGGGGAGTGATGGTTATAAACTTTATGAGTGGTGTACTGATATTAAGAAATATATTACAATATATTATATATGTAATATAAAGTTGATATTTTGAGAAAACCCACTTCGGTTTTTTCAGAAAAAATCCACCTGGGTTTTTTGGGCTGGGCAAAATCATAACAACCCTGGATAAAACGGCAGATTTCATCAAAGAATCATGAAGAAACGGCAAATTTCTTTTAAAAAATCGCGGTAAAATAGAAAATTTTGTTAAGATACTCATGCATAAATTTTTTCGGGAACTTATACTTTTCATCTGGGAACCTATATATTTCATGTAGGTTCCCAGCTGGGAACCTTAAAATTTTTAGAATTTTCAAGCCCTGTTTTAAACTACTTTTGCCAATTCTAAGACTACATAAATATAAATATGTCCTTTCTAACAATAAAAATATTTTGGTGAATGTTACTAAGAAAAAGAAAAGTTTGATGAAAATTATGTCAGATTTAATATGTTACATTTAAAATCCTTTTCGTATAGCACTATTAAAAAATACAGGGAAGCAAAGATTATGTTGATTAAATTCTTTTTATAATTAGCTAACTCTCAGATGTTTAACTACTTTTATTTATATCATAATAATAATATATTCTACAACGAAAAGGTAAGAACTCATATTATAAATAATTTTTTTGCTTTTAAGATGTTACTGTATTAATAAAACATTTAAAATATATTAAAAATTCACATGTTTCAACTCCTTTCATCGAGTTATCTTCAGAATGTAATTAAAAACATTACAAACACAATGAATGTGAAAAACTGGAATAAATAATTATTGAATTGAAATTAAATATATAAATCCCTCAATATTTTCGACACTCTCCATATCCCAACAATGTAATTATCCTGCAAACCATCCAATCTCTCAATCCTGAGTTTATGAATTGAATGGATGGATGGTTTGCAGGATAATTAGATATTTCAAACATGGCAATTTCAAAAACACAGAAGGCGTTTGATATTTAATTTGAATTCAATAATTATTTATTCCAGTTTTTCACGGTCATTGTGTTTGTAATTTTTCTATTTATATTCCAAAGATGACTCTATGAAAATGAGTTTAAACATGATAATTTTTAATATATTTGAAATGTTTAAAAGTAATCTGTAACAATAACTATATCAATGTTAAATAAATTACAAAAACACAAGTAATTTTCTTATTTTTTAATAATAAGTCTAAAGAACATAATTGTCTGAGCGAAGCGAAGTCTTTATACTCAGAGATACGTAACGATATTAAAATTCAAAAAAATTCTTTCGTCAAGCAAATCTCAAAAAGTACTTGTCGGATTTTGATTCTGTTTGTACCAATAGGTACCTATGAAGGTAATCTGGTGAATGCACCTACTTTTAAAAATTAATTCCAAATAGTTTAAAAGTTATATTAAAAAAACTGATAAAAAAGCACAATTTATGTGCATACGTCACAGAAATTTGGTGAGCGTGATTTTCACCGGCTGGACATTTTCGTAGATAACCGAATCAGTACATGGAGTAAATAGTAATCATTTTCGCACTCAGAAATATTGAATGCAATAAAACATTTTAAAATTTAATCATGCAGGAAAATAAAACTGTTATTTTTTTAATTAAAAAAAATTGTCATAAAAACTTTGATTTTGAGATTTTGTGATAATCTCTTAACAGCACTTTTTGATCGCTAAAAGAATGTTTTGCATATTTCGCGTGTGAAAATTAGAAACAATTACGTTTTTAAATAAAAAGTTTCTTTTATGACATCATTTTCCCTTTATATTTATTTTCATTGCACGTTTTCTTTTAACTTATATTTTGTTTGTGTGTGGAAGTCAATTCTGGTCACTAATTTTTCGGCACGGATACCACAAGCGCATCAGATTTGGCGCAATTTTTTTCAAAGCCCATTTGGCGAAAACTCCCTTTTCAAATAACGCTTACATACACATTTTTAAATTATTTTCTATTTTCAAAAAGAACTTACAGTAAATAAAATAAAAATAATAATTAATAACTATAAAAAGAAATATTTTATATAATTAAAAGAAGGAATTGAAAGTAAATAAACATTTTATGAGAAAATAAACAAATAATAAATAAGTAAAGCCGGGTTACCATCTCAGGTAAAATAATGCCATTTTGACGCCAATTATGTACCCTGGTGCATATGTGACATTTTTCCCCATTTTTCATCCGTTTCCTGTTGGCATACAACTTTGAAATATGGAGTATGTATGCATACCTGGGAGCAATACTGGAATTAGACATTGATTTTTTTTAATTCGATCCAAAAAGGGGCAACGGGGCTATTTTTTAAAGTTTTATACAATTTATACTGCATAAAGGAGCCACTTACCTATTTCTATATACCATAAGAAGTAAGTGATATGTAAAAACAATTATAGTATACATGAATAAAATACTTGAGATAATATACTAGAGATAAAAGCACCGGGTTTGGCGAGATTTTTTATGCCAATTAGGCGAAAACATCGTTTTGATTACCAGATGCATATAGCATGCTATAACAACATGTTATTTATTTATTTCAAAATGAAAAAAAAAAAGGAATAAATGAAACATTTCCTGTTATTAAAAAAGATATAACAATCAATAAATGATAATATTTTTAGAACAAACAATTTATTATAACATTTATATGATAACCAGAATGTTAGGCAACTAAACGCCATTTTGGCACCAATTAGGTACCTCGGTGTATATAGGGCATATATGTGCCATATTTATTTGTAAAACTGAGCATGAAAGTTTACCAGGTGTGTTTTCATAGGCGCTTATATCTTTTTGCAACATAGCGCACCTTTCGAAGCCAAAACTACACAAAAGAAAAAATAATCAATATTTGCAGCATTTTTTTTTTTTTAATGTAATGCACATTTTGTAATCAGTAGGCTCGATAATCAGAACTCGTTTTTTTTGCTTTAAAAGATAATATTTCATACGACGTCTTTTTGGGATTCGTCGTTTTTCCATATTTGATAGCATGTGTCTGCTCGTTTTGTACCCTTTTTTGTAACTTTCTTCTTTATTAACAGCGACATCTGGATTTCCTATTTAACACTAGAACCGCGGGACTTTCGGTATACCTAGAACCGCGGATCGGGTCAATTTGACCCGGGGTGAAAAGGGTTTATAAATATGCCCAAATACTTAATTTGATTAGTTAAAAGATTATATTTTATTACAATAATCAATATTCTTTAATATTTACATTGTATTTTACACAAAGTCAGCAGAAATATCCTACATTTCAGAAAATGCTGTTATTCAAGATTACATTTCATTCAGCATGATGAAAATATGTTGAATAAATATTGAACATATATTTTAAAGATAAATAAACTTGGACTTAGTAAATATTAAAAATAGACTATTCCATTTAAATGAATTTAGATATAAAATCTAAGAAAAATTTTTAAAAATATAAAAAGTACAAGTTACTTACTGATTTATCTAATCCAATTTATTGTATGCATTGCTTGAAAAACATGGTTAAAGATTTCGCACATTTACAAAAACGTGTGGGTACATTATATTTTGAACAATTATATTTAATTTGATTTTCATTATTTTTATTTATGAAAACAAACCCTTTTATGCTTAGTTTGTGTTTTTCACAGTTTTCAGTTTTTCTTCTTACGCAAATGATTTATTTATTTATTTTTTGGGGGGGATGATTACTTTGGGGAATGATTTTTTTTTTTTTTTGGGGGGGGGGGGTATGTAGAGGGAAGAAGTTGGCAAGAAGTAGCAAACTATTTTTGTACGTCTTCAACTAAGTTTTGAAGAAATTGACGTATACTAATAGATTTTGAGGATATAGGTTTTCATAAAATCCAAGCATTGATAACAGCAAAATATAAAATATTATAAATTGCATTCATTGGCTTCCTGTAAAAAATAGTCTTGACATAAGGAGACTTCCTGTCATCGAGGTAATCATACAGTTACATTGAGTTTAATTGCATTGTTTTAAAAAAGTGCCTTAAGTATTTTTTAGAATTATTTAAAATTTCAACAGTTAGATGTAGACTGCAAAGCAACAAAAAAATTTTACACTTTTCTCCTTGGTAAATAGTTATGCTGATGTATAAATGAGATAGAAGAATCGTCGTATGCAATTTCGATTTTGACATTTTGTATTTCTCGTCTTGGGCGATTTACAATTTCTGTGTTATTTGCAATTTATCTGGTTTTGATATGCATATAATGAATAAACCTACTGGCAGATTTTGAAAGAAATAAGTGCTCGTCTACGCTTATGTTAGGCCCTTTTAAATAGTTAGTCTTGCAGTTTTTTTGTCATCTTCTTTATTTACAGGTGTGAATGTGCAAGTTATTGTTTATTTGTTTTTCAAATTTTCATGAGTATAAAATTTAAATTTTGTCAACTTTTGTTCGAATTCTTAATTCTGTTTTTTATATCCGATTTTTTTTCTGATAAATATCACAAACTTTCGTTCAATACTGATAAATTTTCATTTATACTCCAATGAAAAAGTCGAACAATGTTAATAGTATAAGCAGAATCATTGTCACTTTCCTTTTCATCACTAGAATTTATTTTTCTTATTTTATAAGCAGATATTCATCCTCAATAATTTTCAGATAATAGTTGCTAACATTCCAAAGCTTCTTTGGCGGTAAAATAAAAATATCGAAATCTTATTTTAACTTTTAATAAATGCTTTATAAAAGTAAATTCAATGGTACTTCTAAATATTTGTTGTAATTTTTTTCTGCAATCACCCATTCTTCACATCAAGAATATCTTGATTGAAAATTTTCACACCCCCTCCCCTTCCGATTCTGCCTATTAACACGTTCGCTGCCACTTACGTGAAGATGTGATTATAGTTAATGCCGCACTGTAGAAGTGGGTTTTTCCCAGAAGCCGGTTTATTTTTTATAACAAAGAATCAGTGACAGATTTTCCCGCGCTAGCGCGTGACTGGCTATTGGGCGTCACCCCACATCACGCGCTGAAGCGTGAGTGGCACCTTAACGTTTTTAGAAGTGCGACAGATATTATTTATCATTACTTCTGAAAAAATGCATCTCTATTTTGTCATTTATGTGTAAAACTTATTACGGGTCAAATTGACCCGCTTCGCGGTTCTAGGTATACATGGTTATAACTCAAATATTATTTATGCTATTCGCTATTAAATACAAAAAGTTGTTGCTTACCTTAAAATATTAAAAGTCAGAAAAGGAATCGTTTTTTCTATGGATACTTTTCGCGCGGCGAGAAATTAAATATCGATTTGGGTCAAATTGACCCGCTCCGCGGTTCTAGTGTTAAATAAAAATTCTTCTAAATACAAAGAATTTTGTTAAAATAAATAAATAATACGAAATGCGGACATCTATTGCTCAAAACACAAAATTTTTCCTATTGAGTTAATAAAAATCAGTAAAAACACAATTTTTATGATAATAAAAAGGTGACTTATGTAATAACAGAATCATATATTATGTACGTTATGGATTAAGTATGAATATTTCAATGAAAAGTGATATTTCAAAAGTATTATGAAATTAGCTAAAAACCATTTATTTTAAACTAAATGAATAAAAGATTTATATTTTTAATGAAATAAATGGGATTTGAAAAATTATTGGAAATTTGTCACCATAGATGTATCAATATTACAATCAGTACCTTGTATGCAAAATGGAACAATTAGCAATACTTTTTGTACCCGGAAAATGGTCGTTGCTTTTTTTAATGTTAAAAAGTAGATTACGAAATATTCCTATATAGAGATGTCAAACCCTCGCTTATTGCATAGCAGAATTTTCTGATAGGAAAAGTTATTTTTTAAATCCGCAGAATGTTCCAATTTAATAAAACATTTTCTGTATTAAAATACCGGTACCCAAAATGCCGGAGACTTGGCAGCTCTGCCTATAACATTTTAATTAATCACGGTACTTTTTTTAATCGGGTTAAAATTTAGTGAAGACAACGTTTTTTGGTCGAAAGCAGCTTTTTTCCACATGTGTAACTACGATACAATTCCTTGATGTTGACTTATGAATGTTTTGACTTATGCTATTATTGCTTCCTCTCATTTATTTATTTGAATTTTAAATAAGATGACTCAAAATCGTGTTTTTTAAATATACGAAAAAAATGCATTTCGAGAGAGGGCGAAAAGGATAATATTTGGCGATTTATTACCTGCGTTTGGCTAAGTGTCTTACTACCTTGTATTTAATACTCTTCACAATACTTCGCTGTTATATGGACTTAGGCGCTTTTATAAAAAGTTTGACGTAATTCGGGCTTAAGAAAGTGAGTTTTTACTGAATAATACAAATAAATGAAAAATGAATACTAAGAAATACTAATAAAAGAAAAATGAAGCATTATATTGATCTATGTAAATTTAAAAATTCATCTGCTAGCATTAATTAGATAATTTATGTGCAGGGGTGGGGAAATTTTCCAAATTCTTACCAGCCAAGGATTTATTTCGCCAGCCCGCAAGATGCAACACACGCAGTTGAAAATAGTTATGACAAAATCGCACGCGATTACAGACAAAATTACTATTACTACAATGCATTTTCATAATTCTTTTTTGTATAATATTAAGAAATATATGTAACAAAGGTAAGATTAATATTAGATAGAACTTAGTACCATACTTACACTGTAATTTGGAAAGTTAAAATATCTAGATTAAAAAAGTGTTTCTGATAATGTGCCTATTGCCTACAGTTTTTCAAAAACTAAAAATGCACTCGCCTTATGAGAAAATCCACTCGCCACTGGCGAGCAAAATGATGTATTTCCCCAACCCTTTTTATGTGTATATAATAGGAGATAAATAGCTTTTGATTCTGTATTTCTATGCTATAAAGCATTGACGTTTGTGTGTTTTTCGTTAGCATTGGGAGTACCTAGCCGATTTAAAAAATAATGTGGACAAAAAATGTTGGTAACCATCTTTGCTGCAAAATATACTATATTTTGCGTAGGAACAATAATCACCATCAATGCACGAGCAAAAAAAGTTCTAAAATTGAGAAATCTTTGATGTTGATATGACTAAAAATTTAAAATCTCTTTTTTTTTTGGTGGCAACTTTTAAGATATAATATTCTCGTTATGAACGATTTCTAAAACATTCGACAATTTAATTTCACATATTAAACATTTTTTTCTAGAAAAAGTTTTAAACCCAATTTATTGAGAATATTGCAATTTCTAGGATACTGTTGGGGTCAGAAACTATAACTTTGGCATCACAGTAACTTATAAGATGTAAGTGCTCGTTTAGGACAAATTTTTAAAAAAGGATTCCTTAATTCTTATCGACAACCTCATTGCATCCGTGGAAAACAGATATTCAACATTATAAACTATTCGGACGGATTTCACACCATATAAAATACACTCCATTTCTCTTCAAACATAATAGTTTATGTTATTTATAGTTTCTCAAATCGGTGCGAAGCTTCTGTTTATGCTCATGACATCATTTCAAAGAGCTATATTTCCAATATAGGAAAATTTGGTGTTTTATTTTCTGTTACTTTTAACATTTTGCATATTTCCAATTTTATATCCATGCATGGTTTGCTTTTCTTTTATAAAAATAGTATATGCAACAAGATTTTTTAGTTCTACGATTCGATATGCTTATTTTCATCATTATATTTTATCACAATGAATGACCAATTAAATGTAACATCTCATTTTCTTTACTTATCGCAAGTTATTAAATGTGTATTCTCAGCAATATCGCTCAGACTAATCCCTCTGAGGGAAGTCCTAGTTTGTTAGTTCTTTAATCATTGTCTGAGCGAAGCGAAGTCTTTATACTCAGAGATACGTTACGCTATTAAAAGTCAAAAAAATTCTTTCGTCAAGCAAATCTCAAAAAGTACTTGTCGGATTTTGATTCTGTTTGTACCAATAGGTACCTATGAAGGTAATCTGGTGAATGCACCTACTTTTAAAAATTAATTCCAAATAGTTCAAAAGTTATATTAAAAAAACTGATAAAAAAGCACAATTTATTTGCATACGTCACAGAAATTTGGTGTGCGTGATTTTCACGAGCTGGATATTTTCGTAGATAACCGAATCAGTACATGGAGTAAATAGTAATCATTTACGCACTCAGAAACATTGAATGCAATGAAACATTTTAAAATTTAATCATGCAGGAAAATAAAACTTATTTTTTTATATTAAAAAAAATGTCATAAAAACTTTGATTTTGAGATTTTGTGATAATCTCTTAATAGCATTTTTTGATCGCTAAAAGAATGTTTCATATATTTCGCGTGTGAAAATTAGAAACAATTACGTTTTTAAATAAAAAGTTTCTTTTATGACATCATTTTCCCTTATATTTATTTTTATTGCATGTTTTCTTTTAACTTATACTAGCATACCCAGCCCGCTTCGCCGGGCTTAATTTGAAGGTTTATTTAATAATTTATGTGTATGGTACGCTTCTCTCTCAGCTCGCGACGGATCCCCCGGTGACTCTCCCCGGACCATCGGCACTCCACGTGCGTCGGGTGAGCGTCAGAACAAACTTTCAGCATATACATATGGGTGGTTGTACTTGAATGCACAGACCTGCGCGTTTTTTTCTATCTTGCTTTTATACCTCTGGACCGAGTTGGCGCATTGCCAAGATTTGCTTCCTCTGGACCGAGTTGGCGCATTGCCAAGATTTGCTTTCGCCTGTGCCTCAATTATCCTCAGAATTCCTTTTATATATATAGATTTTGTTTGTGTGTGGAAGTCAATTCTGGTCACTAATTTTTCGGCACGGATACCACAAGCGCATCAGATTTGGCGCATTTTTTTTCAAAGCCCATTTGGCGAAAACTCCTTTTTCAAATAATGTTTACATGCACATTTTTAAATTATTTTCTATTTTCAAAAAGAACTTACAGTAAATAAAATAATAATAACAATTAATAACTATAAAAAGAAATATCTTATATAGTAAAAAAAAGGAAATGAAAGTAAATAAGCATTTTATGAGTATATAATCAAATATATACTCATATGAGTAAATAAACAAATGATAAATAAATACAGCCGGGTTACCATCTCAGGTAAAATAATGCCATTTTGACGCCAATTATGTACCCTGGTGCATATGTGACAACTTTTCCCATTTTTCATCCATTTCCTCTTGGCATACAACTTTGAAATTTGGAATATGTATGCATACCTGGGAGCAATACTGGAATTAGACACTGATTTTTTTTTAATTCGATCCAAAAAGGGGCAACGGGGGCTATTTTTTAAAGATTTATATCATTTATACTGCATAAAGGAACCACTTACCTATTTTTATATACAAGAAGTAAGTGGTATGTAAAAACAATTATAGTATAGATAAATAAAATACTTGAGATAATATACTAGAGATATAAGCACCGGGTTAAGCGAGATTTTTTATGCCAATTAGGCAAAAACATCGTTTTGATTACCAGATACATATAGCATGCTATAATAACACGTTATTTATTTATTTCAAAATAAAAAAAAAAGGAATAAACGAAACATTTTCTGTTATAAAAAAAAGAAATAAGAATCAAAAAATTATAATATTTTTAGAACAAACAATTTATTATTTTACCAAGTGTGTTTTCATAGTCGCTTATATCTTTTTGCAACATAGTGCACCTTTCGAAGCCAAAACTGCACAAAATAAAAAAAATTAATATTTGCAGTAATTTTTTTTTTAATGTAATGCACATTTTGTAATCAGTAGGCTCGATAATCAGACCTCGTTTTTTTGCTTTAAAAGATGATATTTCATACGACGTCTTTTTTGGATTCGTAGTTTTTCCATATTTGATAGTATGCGTCTACTCGTTTTGTAACTTTTTTTTTGTAACTTTCTTCTTTATTAATAGTGACATTTGGATTTCCTATTTAAATAAAAATTCTTCTAAATACAAAGAATTTTGTTAAAATAAATAAATAAATGAAATGCGGACATCTATTTCCCAAAGCACAAAATTTTTCCTATTGAGTTAATAAAAATCAGTAAAAACATAATTTTTATGATAATAAAAAGGTGACTTATGTAATAATAGAGTCATATATTATGTACGTTATGGATTAAGTATGAATATTTATCCACCATTTATAAATAACAATTATAATAAAATAAAATGCGGACAGACCAAAGTCTATATTTGACTGAAAACAACAATTATTTTCTAAATGCTTTAAAAGATGGCCAATGAAAAGTGATATTTCAAAAGTATTATGAAATTAGTTAAAAACCATTTATTTTAAAATAAATCAATAAAAGATTTATATTTTTAATAAAATAAATGGGATTTGAAAAATTATTGGAAATTTATCACCATAGATGTATCAATATTACAATCAGTACCTTGTATGCAAAATGAAACAATTAGCAATACTTTTTGTACCCGAAAAATGGTCGTTGCTTCTTTTAAGGTAAAAAAGTAGATTACGAAATATTCCTATACAGAGATGCCAAGCCCCCGCTTATTGCATAGCAGAATTTTCTTATAGGAAAAGTTATTTTTTAAATCCGCAGAATGTTCCAATTTAATAAAACATTTTCTGTATTAAAATACCGGTATCCAAAATGCCGGAGACTTGGCAGCTCTGCCTATAACATTTTAATTAATCACGATACTTTTTTTAATCGGATTCAAATTTAGTGAAGACAACGTTTTTTGGCCAAAAGCAGCTTTTTTCCAAATGTGTAACTACAATACAATTCCTTGATGCTGAAATAAAATGTTTTGACTTATGCTATTATTGCTTCCTCTTATTTATTTATTTGAATTTTAAATAAGATGACTCAAAATCGTGTTTTTTAAATGTACGGAAAAAATGCATTTCGAGAGAGGGCGAAAAGAACAATATTTGGCGATTTATTACCTGCGTTTGGCTAAATGTCTTATGCTTATGCTTATGTGTTCAATATGCTTATTTTCATCATATTTTATCACAATGAATGGCCAATTAAAGGTAACATCTCATTTTCTTTACTTATCGCAAGTTATTAAATGTGTATTCTCAGCAATATCGCTCAGACTAATCCCTCTGAGGGAAGTCCTAGTATATACATATATATACATTTTTAAAATATTTCTACAAAATTATATACAATTTCTGATGTTAGCATCAAATTTTCAAGGCACATATAAAACACATAATGAACGAGACATCCTATGAAATGTTTTTTAACAGTCTTTTTACATAATATATGCACATTTTGTTTAAAATTTAAGAATACAAAATTTTTGAGAAAACAGTGTTTTGTTGAAAATTGCACTTAATTAAAAATTCATTAAAAAAGATAGCCAACCAATTCATTGATATTTCCATGTTTTTTAGGTAACCATGACCACCCTTGTTGTTAAAAAAACCAAAATAAATCAGGTGCCCATCTTCCAGTAGTGAAACCTCGTATTTTTCGGCATGCTGGTGTACCTCTGTTTTTTCCAACATGCGAGCTAATGCAGGGAAATATATTTTTAATAAAATTAATTCAAACACAGAAGAAAATTATTTGAAGTACATTTTAGTGAGTAATATTGTTTAAAATGCAGCAAAATTTATAAAGATTCAAAATTAATTCACGCTATATATATTCCAGTTTCTATAAGCAGTAATTTTGGTCCTACATTAATAATGACAAAGAATAAAAAATCATAAAGTATCAGAAGTAAGCCCCCTTTTAGCAGACAGAAAATTCTGATGATTTTAAGGAGGGTTTATAATTGGAGCTTTTGCAAAGAAAAATAGGAAAACTGAGAGGGTGGGAGGTATATCTGAAAAAAACAGAATTTACAGAAAAACAGAAAATTCAGAATTTACAAAATAAAACAAAAACATTTCCCTTGTTTTTTTGTTTTAAAATTCTCTTCTACAAAAACTAAGTAATTTCCATTAATAAAAATAATAAATTAATGAAACAAAGTAATAAAATAATTCTGATTTGATATCCCACTAATATAAGATTATATATAAATATGTATTTAAGAGATATAGAAAAAAGTTATACAATTTCCTGAAAAAAAGGATTGTAAGCGTGACAAAATAAATCTTGAAGGAGCAGCAAAAAAAGGAAAATTCACATATATGAGAGGAGGTGGGGGGAGCTTATATTCGAAGGGGAGCACATTTTTGGTACTTTACAGTTATGATAATACATGAATTATATTTTAGATTGGATTCAAAAGCAACCTTTCACAATTGTATGTAAATTATAAACTTATCAAAATTTTAATTCTAATATGTGATTCTTTTTATTATTAAAGAAGCTGAAAAAAAAAAACTCAAATGAAGTATCCGATGATATACAGTGGACTCTCTCTATCTAAACACTCTCTAATGTGAACACAGGGCCATAGCTAGAAGTGAACAATAGGGGGGGGGGGGGGGGCTCAAGAGAATGTAGGGGGGGAGGGCCCATAATTTGTTTTTTCTTCCTCTCTGACACAAAAAGGTAAATTAGTGTATATTCACATTGTAGATACTATGTTTCTCATTAAACTGTTTTAATAACTTCATTTTATGCTCAGAAAAGTATATGATGATGAAAATTTTGAGTCTAACTGGTGAAAAGTTAAACATCATGTTAGCTTCATATGTACAAATAGGATGAGGACGTGTTGAAACACTATTTTTAGATATAATTTAGTAATTCTGCAAAACTGTGAAAGAGTTTCAAAACTAAATTAGATTTTTGAACAGAATTTCATTTGAATTTTTGGAATATAAATTCCTTTAGTGACCTTGGAATCTTTTCCAGGGGGGGGGGGGGGGGAGGCTCAAAATATTTTAGGGGGGGGTGAGCTGCCAATAGTGCCCCCTTAACTATGGTCCTGTGTGAACACCCCAGTATTATGAGCACAGTCCGATGGTTCCGGCGAAACTCCATTGACTTAACAAAAGATGAACTCCCTGTATTCTGAACATTCTCTAATATGAACACCAGGGTTGGCATGGTTTAAAACAATTGGTTTTAACCATGGTTTAAAACAATTGGTTTTAACCATGGTTTAAACCACAGTTTAAACCAAATTGTTTTTTTTTTCCCAAAAAAAAAAAAAAAAAAAAAAAAAAAAAAAATTGGTTTTTTTAGAAGAAATCTAATGACATTTTCTTTTTTTCTTTATAATTTATGTGTTTCAGATTATTGGACATAATTTCTACTTTTAACACTTCATTTCAGTAATAAGTATCATATATAGTGGGTTTAGGTCTTTTTTTTATGCATAGGATTAAACCAATTGTTTTTTCTAAAAAAAAAAAAAAAGAGCAAGTCATTTTTTAGAAGAAATCTAATGACATTTTCTTTTTTTCTTTGTAATTTATGAGTTTCAGGTTATTAGATATAAATAATTTCTATTGTTTTTTAGAAGAAATCTAGTGACATTTTCTTTCTTTATAATTCACAAGTTTCAGATTATTGAATATAAATAATTTCTAATTTTAACACTTTATTTCAGCAATAAGCATTAGATATATTAGGTTTACGTCATTTTTTTATGAATAGGATTAAAATCCGTATGCATTGGTGAACATATCTATTGCTCTAAAGAAAAAACTTCAAACATGTGAATTGATCAAAGATAAAATAGATTCAATATTTAGTATAAAATATTTTAATTTTTTTTAATGATGCAATGCAGATTATTTAATGCAATTAATAATGTAACACAATGATCTTTTAAGATTTTGCACAAGCTGTAAAAGAAATTTTTCTTTTGGGAGGTTATCTTGAAGAATTAAAAAGCAAAGACTGGTTGCCAGTTATAACATTTTAATAATTTTTTTCCCTCTACTATCTGTTGAATCTAACAACTAAAAATGTTAACTTCAAATTGTCACTCAGAAAGAAAAAATCCTAAGAAGTATTTGTAATTTATTATTTGAATAATTGTGGAAAAGAATATTTATCAAACTACATCCAAATGTTTATTATTAGTAATCAAAAGATTGTTTATAAAAATTTACAGGGCATCAATGGTTCACTGTGATGAACAATTAAAACTTTCAACATATGGCTGTTTGCTAAAACTGTTTAAATTGAAAAATGAATTTTTTCAATTTTCAGCATAAATTCAGTTTAATTATCAAATTTAAATTATTTTAAATGAAGCTACACTGCTTATAAACCAATAATGTCTTTTTATCAGTAAATATGCATATATATATAATAACAGATGTTTTAAAAAAATTTGGTTTAAACCAAAAAAACCAGTTTTTTGGGGGGGTTTTCGAAAAAACATGGTTTTTTTCCAACCCTGATGAACACCCCACTAATATGAACACTATTTTTGATCCCCATTTCTACTCCATCTCTCTGTAAACTGAACATATGTTTGCAATCCGAATTCCAATCATGGAAATTTGAAGAAACTGTTATTGAAAAGTTAAAATGTTCAATAAACCCGATTAAAAAATAAACAGACAAAATCACTATGCCAGATTTTAAGTATGTACTTGATATTGCAATTTTTTTAGATACTTCAGATAAAATCCTTAGTTAAATGTTGAAACACTTGTTGCCACATTGTTGTCAGCAGCCATTTTTATTTTTTTAGTAGAAAATGTAAGCATTTAGTTTTCTTTATTTGGAGACAATTACATTATAATAATCCACTTCCATCTTGCTTTTTTAAAATAATAGTTTCATGCAGATTACTATTAATCACAGCTTAGGTAAGATATTTTAAAGATTAATTTTGGAATTTTGATTTATTCCTTTGATTGATAAATCACTGGGAAAATGGCAATTAAAGAAAGTATTTGCTTATAAATTTGTTGCGATTTAATTTTAGCAGATGATAGGACATTCATTAATGATTGTAAAAATCTTATTAGTTTACTGTTAAAACTTAAAAAGAAGGAAATGCAATAAAAACCCTGCAGCATCGATTTAATTTAATCAACTAATGCCTCAGTCACCCTAAATAGCAGTTAGTAATAATGCATTTCCACTCTCCCTCTATAATGAACATCCCCCATAATCTGAACATTTTCTGTTGGTCCCGTAAGTGCTCAGAATAGAGAGAGTCCACTATACATGATAAAGAAGACACAACACCAACAGAAGGAACCGTTTCAGCAGGTAAGATCTCTAATTATTAAAAGAGCCAAAATGAATTTTAAAAAGTTACAAGAAGGATTCATTTTACAATATATATGTGCATGTATATACACACTCATGTGCAAAAATTAAGCCCCATTTATAACATATGATATTGAAATTAATTTACATATTCTGACATACTGAACACAGCCATTTTTCACTGGAACATATTATAGATATATATTTATAACATACAAAAACAATTTCGAAAACAACAACAATTTAATGAAAAATACATTTTAATGAAAAATACAATTTAGAATGCATCGAAATTAAATCATACTACATATATTCCAATTTCTATAAACTGTAAATTAGATATGAATTCCGCATTAATAACAAAAAAATAATAATTCATGAATAATATTTAATGGTGAAAAACAACTTTTTAGAACTATAAAAAAAATTATAATCTTTCAAATTTAAATTTTTAAAAATATGAATTAAAAAAAAAAAAATGCCAACAGAATTAAAAAAAAAAAAAAAAAAAAAAATCTATTTGTTTCTCTTATTAAGAGCTTATGTGAATCACTGAAAAAGATCCGGATGATAATGTTAAGTCTACAGAGGCATTATTTTCAAATATCTCGTTAAAATTTTAATATTTAAGTTTTTTCTTTTTTCCATGGGATAGCTAAGGATGGCTAGCTTTTAATTTTTTGATTTTGGTTACTTTTTAGGTGCGTTCGTAATTATGTAAATACGTAGCACCTATTGTTGTCGCTCAGTCCGTCCGTCTGTCCGTCCGCATATAACAACGCAAAAACTACCCAACCGAATCGTTTGAAATTTAAAATACATAATTATAACATAATTTTGTCGAGTCATTTCAAATTTTATGAAAATCGGGTGGATAGATCAATTACAGGGACAATCAAAATGATTCCGTTACATTACGGTCAATGGGGAAAAAAGTTTCAAATGCATTTTAATCGTTTGAATTTTAAAACATATAATTATTGCGTAATTTTGTCGAATCATTTCAAATGTTATGAAAATCGGATGCATAGATCAATTACAGGGACAATCAAAAGGATTCCGTTACATTACGGACAATTGGGGAAAAAAATTTCAAATGCATTTTAATCGTTTGAAGTTTAAAACATATAATTATTACTTAATTTTATCGAGTCATTTCAAATGTTATGAAAGTCGGATGCATAGATCATTTACAGGGACAATCAAAGGTGTTCCATTACATTACGGTCAATGGGAAAAAAGTTTCAAATGCATTTTTATGATGTTACACTCATTCGAACATAATAGAATGGGCATGAATCTATGAAGTATATACTAAATAATGCTTTCTGTACAATCTGTGATGCAAAGAATTTTTATTATTAAATTATAGGGCTACACAAAAGTATTCCACTACATAATGCTCCACGGGGAAACATTGTTTGATACGTGTTTTAATTATATTCAACTATTTCGCATTTTATGAATAAGATATACGATTCTGAGGTGTAATAAAAATTACTTTCTGTATATTTACAGAAACACAAAAAAAAATTTCGACTACTATACTGTATCCGAAGTACGCTCTACTATATCAGCAAGATTTGAATATTTTTAAAACTTCGTTGTCGTACGAACGCACCTCATTTGCTACGTTCACGTGCAATTTCCAACTTGTTTTAATATTAGGATAGTTTTAATTTCCGATCCAGTTCAGAAAATTAAAGTAATTTTTTTTTTTTTAAATCTGAAGTCCAAAATCGAAAAAGTAAAAACTAGCTGTATACAGCTATCCAAAAAATTTAAATTAGAGTGAGATATTTAAAAATAACACCTCTGTAGACTTAACATTGTTTTCAGCGACTTGTGTAGATCCTTAAGTTAATGGGAATCATCTTTAATCCAAGGTGAATTGTCCTCTTATGTCTCATTGTCACTTAAAAGAATTTCAACTGCGGAGCAGGAATAAATATTTTCATCAATTTTGCAGATGAATTCTTTGATCTGCCTCAGCAGCAACTTTGTATTTTTATCTTCTGATGTCTGGGCATCTTTTTAATGGATGAGCATGCATTCCAACAAGCTTTCTTCAGAATTGTGATCAATGATAATTTCATCTTCCGCTGTTCACAGAATATCAAAAAAACCTTCTATTAGAACATTATTTACTGAATGATTTTTTTTAATGACTTGATGTTGGATTATTTTTAGCATGGCTTTTTTTCCTTAATGGGGGACCAATGTTTTCTGTATTTTTATTATCATTTTTATTTCTTTTTCGTTTATTAGTAGGCTTAACTTTTCTGTTTTGAGGAAGTCCTTTTTGCTTTTCAGTATTTGTTGCGACATATTTTAGGATCGATTCCAAAAAAATGCTTAAACCATCCATTACAGATGGATCATTTATTGCATATGACATTATCTGAATTTCTTCTAACATTTCTCTAACTTTGGCTCCCTTAATAGCCAAAGATCTTGTTGGTTGCACTGATTCCTCATTAGTCAGCTCATTTGATTCAGTTTCATTATTTTTTGCATAAGTTCCTTCTGTTGGTATTGAATCCTCTCTATCATATACATCATCGCATGCATCGTATGAATGTTCTGTTTCTGTATTATTTACATATGCATTCTTGACCGACATATCCAAGTTAAAATAAGGACTATGTCTGAATTTTGATGATAAATAGTCCCATGTTATGTTGGTGTATTGAAAGACAGCAAAAAAATGCTTACAAAGCCACTTCTTTCTTTGCCAGTCATTGCACTCACAAGAGGGCATAACATCACCATTACCAAAATCTACTCGGTAAAAGCAGTTCTTTTTTGTCTGATTGCGTATTTTGAAAGAAATTCTAGAACTTGCAATGCGTTTGATATCACATGGTTGAATAGTTTTAGCCAAAGCCATTTGTTCAAGGCAATGCATGATAAATGGTCTAGGCCTATTAACTAGATACTCTGGAATATTTACAGAATATTTTTGACAACCAGAAGAGTATTTAATGTTCAACTCTTCATACAGTTTGAAACTATCAGGAATAAATTCAGTAATTATTAAATTTATCATACTGCTTAGAGGTCTTTGTTTTTTTTTGGACAAGTAATCATAATTTAGATTTCGATTTTGACGTTCAACTCCATCATTGGTGTTAATAGGCAGTTCCATTTCATCTTTACGAAAGGCCCATACCCACCTCTTATGGACAGGGAGCCACTCTTTTTTAAACCAGTTTTGAATTTCATCATTTGCTTTCCAAAAATTGCTGTTTTCTAATAGTTCCATAGCTTTGTCAAAAGCTTCAACTGATTCAGCATTTGCCACTGTCCGTAGATGTTTCAAAACATCATCTTTCTGATCTTCATGGACTCCATTTGATGAATTCTTTACCCAATGCTCCCAGACTTGTTCCCGATAAAAATCGCACAAGAATACAAAAGTTTCAGGGAAAACAGCTTCGATTGCATTAATTTCCTCCACACAGAAATCAGCTATAAAATGTTTTGGGTTCCATGTTCGGTTCACTTCTTTCAATATATTTACTGCTTCAGTAATACTAGCAGTTGTTTTATCTTGTGTAATAAATATAGCAACAACTTGATAATTGACATTGGTTTTCACACACACAAAGAATAACGGCACAGTACATTTGATTATTCGATGCATAGCATCTAAGAGGCACAGGGTATTTCCATAACACTGGAGCAAATACTTTTGTTTTGCCGACTGATAGACTAACAACATGTTCTTTGTAATATTTTCCTCAGAATTATTGTTTTCAGTTTCATGGCGAGATCTAAAAAAGAAGAAATCATCAGGGTACTTTATCGAATGGTCATCTACCATACATTGAATTTTTTCCTGTTCTTTGGTTGAATAGGGTAACTTTTGCAAAGTTAGCTGTACGATGTTCCGAATGTCTTTTGATGTGGGATAAAATTTTCTGTTTGATTTTGGAGGGAAATCTGGGGTTTCAGGAAAGAGCTGCATTGTCACATACTCATGTAAGTAACATTTTATTTCAGCAGTACTTGTTACTGAATCAGCAACAAGCTCTTTAATTTTCTGCTTTAACCTTTCATCAACAGGCATGTACATTCCCGCTGCCTCTCCAACAGGATGATTGGCATGTTCGGATACATTAGCTGGAAAGATTAGAAGGAATTTTTTAACTGCCATCATGATTTCTTTTTTCTGTAGTGATGCCCTTAGTTCTTTGGATGCCTTTATTCTATTGTATCTATTATTTGTAGGAATTGCATATTCTGGAAATGTGAATATTTCTTTTAATGTAATTGCAGCTGGGCACCCTACTTTCCTCTTGCAATTTACTATTCTTCTTTTTGTTGCTTGTGTGTGATCACTTCTACTTTCTCCTTCCTTCTGCTTATTTTGTGCTTTGGATTTAATGTGATGATCTGGACCATACTTACATTCAAGTTTTATTTGATTTACATAAATATAAGGTAATGTATCAAGCCACAATATGAAACTATTTCCCTTTTTTGAATATAATTCTGCATGTCCGAAGTGCTTCCCACGTACTGAGTGCACACAGAATTTAGAATATGTTTTATCTTCATATTCTTTGATTTTTTTATATCCTTCTTCAACAGTGTCAACTAAAATAATATTCATTGTGTATACTTCCAATTATTTACTATAAAAACAGAAACCACCTGCTGAGATGCAAAATATTAGTTATCAAAGAGTCAATATCTGTGAAAGATGAACTAACAAAAAGAAAAACATAAATACAGTTGAGGAAGAACAGGGTCAATATAATTAGCTATCAGTCTCGTTGTTTTGAATTCAAACTTTTAATTTTTAGTTTAATTAATGGTGCGAAAGTGTGGCAAATTTTGCATGACTATTTTGAGCTAACAACATGAACAATGATCTAGTTTTTAGATGTTTTCTTCAATACAAGGCATGTTCCAAGTGAAAATCTAGGACTATCCCTTAGTCATGTTAAAACAGCTAAGCCCCTTCATTATGTTTACTAGTTACAATTGCTTTACTTGGGATACTAGATAATCTGTAGTCTTTCAGACTAGTTTCAGGCCACAGTCAAAGTGATTTATAGATGTAGTGATGTTCAGTTAGTACCTGATAAAGTTGAAGCTGAACTCCTACTGAAAGAAAACTGACTGAAGTTGTTCAAGAAAAATCTTGCTTGTGTAGCATTTTCCAGTGAATCTTCTGTTAAACCAGGTAAATCTAAAAATAATAATAAAAGTAAAATTGATTTGCATTTTTTGTGCAAAATACATAGTTATCTAATTTGTAACTGTGAATTTAAATAAAATAAATCTAATGAAATTTTTAAACATTCTAATAGTAAAAATAATTTTCATAGCAAATCTGATACTAGAAGTAATTTTCAAAATAAAAAATCTGTTAAGCCAGCTGAAACTAATAATGTTGAAAATGAAATGTTTAAATGTAATTTCTCTGCATTGGAATGTAATCTAATCAAACTTTCTTCAGAATTATATAAGGAAAATTCATCAGATCTGAGTTATGAAAATACCCAATTGATTTTTGACACTAACACTATACGTACATTTTCAATTTCTGACTTGACCAATATCTGACTTGCTCATGTCTCTTGCACTTGGGAAGTAATGTCCAGTTGAGGAAAAGGACACAGTTCAGTTTTTAATAAAATGTAAAAATGGTGAACTGCATTATTTCAGAGATTAAAAAAGATTCCTTTTTCTGGATGTTTTAATAGGTTCTGCTATTATACCACTGGCTTGGTAACATGTTACATGATGGTTTAGTTTAAATCATGTCATAAACCATAATTTAAAGCAAATTTTCTTCTTTTTTTTTAACCACAATAATTTTTAAATTACGTATGCATTATGCAGAGATATATTTGGCCTTTATGAAAAAGTGTATTTGATTTGAGCATTTTTAATTTGATTAAAATAAATATTTTCATTTTATAATTATTTTAAAATTAAATTTATTTGTGCCACCATCTATGTAAGAATTTAATAACACTTTGGATTCATTAATAAAAGGATTAGTTATTTAAAAAATATATTAAACGAAACGCTCTTTGTGATCTGCGATCACACTTATCCACTTATTTTTAATTGTTTTAATCCAAATTGATCAAAATGCTCAGTACAGATAAAATTGAAAGGCATTATGAAAAATTGGATTCTTATGCCTCAAATGGTGCAATATATATATTAGGGTGGACCTTATTTTTCAAGTTTCAAAATGTAATCTTCTCACCCTCTAAATTTGTTCCTTTTTATGAAAAAATAGTTCTGGTAAAATATTAGCTCAATTGAACAACATTTAGAGGTAGCTCAATGATGTAGAAATTTCCAATGTATGAGCAATAATAAACATATGCGTACTCGCATGCTATGTCATAGAAAATAAATTCTATCTTCTATAATATTTTAAAATGCATTTAGCTTTACATTTTTATTTATAGATGGCAGTACTATGCACAATAATATTTAAACTGCATTTAGCAAATAGCAAAAATCGAATATTCTATTAGTGTTGAATGAATTTTGAACTAGTGGATTTATTTTGATAAATATTTCAAAAGCGTTCTTTTTTTATTAGTTTAGAATTAAGAATTCATTGACACACAGGATCAAAAATAATCTTGGATATACAGTAGACTCCCTCAAATCCGCACTCCTAAAATCCGCAACTCTCTAAAATCCGCACATATTTTATGGATGTAAACAATGAAACATTCAATTCAGATGTAGGTGCAACATTTGACTTTTTTAGATTTTTATCAATTCCATATATTTTTTAATTTGTAATTTTTATTAAGGTTATTAAATTCATGTTTTTTCATAAAGAAAGAATAATTTATTTCTGAAAAAATAAATATATTGCTGATATCATTGGTAATCACAATATTACCAAATATATTTATGTATTAATCAAGCTTTTTTAGTTATTAAGTCTGGCTAAACCTGAAATAAAGCTTCATTATTTTATGATATTGATGTAAATTAGTAATGTACATTTATGAGGCAAGTTTCATTGAATAATTTAGGAAAAGCACTTTTCATCTTTATAATGAATATTTAATTGTACATTATTGATTATTAATTTGACCTTTGCTTTTAGTATTTTTATCATTTCAAAAACTATCTAAATTTTTATTATTTTAGATTATTACTTATTTTAATACTTTAGCATATTGTAAGCATTCATTATACTTTTGATTTCATTATTAATTAAATTCAAATTACTTTTTTGAAAATGTAAACAAAGCAATGACCAGAAATCCGCAAAATTCTAAAATCCGCAAAAGCTCTGGTCCCAAGTTGTGCGGATTTGAGGGAGTCTACTGTAATTCTTCAGGTAAGAATTTTATATATTCAAAAACAAAAGTTAATAAATTATAATATTATTAGCTATTGAATTTAATTTGAAAATATGACAACAGGTAAATAGGAAATAAACATACATTTGAAATCATGTATTAGAATTCATGTTTTTAAATATGGTACTTTTTTTAGATTTTTAATGATTAAAATGGCTGAAGCACCAAGATCTAGAACTCAATTCTATATTCTTGGTGATTCAATTTCTCAATTAAATGGCAGCAAGTTGCCATCTTTACGAATGGCTCTTGGATTTTTTTACATCGCCATTTTAAAATGAAGGAGACTATAAGAGAAGCATCATCTATTATTATTAAAGAAATAGCAAAATTTTGGAATACAGCTCAAATTCCCATGAGAGAACACCAACATTGCCAAAACAAACTTGAACAGTTATCTGAAGAGTGGGGACTTCTTAAGAAAAACAAAGCACGAGTTTCTCTCACTCAACAAACTAAGGAATTAGCTTTTGTTTCCAAGCTTGAAGATCTTTTTGACATAGCACATGCCGATGTACTGACAATGACATCAGTATTACCAGAAGGTAAGGAATTTTTGATAGCTCAAAGAAAAAAGGGAAGATGCGGATTAATCGTTGGAATAGATAAAACTCACTTTTAAAGAAAAAAGAAAATATGAAAGAAACAAAATATTTCTTGCAAGACAACAACGAATGAAAAGCAAAAGACTATTAGATGATTCCGTTGAACTAATTTCATCTACAAATGACGAGTTTGAAAACAACTTGATAGAAAGGGATTTTGAAAAGTTGAAAAAGACTGAATGCTTTTTGCATATGATGCTGAAAGGGTAATTTGAATGTGGTGTTTAAATGGATTGTCAAAAAATAAATTTTTTTAATTTTTTATGCAGGATACCTTGGATATAAAGTAGTTATAAATTTTGTCTATTTTTATTGGTTGGCAGAGCAGGGGATTGACTTTGTGGCAGAATTTCTTTAATGGTAGAGTTAGTGTCAGAAGTGGATTCAATTCGCCTATCCTGGAGTGCATCAAGTTTTGATCCGAGATGTTGGTTTTAGATATATGGTAAATATAGCGCTTGGTTTTCTTGTATTGCGATAAGTGAAGATATGGTAATATTTAAATTGAAGGTATGGTTGGTGGAGTCCTATGGTGGTTGTGTAAGGACTATTGCTTAATAAATGAAGTATGAATATATCTGAGTTTCAAATTTAAATATAGATATTAGAAATTTGGATTTCCCTATGTAAGAAATTTAAATTTTCACGTGTTAGAAACTTAGAGGCTTGTGTATTAAATTTATGTATTCATGTTGGAAATTTAAGTATTCATGTGTTAAAAATATAGATTTTGAATCATTTGAGATATGAATATTGATTTGAATTAATGTTAAGAAATCTTTGTATATGAATTTTTGAGAAATAGGTTCTACTCTACTTGTGAAATGGACTTGTGATATTGAGGTATGGAAATTTTTTGAAAAAATTTAAATAATTGTGTAAGAAAATATTTTTAAATGAATATTATTGTAACTGTAAGTCTATTACTGATGACATATGTACAGAGTGCCGTCTAATGTTATGTGATGTGATTTTAACCTGTTATTTATTCTTAGTGTGTAAATATGGACTAGAGCCCAAGAAAATTTTTATTTTTTTTTATGCTTCACGACATTTGATATATAGAGATCTAACGGACATTATGGACGTATTTTTTTTTTTACTGAGTCATATAGAGCAACTCGTTTGTCAGGATTTGGAGTTGAGGGAATCTGAAGTTGGCATTTTTAAGTCATGATTTTCAGGGTTGGATATCTGTGATGATCATAGAGTACCAATGTGAAGGTTCTTGTGAGAGGTAATCTCTTTCTGGTATATATTGAGTTGATCTACTTTAGTTTCATGGAGATAACAAGAGGGGGGGGGGGGGTTGGACAGGAAATATGAGTATAATTCCCTCCTATTCTTGTTCTTCCATTCAACCACTCATGCTATCACTCCATCTGTTTATCTAACCTTTATCATTAAAATTTTAAAACCATTTTAAAAATAAATTCCATTTTATTTTTCTACTTTCTAAATATCTCAGTTTAAGAAAATTAAAGTTTCAGTTTAAACATTCTTTTTCTTTATTTTTAATGTTTAAACATCAACTTAAAATAAAATAAATCTTTACTTCATTACTTACTTATTTATTACATGCTATCATAACGACTTACGATATTAAAATTCAGCTTATTCCTTTAACCTGCCTTGTCAGCACACACCGATGTTGCCGAAATTCATACTGACAGATTACCAGGAGCATCGATAGATGGCGTAGTGTGTCTGCAGTCTCCAACGTGTGCCTCTCCTCCACAACAGAATACCATTGGTTCGTTTTCCCCGATCCTTCTAGAAATCAGATGTGACGTCTGACTGAAAGGTAGGAGTCACGTGAGGGGTAGTTGCCCAGGACAGGAGTATGAGCTATTTTTATTCCTGGCGGAACTTTCGTTTTCGACTTTGACGGCAGTCAGTATCGGCATGTATGAAATGTGTCATTAAGTAGAAATGTCCTTTTTTTGAAGTGTTAGTGAGAGACATGAAGCAATGTATATTTTTAAGGAAAGAAGTAGATTATATGTTAATAGTGCTTTTATCAAAACTGAAAATAAGTTTTAATTTGAATTGAGTCTTTTATTACGACTGTTATTGTACTGCTGTGGACTTGCTTTTTGTTACGGAGCTCATGTTAGACGAATGGAATTTCCGGACAAGATGTTAGGCTGTGAAAGTGGATTCCATGCGGATGAGTAAACCGGGGAACCTGCCACCGGCAATACAGGTTCAGAAAGGCCTTTTTATATTTTCAAGCTTTTTAAATTGTTTCTCAAATGTTTTTAATCTCTCTTCTTTAAGATCTTTTATTCCAGATTTAATCTGATGACTTTTAATAAATCTCGCCAACTTAACTATTTTTAAATGAATCTCTTTCTATGAAAGTTGTTAGACGGTTCCAAAGGAACTGGGAAATATTTTTTTTGTCTCGGCGTCACGATATCGATATAGGCAATAGTGGTTTGGGATCTGAGACATGGACAACCATGCTAGATACCCGAAGTTGTTTATTGGCGGTGACGTAGGAGATTCTTTTGTTTACTATCTTTCCTGAGTCCGAAAGATGGATCTCGCTGCGTGACTCGTTGGAAATAAACTTCTAGATGGATGATTCATTTAGTTTTTCTTTTTCTCCTTCCTCCAAATGAGTGTTGTGGCAGAACATGTGTTTCAGAATACTCACTCAGTGGCAGAGAGTGTTGTATTGGGGAAATACTTAAAGTGGCAGTTTAGTATTTCAAGGAGACCAGTTAATAAGAGAGTTGGCTTGACTAATGTCTTTTGATAAGTCTTTTAGGGAGAGATTTAACATGAAAAATTTAAATAAAATTTAAATTTCCAGAGTTTCCCCCAAGTTTAAAAAAGGGCAGGGCGCTACTATTCTGAAAAGGGCACTTTTTACATTCTTCAGGGCACTTTTTTTATTTTTAAGGGCACTTTTATAGAGTTCTGCCTTTATTTAAAAAAATCGAAAAAAATCGTGAAAAAAACTTCTGCCAGTTAAAAAAAATCGTGAAAAAACAGAAATTTTGTCAAAAAATTGAAAAAAGAAAAAAAAAATGCTAAAAGATTGCGAAAAAACGGTCAATTTTGATAAAAGATCGCCAAAACAACAGATTTTGTTAAAAGATCGCAAAAAACGGCAGATTTTGCTAAAAAAATCACGAAAAACGACAAATTTCGTGAAAAATCGCGAAAAAATGGCAAATTTTGTTAAAAGATCGCGAAAAATGTTAAAAGATTGTTAAGGGGCAAGCCTGATTTATTAAAAGACTTTTTTTTTTTGAAAAAAAAAAAATACTTTCAGGATTCACATTTTAAAAGTTTTGGACAGTCGTAAGAGGGTTGTAACAGGGGGTGGGGGGTGGGGGGGGCGAAGGAGTAGGTCGCCCCGTGAGCAGAAATTTAGGGGGTGCCAAATTTAAGGACAAGGCACATAGCACTAACTTCTTGCGGTCAGGCGTCGCTATTTTTTATCTTTCGTGTCGGCGCTTTGATGTATAAATTTCTCTTTCAGTGCACTGAATCTGAACTTCAAGAGAGAAATCTAACTCGAAATCAGTTGACAGCTTTGCAACTGAAGATGGGGGAGATAAACTTTCCCTTCCTTTGTCAATTCGGTAGGGTTATTTTCTCAAAAACCATTTAAAGATGTTCCAAAACTAGCAAGCTTTTGTTCCGTTTGGAAACAAAGATAGATTTATTGCTCTTTTAGTGTAATAAAAAGTAGTGCTGTTTGCCCGCAGCCTTATACTACAAACGTCATTTTTGGACGGTCAAAAGAAAAAGTTGGGAGGGGGGGGAGGCCTCAAATTCTAATTATGCCCCAGGTGCAATTTTCTCTTCACACGCCTGATTGTGAAGCAGGAAAATCAGCTTTTTGAGCATTAAAAGCACAATTTTGAAGCAAGAAAATTAGTTTTTAGAACAGAAAAATTCACTTCTGGCATTAACGTTTTTGTGTATGTGTGTGTCTGACGAAAATTGCATTTTTTCGCGATTTTTTTTACGAAATCTGCCGTCTTTTCGGGATATTTTGACAAATTTTGCGTTTTTTCGCAAATTTTTAACAAAATTAGCCATTTTTCGCAAATCTTATAGCAGAAATCTGCCGTTTTATTTCGATTTTTGGACGAAATTTGTCGTTTATTTACTATCTTTTGAGGAAATCTGCTGTTTTTACGGGATTTTATGACAAAATTAGTTAATTTTTCGTGAATTTTGCCAGAAATTAGTCGTTATTTCGCGATTTTTTTCAGTGAAATTTGACTTTTTTTCGCAATTTTTTGACGAAATTACACGTTTTGTGGGACGCGTAAGAGCTATTTTTTCTTTCCGTCGCCGATTTTTTACGTAATTTACGCGTTATAGCACGTCCGCATCATCGCTGAAGGGCTGCGTTTTTTCAAATGTGGGGCAAGAAGGGCGCTATTTTGTTCAATGAGCAGCAAGAGGGGCGCTAGTTTTTGGATGAGGGGCAAGAGGGGCGCTATTTTTTAAACTAAAGGGCAGGAGGGGCGGAGCGCCCTCCTGAAACCCTCTGGGGGAAACTCTGAAATTTCTTTTTGGTTTTTATAGTAACGTCAGTGTGTTTTAAAATGTTTGGTTAATGTGATATATTGGGATGGATTGGATTAAGTTTTAAACAGTTTTTATACTTTAAATAAATATTACTTTTTGACAATTTAAATTAACATTTCATATATTTAAAGTAAATTAAATTTAAAGCTAAATTTAATTTAAAGTTTAGTTAAAATACATTTGCATATATTTTATAAATGAAATAACTTTTTCTTTTTGGTGCTCTAGTTTATTAAACATTGATATGGAGTAAACAATGGTTATCGAATTTACATTGTGGAGAACTTATGTCATGCTTAAGAAATAGATTTTAAATGTTACTTTTTCTGTTTACTTTTAATGTTATTCAATAAAAGTTGTTATTTGTTTTAAACCTGCTTAGTTATTGTATCAATATACTTTCACATAAAAACCTTTTTCATAATTGAAACAAATTTTTATAGGGCTATCTAATTCAGCTTTCGCTCCATTAGCATAGAAACTCTGCAAACACCTTTTTATTAAATACGATAGTAACACCTATCTTTGGTGTTTGCTATCAGCTTTGAGGTGCAAAACTGCATGTATAAAAGTAGCATACTCTTCAGAACAGCGCTGACACACACACACAAACTTGTCTCTTTACTAATAGATTTAACAAAATCACGTTCTATTAGTTCCATTTTCCACTACCAGGTAGCGCACTCTATTCTTCAAAAACTTTATCAAAACGATACTCTGTTAACCACTTAACCAGCGACGGGTATGGGGAATCAGTGCTTTAACCCCCGACTTACCTCGTGGCTAGGGATGGCGTTGTTGCGGAGGGAAGGTTCCGTCAACTGTTTTCGCGGCTGAGGTCCATGCGATCAAGGAAGCGATTGCGGACGCCCTTCGGAGGGGTCTCAGTGAACTCGATATCTACTCTGATTCGAGATCGGCGCTTCAAGCTCTTTACGCTTTAGTGCCTCGGCACAAAGCTGTAGCTGAGATTAGGAACTTGGTTGAAAATACAGGAGTCAGGGTCCATATGCACTGGATTAAGGCTCATGTCGGGTACGCCTTTAACGAGCTGGCTGATTCCCTTGCGAAGGAAGCTGCGTGTCGACCATCGGTCGACATACTTGTTCCTCTCTCAGGACGTCAAGTCAAGAGGAAGCTCCTTGGTGAGGTTCTTTTGGATTGGCAGCAATGGTGGGACCGATCTGAGGACGGCCGGTCGACGTATGCGATCTTCCCAAAGGTCTCCACTCGGAGAATACAGGGTGATTTCTTCCTCAACCAAGTCCTAACGGGACATGGTGCCTTTGGCGACCATCAAGCCCGCTTCTTTAAAGGCAACCCTGCGTGCTTTTGCGGGAACGGGGTGAGTACGATTAGACACTGCGTCTATGAGTGCCCCCTGTGGAAGTCCATCAGGGAAAAGTGTTTCCCGTCTAACTTCCACACTCGAACGCTGACCGATCTCGTCCTCGACAATTACAGCAGGAGAGGTATTGTCGACATTGTTGGCGACCTTTTGACAAGGACATTGGATCGGGTTGGTCGTCGGGCCAATTGAGCTTTCGACCGTCTCGACCGAAGTCTTCGAACGCTTGATGATTTTCCAGATCATTCGAACGCAACACTCGATTTAGAGGAGTCCGAGGCCTCTTGTAGGCGCGATTCGGACGAAGCGACTATACAAGGTTTTCCGGGTTTCCCTTGTACGTAACGAGAATTCGAGTCGCTTTCCTGTAAGTCCTCCCGGAAGGCTGGGTCTCTGGATCGGCGGTTGTTCAGGCAGCTTGTGCTACGATGCCTGCTTGGTTGCTCCAATCGGCGTGTTGGGCGCGGGCGGCGTCGAGTGTGATAGTTTAGACTGTTATGGTCTATCTTATACGATCTTACACAGCAGAGGTTCTCACTCATTTTTACACAGCAAGTGGAAGCACAAGGCTGACTCTCGGTCCTTAATTAATTTGGAAAAACTATTTTTAAATTAATTTAATGAATGAATAAATTATATGGCTTCAATCTGAAAAAATAAAAGTGTAAAAGTGTTTTTAAAAAAATGACCAAAGTTTTAAAAAACAAACTAACAATTTTATTAACAGATAAAAATTGATAAAAAAAGAATAGGTGAAGCAAGTATGGATATAATATAACGTTTTATCAAGTTCTACTAGAAAGTCCACTTTACATAAATATCACAAGTTCTCAAGAACTATATATCAACATACTACTTCATTACTTGAAAATAAAAACAAAAAAATAAACTTGTAAACCGGAGCATCAGAATCAAATTTCTTCTATTATTTACTTTTAAATATATTTTGAATGATTAACATTAAATGAAAAATATAATTAAAATATTGAATAGTTTAAATTATATTAGTTAAAGATTTCACAATAAATTCATTTCATTTACTTTATAAATTGAATATAATTAAAAGGATATTTAAATTAATTTTAAGTTTGAAATATAACTAGCTTTAAATATTTAAATGAATGAATATTAATTAAAATGTACTTTACCCTAAACCCAGCATTGGAAGAAGCCACACAATAAACCTAAATATAAATTTAATTTAATGTTTTAACTCCAACTAAATTGTTTCCCCTTCATCTCTAGAAAAAGCTTTCATCAACAAGAAAGAATTAGCATGTTTCCAATATGTACTACCTGTCCACTATCTCATATCAACCAACGATAAACTTAACCGGCTCTTTAAATGAAATGGCCTATTAACAAAGTTTCGTGGTAGAGATAATCAGGAAATCATGGAAACAGCAATAAACATGTTACCGATAATTCGGAACATCTATAAAATATTCTAGAGACGTATCAATAACAAAAAACAGATGGAGTCAAAAGGAAAGAAAAAGAAAAATTAAACCCGTCATCTTAAACAACGTGCATTACGTACTCCAGCACCCGTATGAATCCTTATTTACAGCGAGAAATCTGTCATAGCTGTCTTTACACCCAAGACCAATAATGGCCGCTCTTGATCAGCTTGACATCGATGAAGAGGCGTGCCGAATTCATTACCATAAACAAACCAAGTCCATCATAATGACGCTCCTATTACTTTAACATGCTGGACATCTGAACACAGGAAAATTCTTTACTTCATAGCGACTTCAGTTTTGTTAAACGAAGTTAAATTTAAAAAAGGTAATTAATATTTTCAATTAAAAAGAACGAGTGACCTATCAACAACATTTCCCGCCGACACAATCTTCTAGGCATAAGTAAACACGGTCTCCAAAGCATGACACTAAAAGCGAAGCACAAAGCCAACGTACTATCAAAATCAACGGCGTTTTTATACTCAGCTCCCAATACAATGCATGTCATTACGCAGTCTCCGTTCGATCACGTATCGTCACATCCGAAATAGAAAGTTCGGGAAAGACCAATCGGCGATATCCACCTGTAAGAGAGAATTAAGGAGGATAGAGACACTTACGCCATCTATTGTCAACTGCCAAAATTCCTCAGTACGCCGCGTGAATCAAATGCCGTATGCCCGAAGTGAGAGCCGTGAACGATGGTAAACAACTGCCGGTAATTTATACAAGTACGGTTGAAAAACAGAAGTAGAAGATTAAAGAGATATGAATATTTAATGAGAGTGTTTATTAACGGTAAGTAAAAATAAAATAAAGATATTTATTTTTATTTATTGAAAGTGAAGATATCTATTGTAATTGAATAAAATAGTATTTGTAAATATTGAAATAAAAATATAACTATAATATGGGATTAAGTAAAGATGGAAATATAAGTCAGTTTAGTATAAGGTTATCATAGAGTGATAAGATACTAGGAAATGGGCAATAGCTATTTCCTAACAAATGCCCCCCCTCTTATCATTTCTATGAAACAAAGCAGAAGGTAAAAAAAATTACCAAAAGCACGACCATCCACCATTTTCTCAAATTGGTCCACGTCATGGCCTCAAAAAAATTCAAACCCTACCAAAAATCCTAAAGACTTGACCAAAAGATTTAAAAAAAAAAATCCCTTAAAGACCATCAAACACTCAACAAATCTCCTATATAAAAAAAATGTCGACCAGGAAAGTCTAAAAAAAAATTAAATACAAGTATTAAATATGTGGCTCCCCCCCTTTAATGCTGATAAAGTCATTAAAAATCTGAAGCTCCAGTCTTCACATCTAAAAGTTACACTTAAAAACATAAATGATATCTAAAAAAATACATACACAAACACATTTAAAAAACAATACAATGGAAAACCGTGGTTGTTGCTGTTAAATAACTCATACTGCAGGAATAAAATATATCACAGCATTTAAACAATGATCTTTACACTTATTTTAAACATATGTAAATATCACAATAAATTTATAAAAATTTCTTACACGTGGCATATTACCTTAAACCTATATCTTCCTATACTTTAAGCCTCTAACTACACCTTACACAATTAGTTCACCCATGGATCAAACAAAAATTTAATATACCAGGCTTGACCTTCAAAACTTTCAAACTTACATAGTCCCACAATGACATGCTCCAGGCTAGACCTCACACTCCAAAAAGGATATTATTTCAAATCTGTCCATATCTTGCTAACCCATGCCCCATCTCCATCCAAGAAAAAAAAAAATATAAAATACTTACATACTTTATTCTAACTCCCAAAAATACATAGCCTACTCAAATCTAAGAATCCAGTAAAAAGACAACACTCATGAATATGTACATCACATTCATACCAACACCTCTTTCAAAGCCGAGTGCACCGGCATATCCTTTCATTCCTCTCCATGTTTGCTGGAGCCCCCAGACTTCACACCATTTTCTCACATAAAAGTCACGTAGATCTGAGTGGCTCCGGATATCACCAAAAAAATAATCATATAAACAAGTCTCCAATTAATAAAAATTATAACTGTACTTTAACTATCTTAAATTACTCAAAACAGACGGAGCACAGTCAGACATACAAAGACATTCCTCTTCATTCCAACAATGACATGACCCAGCTAAGCAATAATTAAAGTCCAGCAAAAAATCTATTTTTGCTTTCCGGAACTCTCAATGATCTATATTAAAACCAAACTGTAAATTGCCATCCTTAACATTTAATAGGGCTGGAGAAAGCTACTATCCTAACACAAGCTCTTCCAGATAAAATACAGACCCTAAACCAGTTAAGTCTAACAGAATTGCCCCCCTTTTAAAATTAGAAGACACTCAAAATTCTCCTCTTAAAGTCCAGAGCAATATCATGGCAATTCATTTCAAACTTCAGCGGTCATGTCTAACACTTACACAACTTCTTAAAAATAGCCATCACCTGAAGCACAAGACAGAAGTTCTTAACCTTTAAACTTTATTATCTAAACTTAATCTTCAAAAGATTTATCCCCTTCTATTTAATTCAACTAAAAATAAATCAAATATTTCTCCATTGAAAACTCAATGTACCGCGGAATAACACCAAGTTTCCAATTGAAAGAAAAATCCAAAATTAAACTTTACCATTATTCCCTTTAATCTTTATTTTAACTTGAGCCAAAACCATAAAATTCCCTTAAAAACCAGCTAGAAAATAACTCCCCCCTCAAGGCCGACATCCATTGCAAAACTCCTAAAAACAATGTCATTCAACCGTTCAAGGAGGTAATCATATATTCCCAGTCAGGCTAACACTGCATAAAAAGGACATCCTTACTTACACTCTAATTCAAAGGGGTCTACTAGTTTACAATTCATTAAACATGCCTAAAAAATAGGTCAAATATGCCTGGGTGACAGTAACAATAAAAAAATTGGAAATATATCACATCTTTATTAAAAAAAAATTATGCAAATATAAAATTGAAGAGGTCAGAAATAAAATATCAGCTATCATTTCATAAATAGAACAGTAAATACACTGAATAGTAAATAACTATTCAATATATCAGTAAACCGTAGATTCTATAAGAAATGCTTAAGACTTATACTCAACTCAATATACGAGGTAAACTTTTAACTTACACAAACCCTCATTGAGCTCCAGAGCAAGTCAAGCTAAAAAAATTTTGACATTTATTTCAAGATAAAAACTATTATTCATATTAAGTATTGATCTCTTCATATTTACGTTTAAACTGACTATTAAGAAAAAAAAAAATCACTAAAAATCTTAACTTGATACATAATTCAGATTAAATCAAATTACCTGCATTTTGATTAAAAATCTAAGTGCCAAGGAAATTTCACAGAAACAGCTCAAATATCCATTTTAATTTGTAAAAAGTTATTCACAATTTAACCATTCAAAAATTTCTTTCAAAAAATTTTCATTATAAAGATATAATTTCAGAAATTTATTCAATTACTTAAGTAACTATCAAAAAAAATCAAGTAGCTTTAACCTTTACGGTTTAAATTATTCAATATAGCTTTAAACAGAAATTTAAAAAATATAAAACATTTAAGATTAAGTCAAAATTTAATGACTACCCCGGGAAATTGGCCAGACAACAAACATCCGAAGCAGTCATCAATGTTGACTTAAATATGCAAATATTTCAATCATTAAAAAAAAAACTTAAATACTTATAAAAATAAAACAATTTTCAACTTATAAAAAAAATTTCAAGAACATTGAACTGAGTCAAGAGTGACAAATACTTCAGGAAATCAGCCAAATTAAGCAAAACATCTGAATCCATGTCACACAAGACCAAGTTCAGTATCAAAATATCCAGAAACTTAACATCTTAAATTCTGTAACTTAAATAAGAATATTTAAATATATGGTTCATTTAAATTCATATCAAATCTATAAATAAAATTAACAATCAATCTTAAACTTATTAAAAAAAAATTATTTAAATCCTGTCAAAAGGAATTTATTAATTCATAAAAATTTCATTAATTTTAACTAGCACTTTATAAATCAATTCCTTCCTAAATTTAAACTTTACTTTAAACCATAAAGAAATAATTAAAAATCCACAATTACCATTATTATCATTTAAAGTCCATTATACCTTATCTAAACTTTAAAAATTATTTCTATTAACAAGTGTATATTAAAAAAAATGCAACTTCAATATAAAAAAATTAAAAATATAAAAATTTACAGACGATTTCACATCTTGATACACAGGTGAACCTGATGTAGCGATTAGGATTTCACATTATGTTAATCTTCCATGCAGGAGTTTAAATCACATCCAAAGACTTTTGACTTAACAGTCTTGTCGGCAAGAAATAAAATAACAGTCACTTGGGTCCCAGTACTTCTCCACTGCCAACTCCACAACATAGCACTGAGCAATTCCATCTCAGCTCAGGCAGGGCATGTCAAATCACCATCACAGATTTTTTTCAAAAAAATTCAGTAGTTAGAACTAAGTGATTTATAAAATTTCCTAAAAGGATTTTTCCCTAAAAAATTTATTTCTCTGATTACAGCACTTTAAAATTCATGATAAAATTGGCAGTTTTCAGAAAAACTGAAAAACGCTTCATTTTGAAATGAACACAATACCAAACATATTCAACATATTCAGTCAATTTATTTTTTATAAAGAGTTATTAATATGAATTTTACTTTGGCATAGTTTTAAAAAATATAGTGACATTTTTACTTAATTAAAAAAATTAGATTTTAAGTACAAAAAATATAATTATTAGTGAATTTAAGATTTTTTTTCTGAATGAAAAAAAATATTTTAAAGCTAAACATTGATGGCAATCCAAAGACCTTTAATGGGAGTTTTACAGTAAATTTTATTTTAACTCTAAGGTGCTTACAACTTTTGTAATTCAATTTTAAATTATGCAAAATTTTGTAAAATCACTACTTTTGAAATGCAATTTCTCAAAAACACCATTTTTTAAAAATCTGATAATATGCTCAATTCATACCTTATTAGTCTCTAATAAATACCTTACAAGCAAATCGTGTGTTTTTGCTTAGAAAATTTTATATGATTTTTTGAAAATAACATGTGTGTATTTTTCAACAGACCACAAAGGCAAGCTCTTCCTTGTTTAACCGAACTTGTAATGTAATTAATATTTCAAACTATAAAATACATCACTAGTACATAATTATTACTGTTAAATTATAGCTAATCATTTGCTTAAATTTAAAATTGCGTAAAATACAGTCAATAATAAAATTAGTATTGATCATATGTCATTTCATTCCATACTCATAAATGTGCTAAATTCATCTACAGTGTGTTAAATATTTTGTTATATAGTATGGATATAATATATTAAAATGCAAATACATACATTACAACTGAATTAGATTTTTTTTCAAGTTTAGTTTTTTTCCAATTAGTTTTTTTTTCCTCAGAAAACCAGAAGATCAAGCTTTTTCTTATTTCTCTGTATTTATAATAATATTTTTTACTGAAAAAATAATATATGCACATTATTATGGCAGATAAATATAAGCTAGTCTTCAAAAATTCCTATTCATAAAATTAAATAATAGTGTTTATATAGTGTTCATTCCAGGCCATTTTTGAAGGGTGCAGCACTCTGCCCTTTTTAAAAGTAGTAAAATGCACCACTGGTTTTACCCAGAGATTTTTAATGAATATTTTTTTTATTCTGTAGTGTTTCTAAATTTGTGTGCCCAAAAATGATAGATTTTTTTCATTTCTTTAGGAAAAAGAACATAAAACTATTGAATCATGTTTTAATTGTATTTTTAATTTTTATATCATAAAATCATTCGAAATTAATGTTACTTGATTTATCATATTTAAAAATTATGTGTTTCATTGCTTTCTTTTTTCCCCTTCTTAAGGCAATAACAATTTTTTTCTGGCAAAAGTGCCATTTTCTGCTGCAGTAGTGCCTTTTGTAGTGAATAGCACCATGCCGTTTTTATTTCTAGAGTGAACACTAGTTAATTGATAAATCTCCTTTTAAACTTTTATTTATTTTATTATGTTATTAGACTTCAATAAATATGTTAATTTTTAAACTTGGTTTCTGTTATCTTTTATATCACTAGACATTTGTTTATTTAAATTTTTTTTGCCATTTAACTTATTGACTTTTGAATTCTTTTTGGCAGTTCGGGGAGCAGCATCAGCATTTCTGCTGTATAAGCTACTCTGCAAATCTTTAAATACGTTGCATATAACATTAAGTAATATACAATAGACTCCCTCAAATCCGCAAAGCTTGGGACCAGAGGTTGTGTGGATTTTAGAATTTTGCGGATTTCTGGTCATTGCTTTGTTTACATTTTTTAACCAGTAGTTTGAATGCAGTTAATAATGCAATCGGGAATATAATGAATGCTTACAATATAATAAAATTTTAAAATAAGTAATGAACTAAAATAATAAAAATTTAGATAATTTTTTAAAATGATTAAAGTACTAATAGCAAAGGTCAAATTAATAATCAATAGTGTATGATAAAATATTTATTATAAAGATTAAATGTATTTTTCCAAAATTATTCAACAAAACTTCCTTATAAAAGTACATTACTAATTCACATCAAAATCATAAAATAAGAATTATTTTTTCAAGTTTAGCCAAGCTGAATGACCAAAAAATCTTGATTAATGCATGAATATATTTGATTTGCAGATTGTGATTACCAGTAATATCAGCAATATCTTGAATTTTTCCCCAAAAAATTTATTCTTCCTTCGTGAAAATAACATGAATAGAGTATTATTAAGAAAATTACAAATAAAAAATATATGGAATTGATACAAAACTAAAAAATGGAATTTTGTCCCAATATCCGAACTGAAAGTTTCATTGTTTACATCCATAAAATATGTGTGGATTTTAGAGAGTTGCGAATTTCTGGTTTACGGATTTGAGGGAGTCTACTGTACAATATACAGCCGATAAAAAGCGAATTTTGTCAAATGACCACAGAAAAAGTACAATTATTTTTTGTGTTATGTCATGTTGTATTTAACTTAGAAGTTTATTAAATTTATTTAACATGACATGTCTGTGTTTTTATCATCCCCAAGTCAAACTTAATGATTTGAAAAGTACGGTCAGCGCCATTGCTTCAATTGTCGTTCTGAAGTAAATAGAGTGATCCTATCAAGCTAGTTCTACTGTGATTTTGGATCACTGTGAATCGCCGTTCACGGCCTTGCCACAGTTTATGTTTGACGTCATAGTTTATGAGCCAATGGCGCTTAACATATGTAGTTCTTTTGGTATTTTCAGAAGTTTTTCTCTTTGGATAATGGCAACTTGGACATTGCAGAAGATATGTAAATATCCAAAGCAGACATGTATATAATGAAGAAGTACAGCTTTGTTCTTCGCCTCTTTTTTTATTATGCTTGTTTAAATGCACTATCATTTATTTGAGAGCAGCTGGTCTGTTTTGCCCCATCATGACGGCGATGAAACTACTTAAATATAATGCTGCTTAAATTTTAAACTTAAATTATTCATGTTTTTAAACCTTTTGTTTTTCAGCATAGTTTGCTGAAATTTTGCTGATCATGATTCTTCTTTAAATTATTATTATTGTTGAAATTTATGCCTTTTTATTAAGTCTTCCACAAATACATTTCCTATGCATCAAGATTCCACTGTGCAATAGAATAGAATCTATATCAGTGGTTTATGGGCCCAGCTCGTAACCCCGAAGATTAAGCTTTTTATTATGGAAATGTGGAAGTGACGATAATGGTGGTTCCTGTTTTTCTTGAGGACTTTCTGTTCATTGATTGAATCGAACTTCCTTTTGCCGAAGTTAGTGTTGCTGCATAGAACTGCGTTTGCCAAAGTTGCTGTTTAGAAATTTTTTTGCCGAAGTTGGTGTCGCCATCAATAAAAGAAGGGTGCTGATGGAAAATAACCAGAATACCACCCTGCTGACCGGCACCAATTGGGAAGTTTGGAAACATGAGGTAAAGGTTCTACTGCTCCACTACGGTGCTTGGGAATTTATTGAGAAGTCTGAGGAAGTTAAAACAGGTACACCTGTAAACAATGACAGTAAAGAAGTATCTGCTGCTAAAGAAGTTGCTGCTATTGTGTCTGATTTGACTTGGAGAGAAAAACAAGATATAAATCTTAGAAAAAATCGCACTTATACTATCATCTACTAGTCTCTTAGCACTGAATTCAAGCCCCTGGTTTCAAGTACAACAGATGGTGCAACCGCTTGAAGAATTTTACTAGAACACTTTCAGCCCACTACCAGAGCAAGGATAATCCTGCTCCTTGATGTTTTTTTTAACACTTGAAATATACCTAGAGAAGATTTAGGATTTTTTTTGTGCAGAGTTAAACAGGCAGCGGAACGCCTTCGTGAAGTAGAACATGAGTTACAGCCGCTGTACCAAGGATATCAATTAATCTGGAGCATTCCAGAGGAATTTCAGGCAACAGTCCAAGCTATCTACCGTTGGAGTGATGCTGAATTTGTTCCAGATAAAATCAAGGCTGAATTATTACTGGAAGAGAACCGGCTCAAGTTGTCCCAAAGAGACCTTGCTAATGTTGCTTTTTCAAGCGAGTCATCTGTGAAATATTCTCCAGGTAAATTTAAATCTAAAGGTTTTGAAAAAAGTAAAAGTAAAATTGGCCCTTGCTATTTTTGAAAAATTATGGACATTTAATTTCTAATTGTAAATTTAAATTGAGTAAATTTGGTAATGAAGTTAATGATAAAAGTAAATTTGATAATTCCAGAACTAATTTTGATAATTCTAAAAGTAAATTTGATAAATCTAGAAGTAATTTTGATAATGCTAAAAGTAATTTTAACAAGTCTAAAAGTTCTAAAACTAATTTTAAAAGTAAAAATAAAAATTTGTCAGGGCCTTTGGAAACAAGTAATGTTGAATGTAAACATCTTTTTAACTGTACTTTTTCTGAACTGGAATGCAGTTTAATTGAAATTTCTCCCGAACTGTGTGAGGCGAATTCATCAGATCTGGGCTTCGGTAATACCCAATGGGTTTTTGACACAGCCGCTACAGCGCATTTTTGTAGCAATCGAAAAAATTTTTTCACTTTTGAGCCAGTATCTGACTTGCACATGTCTCTCGCAGTTGGGGAGAAAGAATGTCCGGTTGAAGGTAAAGGAACAGTTCAGTTTTTGATACGCTGTAAAAATGGTAAATTTAATCGTATTATTTTAAAAGATGTTTTATACAATCCTAACTTGAGAAGAAATTTATTGTCTGGTGTTAAACTTGAAAGGTTGGGGATAAATTTTGTGAGTAAAAATGGAAAAGTACATGTTTATGATAAAGAAGGAAACGAGCTTTTTTTATGCTTTACATAAAAATGATTTATATTTTTTAAAGCCATCAAAATATGTAACTAAGAGTAATGAAAATAACAATCAGGTCAACTTTTCAGCTAATCAAGTAGATAAATTTAATGTAAATGAATTATGGCATGATCGATTTTGCCACATTAACAGTGAATATTTGGTAAACACCAGTAAACTGATTGTGTTAATGGTCTTCCAGAGCTGTCAAAGTTGACCGATGATTGTATTTCATGTAAATTGGCTAAATCAAAAAGAGCTTCCTTTAAATCAATAGGTCAAATTCGTTCTAATGTCCCCCTCCAGCTGCTGCATATGGACCTCTGTGGCACCTTACCTGTTTTATCTCATGGTGGAAGTCTGTACTTTTTATCCATTATTGATGACATTTCTAGAAAAGTAACTGTTTTGGCCCTTAAAAATAAATCTGACGCTTTTGAGACTTTTCTTAGATTTCAAAAAAGAGCCAAAAGGTTCTTAGACAAGAAAAGTCTCTGATAGGACAGATGGGGGGGGGGGGGGGGGCTAGAGTTTTGCAATGAAGAATTTGATAAATTTCTAGAAAGTCAAGGTATTTCCCATGAGAGAAAGAATCTGTATTCTTTTGAGATGAACGGGTCTGCAGAACGTTTTAATTTAACCAGCCTTGATGGTATCAAAACTCTTAAATTCAAGTGGCTTATCGCAGAAATTTTGGGCTGAAGAGCTCTGTTATGTTTCACATACGTGTGGAACAGGGTTTGTCATAACGGCTTTAAGAAAACTCCTATGGAATTGTATTCTGGTAGAAAGCCGTCAGTTGCTCATCTAAAGAAATTTGGCTGATTAGCCTACATAGGTATATCAAAACAGAAAAGGAAAAAGCTCGATAATAGAGCCAAACTTAGAATTATGTGCGGTTATGCACAATTAACTAAAGGTTACTGCATTTGGGTTTTGGATGAGCAACGGATATTTGAAACAATAAATGTAAGATTTGACGAAAGTAAAAGGAGGGTTGACATAGTAAATTCAAAACAAAATTTTTGGTTTTTTTCTCATTGAAATTTCCCAGAAGATGGTGATATCTTTCCTATGATTGATGACCTAATCGAGTCAGAAAGTAGAAGTGATAGCCCATCTAAAACAAAAGTTCAAATCAGTCCTGTAGAAACTAGTCAAAATTTAAATGATTCAGATCAAATTCCTTGCAAATCCATTAATTGAGTTAGGTCTGCTGTTCCTAGAAAAAATGAGCCCAGGACTGATATCTACTATGGAATTGAGGGAACTGAAGTTAAATTAAGATCTTTAAATGATACAATTAAATACTGTGCAGATAACAATATAAAATATGATTATGATTTTTTTTTATTTTAGTAAACATAATACTCAAACAGGTAAAGTTTCAAATTCTGTAAATTTAATTGAAATAAAAATCCCTAAAAATTACAAAGAGACTTTAAAAACACCCGAAGCATCAGAGTGGGAAGAAGCAATGAAACAAGAAATGCAGGTCATGTATGACCGCAAAGTGTGGGATCTTGTTGAACCACTAAAGATGCTCAAATTTTAGGAAATAGGTGGGTTTACACAATTAAGAAAAACGAAAAAGATGAAATTGTAAGATTTAAAGTGCGCCTTGTAGCACAGGGATTTAGTCAAATAAAAGGTTTAAGTTATGAAGAGGTATTTAGTCCAGTAGTAAGTTTTTCAATTATAAGACTGTTTTTCACAATTTTTGTATGTTTTTTTAAATGGTGAAATGTACAAGTAGATATCAATAACGCTTAAAGTTAAAATAATTTTCAACGTTAGAACACCAGAATATTCGTATTCCAAGCATACCGGTTTCGGTAGCATATAGCATACCTTCCTCAGTGCTAAAGATAGTGGAAATTTGCTCATATATATACAGGGAGGATGGGGATTCAAGCGACAAGTTTCTTGACCAATAGGAAAACAGAGGATCCTAGGCAACAGCCTATAGAAAAAACAGGGAACAGCTAATAGGAAAATTGGGTGGAAAATGGAAAAGATATTGCGAGAATTGCATTAAAAGATTAAGAAAAATGAGTTTTAATGTAATATTTCCAACAGTCTGATAATGGTGGAATAGCAAAATCACAATTAACGAGATTAGCAAGATTTTTATGGATATGGAAAGCTTCAAGGAAGTTAAGTTTTTGTATAGAAGTAGGTTTAGTTAGTACCTTAACCGAATTGAAGTCAAAAGCATGACTCGTCTCCCAGTAATGTTTTGCGATTGAGGATTTCTTGATTTCTTGTTTTTTAATATATTGCTTATGTTCTTTAATACGAAATTTTAGACTGCGTTTGGTTTGACCAATGTAAGAAAGACCACACTGACAATTAATATTGTAAATACCCCATGAACTTGATAATTCAACAGGATCTTTAAGGTTGGAAAGGGTGAGTTTATTAGTAGGAGTAAAAATTATTTTGAAATCGAACTGACTAAGAATTTTAGCAATGGAAAAACTTGATTTTGGAAAGAAAGGTAAGACAATGCTAATATTGGAACGAGTAGAAGACTGAGATGAGTTTGAGGAGTGAGAGTTTTTGTAATTTAGAAAGGGCAGTATCAATAATAGAAGGGTTGTAACCTCTATCAAATGCAATTGCTTTAATGTATTGAATTTCATTATTGAGAGACTGAGAATCTGAGCAAACATGAAGAGCACGATTTATGAATGTGTAAAAGGCGGCCATTTTTTGACTTGGAGGATGACATGAATGAGCATGGGGAGGTAGAGAAACAGCGAAGCTTTTCCGATAGACAGAAGTAGAGAAGCCAGTTTCACTGTGAGTGACAAGGGTGTCCAGGAAAGGGAGTAAACTATTGATATACGAATATTCTGGTGTTCTAACGTTGAAAATAATTTTAAATTTATCATATTGCACCAGGCAACAACCTATTACTTATCAATAATGCTTATTTATATGCAGATTTAGATAAAGTAATGTATATGCAGCAGCCGGAGGGTTTCATTGGTGATGAAAGTAAAGTTTGTAAATTAAATAAATCCTTGTATGGCCTCCACCAAAGTGGTAGGCAATGGTTTTGGAAATAGATGATGTACTTTTAAAATTGAATTTTTGTAAACTTAATTGGTGTAATTGTGTTTATGTATATGAAAACAAACTTGTACTTTTATTGTATGTAGATGATATAGTAATATTTGGGAAAACAAAAAAGGATTTAGAGCTTGGAATAAACCTGTTAAAGAAATTTTTCAACCTGAAAATTTTAGGAAAAACAAGGAAGCTCTTAGGTATTGAGTTTGAGGAAACAAATGATGAGCTGTATATTCATCAAAGTACTTACATTCAAAAAGTTTGTAGCTTGTATTCAAAATATAATTTCCCTATGAGTAATGTACCAATACCTAAAGGGTTAGTTTTGTCGAAAATGGACTCTCCTAGTAATCAAAATGAAATCGATGAAATGTCTAAATTTCCTTATAGAAATTTAATAGGTTGTTTAAATTTCATGCTGGTAGCACTCGACCTGACATTATGTATGCTGTTAATCTCTTATCACAATTCCAGGTATGAAACATTGGCAGAGTTTACTGAGATTTCTTGGCTACTTACAATATACTAAAAATTTTAAACTAGAAATATCTAAAGTTAATAATTTAAAACTTTCTTGTTACTCTGACTCAGATTTTGCAGCTAATAGAGATGATCATGTTTCCATAGGAGGTTTTATTTTGTTTTTAGATAAGTCACCAATTTCCTGGAAAACTTTTAAAGAAAAATGTATTAGCCTCTCAACTATGGAAGCCGAGTATGTAACCCTCACTGAAGATGCAAAAGAATTAATATGGATAAAAATGTTTTAGAAAATGGAAGTTTGAATTTAAATTCAACAGAAAATTTATTATTTTGTGATAAGCTGCAATAGCCTTTTCAAATTCCCCTGTAGAAAATCAAACGACTAAACATATTCATATTAAATATTTATTTTTAAGAAATTTAGTCTATGAATAAAATGTTTAAATTAAAGTATATCTCAAGTAAGCTAAATTTAGTCGATCCTTTTACTAAACCTCAGATCAGAGAGCAGTTGGTCACTTTGGTCAGTACTTTGTCGGTGAATTTTCCCTGACATGGTAGTGATTAGACACTTTATTTGAATTGAGTATGTATTTTGAAGTTTAAATATTTGAAATATTTGTATCTGTCTGTCTTTAAAAGTTTTGTAAAGCCTTGGGGATGCTAAAAAGAGGGTTGTTTGTTATGTCATGTTGTATTTAACTTAGAAGTTTATTAAATTTATTTAACATGACATACCTGTGTTTTTATCATCCCCAAGTCAAACTTAATGTTTTGAAAAGTACAGTCAGCGCCATTGCTTCAATCGTCGTTCTGAAGTAAATAGAGTGATCCTATCAAGCTAGTTCTACTGTGATTTTGGATCACTGTGAATGGCCATTCATGGCCTTGCTGCGGTCTATGTTTGACGTCATAGTTTATGAGCCAATAGCGCTTAACGTACGTAGTTCTTTTGGTATTTTCAGAAGTTTTTCTCTTTGGATAATGACAACTTGGACATTGCAGAAGATATGTAAATATACAAAGCAGACGTATATATAATGAAGAAGTACAGATTTGTTCTTCGCCTCTTTTTTCGTTATGCTTGTTTAAATGCACTATCATTTATTTGAGAGCAGCTGGTCTGTTTTGCCCCGTCATGACGGCGATGTAACTACTTAAATATAATGCTGCTTAAATTTTAAACTTAAATTATTCATGTTTTTAAACCTTTTGTTTTTCGGCATAGTTTGCTGAAATTTTGCTGTACATCATGATTCTTCATTAAATTATTGTTGTTGTTGAAATTTACGCCTTTTTATTAAGTCTTCTACAAATACATTTCCTATGCATCAAGATTCCATTGTGCAATTGAATTGAATCTATATCATTTTGAAGGGCCACTGAAGAAATAGGAATTTCATGAAAATATTGTGGAAAAAAATATTAAAATTTCATCAAAGGGCCGAGAAAGAACACTTTTTTTCACAATCTTTTGACAGAATTTATCATTTTTTGAGATTTCTTGATCAAAATTCTGTATTTTTGTGATTCTTTGTCAAAATTCGTTTTTTTTTTTTTTTTTTTTTTTTTTTGCTTGATCCCTGAACGAAATTCTCATCTTTTCACAATCCTCTGACAAAATTGGCAATTTTTTTTAAAATAATTTTCTTTTTTTGTTATCATTTGTCAAAATTTATGATATTTTGTTCAAACTTTCAAAACTATGATAGACTTTTTTTGATTTTCGGAAATGACAGCTTTAATTTTTCTTAATTTTGGAGAAAATCTGACAGAATCACAGAGATGATTCCAAGCAAAAAAAAAAATGAAATTCACAAAGATTCTGAAAGGTTACAACAGAGGTGGGGAAGGGAGGGAGCGATTCTACTCCCGGCAAGAACTATGTAGGGTTTTTTTTCGTGCCCCTTTTTCAAAATTTCCGTGTTTGTGATCTTTTGACAAAACTTGTGGTTTATTGCACTCTTTTGACAAAATGAGCAGTTTTTCCATGATCTTTTGACAAAATTTGTAATTTTTTTGTGATCTTTTGAGAAAATTTGACATTTTTCAATATCTTTACACAAAATTTGCCTTTTTTCTGAATTTTTAGCAAAATTTGCCCTTTTATTTCTATTATTTTGATGAAATATTTAGATTTTTTTGACGAAATTTTCTGTTTCCTACAATTTTTTGAATTACGATTCTTTTGCAACTGTTTGAAGATTTTTGCACAAGGAACTGACAAGTTTCACCATTTCCCCCATCAATCAAATAGCAATTTTCCCCTGTTATAAACTGACATATTTATTATTTTTTTCCCCCTCTTGCTACTAGAAAAAAAAATTAATTGAACGGCTGCATAAAAAAAAGCAAGATTTTAGACTCAGCTTAAGTAAATGCCTTTAAAAATCATAAAAGTGCCCTGAAGAATGTGAAAAGTGCCCTTTCCAAACAGTAGTGCCGTGCCCCTTTTTAAACCTAGGGGAAATTCCTCTATTTGCACCTTACCACACTAATAGTTTGTTTTATATTTGTGTTTAATAGTTTGTCGGTTGTTAATAATCTTGTTTTAAATCTGTGTCATACCTCCCAACTAACAGTGAGGTATGAGATTTTTTAAAACTTACAATTTCCTTCATTGTAAGATTGTTTTTGCATGTTATGTTTCTACATTGTTCAGGAATATTAAAAAAAGACATGCTTTGGTTAGCATTACATACTATGTTTGTATTTATAAGTGTATATTCATAAATATAAGTGCCTGACTAACTGAAAAATACCAAAAAAGTTTTGCCTTGTATTCTATGAATTAAAATTTTTGTTCTTGTGTAAAACAAAGTTGATTTTCTTATTTCGTAAAAAGTGTTGTTCCATACCCCTGCACACTGCCCTATTATGATTCTGGACACACACATGTTTTGCCAAACTTCAACTGAATTCAAGGAACTCCTTTATTCTTAATTAGAAACATTCTAAAAACCTTATTAAGTATGATTTACAAAAACTGATAAGGATAGAAATTTGAAACGACTATTACTTTACAGATATAAATGCACAAAATGAACAGGTTTTAAAAATTTTAAATTTTTACTGTGCTTAGGAACAAAAACTGTTTTCAAATTGCAATTTGTGTGACATAGTTGGCATTGTGTTTATTTTCAAGATGTTAAAGCTCGCTGAAAATAGTTAAAAAAAAAAAAAGAAAAAAAAATTTAAATAAAAAAGAAATGAGTGAAAAAACCTTTAAAATATATTTATTCTAAATTACAGTTTACGGGAAATTAATTTTACATTTTCTCATTAATTTAAGCACAATGCAGTAATAAAAAAAAAAGAAGTTCATTAAATTGTAGTTTAGTCACATTTGCATTATCCACATAATAGTATAAGTTTCTTTAATAAAATAGCCATACAAATATAATTTGACATATTTTAACAAGTACATGTACAAAGCAAAGTGCTTTGCTTGTTCTTAATAAACACCTTTTACCCTGAGGATTTTTAAATAACAAAAATATAATTTGAAAGGCAAAAATTACAGAAGAATAATGAAGTATAAGACACTACATAAAGATTTGTATCTCTAAACACTGCAAAATGAAATTGAAAATAATCACCTGTTGGCTGCCAGAAACCAGAATGTGATTAAAGAGATGAGAAGCAATTTCTTTTGATTTTTTTATTGAATTCTTCTCCAACTCTGTCATTCCTGAAAGGAGAAAAAATTTCCCATTAAAAATTGTGACCTAAAATTGTTTAATTATACTATAAAGTTATAGGGAAAAATACAAGACAAAAGATAATTATATAGCTCATTATGAGAGCTAATGATTTAATTGTATCTAATCACCGGACAGTCTTGCTAAAGGGCAAAATTGTAATGTTTTTTCAGTATTTTATTTTAAATGCTAAAAACATTCTTTTAATGCTATACAAAAGAACTTAATTTCAAATATGAATGCAAACCTTGAGAGTATTATTCATTGTTTAGTGTATTAAAAATCTATTAAATCAATAGAATGATATTACTTCAAATAATGGACTAGCATTTGGCAGCACAGATAATCACCTCATTAAGTTCATGGCTGAAATTTCAGAATAAATTAAAACTATTCATATATTAAAGCGCAATTGGTCTGCTAAGCCTTATCTTGGGGGAAATCACCTGAAAAGATGATTTTAGTGGTTGACTAGTAGGTTTATTGTTGTGTTTTCCTACAACCGAAAGCATGAAAGACTGGGAATAAGAAAACAACGATAAACCTATGAGTCAACTGCTGAAATTTAGTGTTTAGGTGTTTTCTATCTTAATATGACTAGGCAAATAAATTAAGTTCTAACATGCGAATAAAGTTTTAATTCTGGAATTTCAGCCTCTTACTCAATGAAATGATTGTCCGTGCTGCTGTCTGCTAATCTATTATTTAAAGTAATATAATTTAATTGATTCAATGGATTTTTAATACATTAACAATGAATAGTACTTTCAAGGATTGTATTTGTAATTAAGTTATTTTATAAAGCTTTGAAAGAATGATATTTTCTTAGCATTAGTACTGATATTTTTTAGCAGAGAAATCATTACAATTTTGCAAGACAGTTAGAAAGTTAAATAAAATTAAATTATTAGGACAAAGTTTTTATGGTTATTTTCAAATGTATCTCTCTTTGCTAATAGATTCAGATAAAAATAATTTTGTGAAAAATTTACATATTGCTTTTTAAGTTTTCAATTACTATTCATATACACTTTGACTGTTAATGAAAATATTTTCAATAGCCAGTAGCTGGCTATCAAGGAAAAGATGATTATCAGCCTAGCAATTAAAAAGAGTCATATCTACTGACTAATAACAATGATGGCAAGGACATACTATGGAGAATGGATGCACATAAAAACTTGTGATGGATCTTTCAAAATAAATATTTTTTTTTTCTAAAAGAGGAACGTAGTTTTCTGAAGACTAGCAACATTGTTGCAATAACCAAAATTATTCTGAAAGTATTTTACTACATAAATTATCTGAAATTAAAATAATTGCAATTGTGCTAAAACATAGTTGTAGTTTTGTACTTTCCAGAGAGGAAAGTGAGACAGGAGATACAAAATAAATAAATAAATAAAAAATAACAGTTATCTACATGCATAGAGAGTGAACATAATGTTAAAAAAAAAAAAAAAAGCTTCAAATTCATCTGTATGCAAAGTTAATATTCAAAATGGAAAATGAATAGTTACAATTTTGTCATATTATGTTATAGAAATTAAAAAAAGGAGTGAGTGTTGGACATGTTACAAAAAATACTCAAGACATTTATTTGAATCCCGCTCTTAGAACAGTTAAATAGCAGTTTTGTCAGTTTCAAAATTGCTATTTCAATCTAAATTATAAAATTTGCTCTGGGCAACCTTCTGGCATTGATAATCAGGCCCTTTTTATCGCATGGACAAATCAGGATTTTGCCCATGAGTCTCAGACTTCAAGGGGGCCTCCAAATCCATATATTAATTTACAAAATATTTTTCCCCCCAATTCAAATTCTGAAATTTTTCAAATACAAAATATAAATTTAATTTTTAAAAGATTTTATCTAACTTTCTGAAAAATAAATTTCATTTTGAACTTTCAGAGCTCAATGCTTTCACAAAAGTACCTCAACCACTATTAAATAAGAAATAATATTTTGATCTAAATAGATTGTATTAGCAATGAACACAAATCATGTCTAAATTTTACTGATTGAAAATAATCACTATGTGTAGTCCAACTTAAAAAGATGCAAAAGATTATAACATGATTAACAGTTAGAATATTTAACACTCTTCTACAAGTTGAAATTATTAAATTCATCTTAAAGTAATATAATAAGTTCCAAAAGTTACATAAAATAAATAATATCCGTAATATTTGTGATTAACATAAAAGGAAAGTACTTTTAAAAATAAATTATTTTTGTATTGAAAATTTTTAACACCATTTGTCTTTTTTGTGAACTATTTACAAAATTTGCCAGGTTTTTTTTGGGATCTTTTGTTGAAATTTACCGGGGTTTTTTTTAATCTTTTGACGAAATGTCATTTTTACATGATCCTTTGACGAAATTTGATGGGATTTTTTTCATGATACCTGGACAAAATTTGTGGGGGTTTTCTGCGATCATTTGATAAAATTCGCTTTTTTTTTTTTTTTTTTTTTTTACAATGCTAGGACAAAATTTGTCATTTTCTTGCAATCTTTTGACAAAATTTGTAGTTTGGTTTCTCATAGTCTTTTTAAGAAATTTACCATTTTTTTTCATAATTAAGGTATTTAATTTAGAATTGACGGAGCTAAGAATTTTCTTCTACTTAAACGTCAAAGCGCAAAAATGCTGTTTATGAATTACACATGACTCACCATCAGTTCTATTTGAATAATATTGCAATGGTTTGAATGCCCCCCCCCCCCCAATTTATCTTTGTTCAGATCCCGAATTAGTCATGATAGAGACCTGTTAATAATGACTTAATCCATGATTGAGTGAATAATAATACACAGATTACAACTAAAGAGAGTAATGAGATACTAAATGTTAATAATTCAAAAGTATTTGGGCATTTAATACAACTTGGGTACACTTTGAAACTTGATGCATTGGATACAGGGCACGAACCTTTGCAATCATTCAACATACTATGCTATATTAGGTGGGCCGCAGCATAATTTATGAAATTCTAAAAAAAGGAAAATTAAAATAGTGAGACAGCAAAAATAGATAGCAAACCAACGTAACAAAATTATAATCACTATGAGCTATATAATAAATATAAGACAGTACAATGCAGAATTTCCAAGTTAAAAAATAGAAAAGAATAGATTTTTATTAAATAAATCAGACTTTTGCTGAATGCAAATTCTTTTTTACCATTTAAAAATGAAAAAATGTGTTTAATTTTAAATTGGATTAAACTTTAAAAAATATCTATGACTTTAAAACTGTTCTCAAAATCAAATGAGCTACTTTTTGACACATTTCTAAGTTAATTTTATTTGCAAATGCATGATATTGATGGATGATGGATGTTGTTATTCAAGGACTATATAATCAATTTTTTTTTTTTTTTTTTTTTTTTTTTTTTTTTGTGAAAACAGAAGGGTTTTTTTTCCATGTAATACTATCAAAATAAGTGCTTTGAACCAAAGAAAGACAGAAAGACAAAAAAAGGTTATGTGACAACTACTGTTTATAAGTGAGACTCAATAAATAAATTATTTATTCCCCCCCCCCCCCAAAAAAAAAAAAAAGTTATTTAATCTAAATCAACAGTCAGGCTGGATAATTTTATACCTTTATGCTTAGAAATGAATCAAAAAAATATGTCAGGAAATTGTGTGTTTTTGAGAAAAGTATTTGAGCCTATTTCTTTAATAGTTAAACAATATGGTTATTCCTTAATTTTTTTGTCTGTTTAAGAGTATTTTCCAGTAGCTTAGATTTTTTTTTTATAAATAATATTTCAGTATTTATAATTCTATTTACAGATTATTTTGAATATATAAGCTAATATAATTATCCCTATTTTCTATATTATAAAAATAAAATCCGATTCTATTTTTTCCAATACATTAGTATTTTTAAATTAAACATCAAGTTAATATAAAGATATATGAAGGTTTCCTTTAAAAATATATAAAATTGGAATGCATTTATAAACAAGAAAAATAAAGCTCTTGTGCTGTGAAAACTAACAATCCTTACATCTGAAATATAGACCGGGAGGCAGCAGCACAGACAATCACCTCATTGAGTTCATGGATGAAATTTTTGGATTGGGTAAATCTTGATTCACATAGTAAAACATAATTGACCTGCCAAGTCATATCTTGGTGGAAAACACCTAAACACTCAATTTTACTGATTGACTCATAGGTTTATCACTGTATTTTCCTGCACCGAAAAGAATGAAAACTTGTAGGAGTGGAAGCAGGAAAATACAATGGTAAGCCTATGAGTCAACCAGTAAAATTAGGTTTATAGGTGGCACACCAATTATGTTTTACTATGAAAATCAAGATTTATCTAATCCAAGAATTTCATCTGTGAATTTTATGAGGTGACTGCTTGTGCTATCACCTCCCAGTCTAATAAAACATTTTACACTGAAAGACCGTGTCAATTTCAAGGGGAAAGGGGAATTCTCCCCCCAGAGCTATGTAATGTTACCCCTGGAAAATTTGAGATTGTGTATTCTCAATAGTCTAAAAAGTGCAATTGCTACATACACATAACTCCAAAAAAATATGCCAATTATATTAGAAAAAAAAATTAAACTAGAAGAAATTTCCACTAAGTGGTCAATTATTGGTACAGTCAACCCTTATGTTTACGTTTTGTAATCCTTTTAAGTAACAAAACGTTTTAAAAACACAAACAAAATAAATGTTAAAAATAATCAACAATAATAAGAAAAACAGTTATATAACTAACATTTTAGTTTTGTCCTTTAATTGCCACAAGATTTTCAATCTGCTTAACCGTTTCAGGTACAAGTAATTGTGCTTCTTTAATATTGAATTCATACCAGAATTTTTGAACCATTTCATTAAAATATGGAGGGAGTAAAACCCCCATTCAAAAATTTTGGTACAGATATTAATCAAAATTTTATGAGAGAAAAAATATATCCTGCTACTACTTATATGACTAACATTTTACAATTTTGTGCTTTAATTGCAACAAGATTTTCAATTTGCTTAACCCTTTCAAGTACAACTAATTGTGCTTCTTTAATATTGAATTCATACCAGGATTTTTGAACCATTTCATTAAAATATACAGCTTTAATTAAAGCAATGGGAGTACCCTTATTTAAAAATTTTGGAAGAAATATTGATCAAAATTTTAAGAGAGAAAAAATATATCCTGCTACCTTTCAATGGATAAAGGTAAAAATTTTAAAATAAGCAAATTTTTGGGATAACCAAGAGTTCCTAGATTCTTTAAGGTAAATCATGTTTTCACTTTATTTTCATTGTGAAGTTTGGGAAGAGTTCGTATCCTCTATGATTTGAATAGTTGACAAAAAATAAATAAAATAATGTAAAATGGTGCCAAATCGACATTTTCAGACTTGCCAAGTTCTGAAAGCTAAAAATCAAGAGATACACTAAACTGATTAAATCACAGTACATTTAATTATAAAATAACGGAATATTTAAAAAATGTGAAAAATCAGAAGAAATATGTCAAAAATCAGTAGTATGGAGAAACATCTGAAAATCAGGAGCCTCCTGTTGAAATCATGGCAAGTCTGCATTTTAGTAGAGGTGCAGAATATATTCAATCTGGCGATTTAGAATGGGGGGTAAATTTTGCAAAAAAACATATGCAACTGATCTCAATTTTAACAACAAATTCCATAATTGCCTGATTTAGAAAAATTCCATTACAAATAAAAAGATCTGTATGACAATCTTCACAAAATAGAGCTCAGAATAGTATATACCATATAACAGGGGAAATTCTGTTCCAAAGTTTCTGAAAATTTAAGCCAATCAATTAAAAAAAAAAAAAAAAAAAAAAACTATCAATTTGAAAGTTTGGACATAAAAATACTACTAATTTTGCTCAAAAATTACAGAAGAAACACAAATTTCACCAAAATATCATGAAAGAACACAATTTTTGCCGGAAGAACATGAAAAAACAAGTTTTATCAAAAAAGTTCAAAATGAAGGCAAATTTTGTCAAAAAAATCAAAAAATAAACTCACATTTCATCAAAAGATCACAAAAAATTGCAAAATCTGCCAAAAGATCATGAAAGAACTGCAAATTTTGTCAAAAGATTGCAAAACTGAAAATACTATAAAAAAATTTAAAAATTTTTTTTTTGTTGAAAGATCCCAAAAACGGCAAATTTTGACAAAAGATCATACAACAACCACAAATTTTGTCAAATGATCGTGAAAAACTGTGGATTTCTTCAAAAGATCACAAAATGCACATATCTATACACTAATATTGTCTAAAGGTACAAAATAAATACAAATTTGATTAAAGATTGCAAAAACCACAAATTTCATCAAGCGATTGCAAAAAAACCCCACAAATTCCACAAAAAGGGCAAAACAACTGTAAATTTTGTCAAAATCATGAAAGAATGCCAGAAGTGAAATAACCACAAAACTCATCAAAAAATCACAATAACTACAAATGTCAAACAATTGCTAAAAGTGTAAATTTCATCAAATAATCACTAAAAATGTAAATTTTGTCAAAAGATCATGAAAAAGCACAGATTTTGTCAAAGAGCCACAAAAAAAAAAAAAAAAAAAAAAAAAAAAACAGAGTTTGTAGTCTCTTTCTCTCCTTTTCTACCCAGCTGTAGCTTTCAGAAAATTTACTATGAATTTTAGAATTTTTTTACTCAGAATCATCCGTGCCATCCTATACTCATTCATAAGTTGAAAATTATTAGAAAATTAAATTTTTATACCTACAGAAATACAGCATTTACCTATAACAAATCGTTAAATTTTCAGGTGGATTGGGAGAAATGTTAGGAGTAGATACATTTTCTGCACTCATGCATTTCAGTATATTTGAAACATATTTTTCAAGATGCTGGAAAAATATGTTTTTTGAATATTTATTGTCTGAGCGAAGCGAAGTCTTTATACTCAGAGATACGTAACGATATTAAAATTCAAAAAAATTCTTTCGTCAAGCAAATCTCAAAAAGTACTTGTCGGATTTTGATTCTGTTTGTACCAGAAGGTACCTATGAAGGTAACCTCGTGAATGCACCTACTTTTAAAAATTAATTCCAAATAGTTTAAAAGTTATATTAAAAAAACTGATAAAAAAGCACAATTTATGTGCATACGTCACAGAAATTTGGTGAGCGTGATTTTCACCGGCTGGACATTTTCGTAGATAACCGAATCAGTACAAGGAGTAAATAGTAATCATTTTCGCACTCAGAAATATTGAATGCAATAAAACATTTTAAAATTTTATCATGCAGGAAAATAAAACGGTTATTTTTTATATTAAAAAATGTCATAAAAACTTTGATTTTGAGATTTTGTGATTATCTCTTAACAGCACTTTTTGATCGCTAAAAGAATGTTTTACATATCTCGCGTGTGAAAATTAGAAACAATTACGTTTTTAAATAAAAAGTTTCTTTTATGACATCATTTTCCCTTTATATTTATATTCATTGCATGTTTTCTTTTAACTTAGTATATTTTGTTTGTGTATGGAAGTGAATTCTGGTCACTAATTTTTCGGCACGGATGCCACAAGCGCATCAGATTTGGCGCAATTTTTTTCAAAGCCCATTTGGCTAAAACTCCCTTTCCAAATAACGCTTACATACACATTTTTAAATTATTTTCTATTTTCAAAAAGAACTTACAGTAAATAAAATTATAATAATAATTAATAACTATAAAAAGAAATATTTTATATAATTAAAAGAAGGAAGTGAAAGTAAATAAACATTTTATGAGTAAATAAACAAATAATAAATAAATAAAGCCGGGTTACCATCTCAGGTAAAATAATGCCATTTTGACGCCAATTATGTACCCTGGTGCATATGTGACATCTTTTCCCATTTTTCATCCGTTTCCTGTTGGCATACAACTTTGAAATATGGAGTATTATGCATACCTGGGAGCAGTACTGGAAATAGACATTGATTTTTTTTAATTCGATCCAAAAAGGGCAACGGGGCTATTTTTTAAAGATTTATACAATTTATACTGCATAAAGGAGCCACTTACCTATTTCTGTATACCAGAAGAAGTAAGTGGTATGTAAAAACAATTATAGTATACATAAATAAAATACTTGAGATAATATACTAGAGATATAAGCACCGGGTTTGGCGACATTTTTTATGCCAATTAGGCGAAAACATCGTTTTGATTACCAGATGCATATAGCATGCTATAACAACGCGTTATTTATTTATTTCAAAATGAAAAAAAAAGGAATAAACGAAACATTTTCTGTTATTAAAAAAGATATAACAATCAATAAATGATAATATTTTTAGAACAAACAATTTATTATAACATTTATATGATAACCAGCATGTTAGGCAACTAAACGCCATTTTGGCACCAATTAGGTACCTCGGTGTATATAGGGCATAAATGTGCCATACTTATTTGTAAAACTAAGCATGAACGTTTACCAGGTGTGTTTTCATAGGCGCTTATATCTTTTTGCAACATAGCACACCTTTCGAAGCCAAAACTGCACAAAAGAAAAAATAATCAATATTTGCAGCTTTTTTTTTTTTTTTTTTTTTAATGTAATGCACATTTTGTAATCAGTAGGCTCGATAATCAGACCTCGTTTTTTTGCTTTAAAAGATGATATTTCATACGACGTCTTTTTGGGATTCGTCGTTTTTCCATATTTGATAGTATGTGTCTACTCGTTTTGTACCCTTTTTTGGAACTTTCTTCTTTATTAACAGCGACATCTGGATTTCCTATTTAAATAAAAATTCTTCTAAATACAAAGAATTTTGTTAAAATAAATAAATAAAGGAAATGCGGACATCTGTTGCTCAAAACACAAAATTTTTCCTATGAAGTTAATAAAAATCAGTAAAAACATAATTTTAATGATAATAGAAAGTTGACTTATGTAATAACAGAGTCATATATTATGTACGTTATGGATTAAGTATGAATATTTCTCCACTATTTATAAATAATAATAATAATAAAATAAAATGTGTGTGATGACTGATGATGTGTTTTTTTGTTTTATTCATCGGCGCCCGCTCGTGAGTCACGTGACCAGCGGACGAGAGTGTGTGGAGAGGAAGGGGTTACGAACGCAGAGAGAGAGAGGTGTGTGCGGAGGTAAGAGGGAGACCTGCGAATGTTGAATGCAGGTTAAAAAGATTTTAAAAACATTATCCGGGAAAATCGGATAAGTATGTGCTACGGGCACGACGCGGATCTGTTGTAGAAAAAGCGTAGTTAGAAGTTATATATATTCAATTGTTTGTGTATTCGTCCCGTCATTTGTGTTCTGTGTGTGTAATTAAACTGTTGTTCTCATCAAAGCTCGATTCCTTGGATTATTTTGGATTATTTCAACATAAACAGGTGTTCCATAGAATTTATGAAGTAAATAGGAAGAGCGTATTTCACACGCTCTCTTCGCAAGAACCAGTGGTAAGTGAAACCACTTTTTATAGTTCTGGAAATAAAGTTGAAAGTTATAACTTTTGTATATTAACTGAAGATTCATGAATATTAGATTAATGAATGTTACAATGATTCTAAAGAGATAATCGTATTAGAATTGAAAACAAGTATTGTTCTCAGTATGTTCTAGTGTATGATTATAATGAATGATTATATTATTTAGTGATTATAATTATTGATAAAGATAGTAATAGTTAAGAAAAAGAACATGTTTACAATTAAAGGGTTAAGAAAAGAAGACCTGGTCATTGTTGCCACAGAGTTAGGATTAAAAGTAGAGCCAGATCATAGAATAGTGGACTTAAAAGCATTAATCGAAGGAAGCGAACAATATGATAAGGATTTAGAATTCGTAAAAGAATTCCTTGTTACAACGGTATCAGACCGCATTTCAAAAGAGAAACAAGAAGCAGAGGCCCTTAAAAGTGAAAAGGAATATATTAATTCTGAGCAGAAAACAGCGTTAGAATTAGAAAAAACGAAATTAGAAGTTATCAAACACCAATTAGAAATGGCTAAACTGCAGTCTGAAAACAAAAATTCTGATAGTGGGGGGGATGGACAAAATCCCAAAACTAATTCGTTAGAAGCTCTAATTAAAAGCGTTAAGACTTTAACTATTGCGATTCCTACCAAACCTGAATCGTGGAATTTATTTTTTTTCTTCGCTCGAAAGGGCGTTTGAATTAAAGAATGTCGCGGAAGATTTGAAAGTTGAAATACTGTTTAATTTAGTAGGGGAAAAAGCTGCGCATTTATTAGTATATGCAAATTCAGATGAAATGAAGGATTATCAAAAGGTTAAAGCTTTAATTTTAAAAGAATTTCAACCCACCCCTGAAGCTTGTCTTCAAAATTTTCTTTCGGCAAAGAGGGCGAAAAATGAAAATCATATGCAATTCGCATCTAGGTTGAGAGCGAATTGGGATTTTTATTGCGAACTTAGAAAGGTAAATGATTTTGATGCACTTAATGAATTAATAGTTAGTGATAGATTAATGGATGCGTTAGACTCAGAGGCGCGAAGCTATGTCAAAATAAAACAATTAGATAATTGGTTAAAAGCGCGGGAAATTGCGGAATTATGCGATAACTGGTTTACATCAAAAGGTAGAACCTTTTCTGAGGTATATGATAAATCGACAAATTGTCGCGGTTCTGATGATTTCGGATCTGGCAAATATATTCCACCGCATCTAAGAAATAATTTTAATTCGCGTAATGATAGGAAAAAGTCTGTGTGTAAATTGTGCCGTCAAATCGTTCATTTACGGTTTTGTCCTAATAACAATAATAAAGAAAAAGAGAGGTCGGGAAATTCTCATTATCAAATGAAAAAAGATTCTACTGGAAAAAATAAAGACGAACGGTTGATAGCGAAAGTGACAGCTTTATGCTTTGAAAATGACGCAATAAGTACTCAACCATTGCAATACGATGAAATTTGGGTGGGGAAGCAAAAAATAAAGACATTAATTGACAGCGCTGCTGAGATTCCCGTTATAAATTCGAATGAAGTACCAGAGTCATTTAAAAATAATGAAAATTCATCAATTCAGTTGATTTCAGCTTTTGGCGAGCAAATTACTGCTGATCTTTTAACATTACCGGTTTCTCTAAACATGAGTGAATCAAATTGTTTATTTAACAGTGTGGATGTATTATTTGCAGTGACAGATAAATTATGTAGTTCATGTATTATTACTCCGAAGGTTTATGAGTTATTACAATCATTGCAGATTGGAGAAGGGAAAAGAATAGCCGACAGTCTGGCACCAACAAGTGAGACGAAAAGGGGGGATGAAAATTTATCGTTGGAAAAGAAAAAAGAACAAAATACGAGTGATAAAAATTTATGTTTGCAGGTTGAAAATGAATCTTTTGAAGAGAATTTGCTTATTAATTGTATTGGAACGAAAAAGGATTGCGAGGATTTAAATTCGAATCAGCATTCGGAAACGACCATTTACAGGGAGCAACAAAAGAATTGCGAATCTTTACAGGGGGCATTTAAAGATGCAAAACAAGGGAAAAATGGGTTTGTTATGGTGGATAATTTACTTTATCATAGGGAAAAGGTTTCGGGAGATCAAGTCATGCAATTAGTAGTGCCTAAAATTAGGAAGGAGGAAATTTTAAGGCTTGCACATGAATCAATTTTTGCGAACCATCTCGGTATAAGGAAAACGAAAGAAAGAATTCGATATTCATTTTTTTGGCCAGGCGTGTCGCGGGATGTAGAGGAGTATTGTAAATCGTGCAAGGACTGCCAGTTGCGAAGCCGGGAGAGAGCCAGTGATCAGATACCGATTCTTCCGATTGAAAGACCGGAGCTCCCATTTGACGTTGTAAATATTGATATAATTGGGAAAATTGAACCACCTTCGGCGCGTAGACATCAATATGTACTTACTTTGGTTGACCAACACAGTAGGTGGCCCGAAGCGGTTCCGTTAAGAACAATTTCGGCTAAGGCTACTTGTGATGCGCTGTTAGAAATATTTATGCGGACAGGGATACCCCGCGTAATAGCAAGTGATCAGGGGGGAAATTTTGTATCAGGCTTAATGCAGGAATTTCATGCTAGGCTAGGGGCGGCTCCTAGATTTGCAACACCGGGACATCCACAAAGTTCGGGATTGGTTGAACGGTATAATCAGGTATTGAAACGCATGTTGCACCATATCATTCGGAGCGATCCTAAAAATTGGGATAAACACATCCCTTATTTATTATTTGCGTATAGGGAGATTCCTAACTGTACGACGGGGGTGTCGCCATTTAAGTTGATGTATGGAAGGGAGGCCAGGGGGCCATTGGCGGTATTAAAATCTACATGGTCGGGCGAAATTCCACTACCTATAAATCTCGGGAAAAGTGCGACCGAATACCTTCAGGATTTAAAAATTAACTTAGAAAAGGCGGCGGAACAAGCTTCACTAGTAGCGGAGGTTAAACAGGGTGCGTATGCGAAGTATGCGAATCGAAGGGCAATTTATAAGGAATTTATACCGGGGGAGCAGGTATATTTATTAATCCCAGACTCTAGTAATAAACTTTACGCTAGATGGACAGGGCCAGCCGAAATAGTGGCGAGGTGTAATCCCGATTCTTACAAAGTCAGGTTAACGAACGGAAATATTAAAAATGTTCACGTGAATAAGATAAGGAAATTTACTCCTAGGGTACAAGCAGTGGGGGTAATATTTGAGAATGAAGAAGAATTAGGGGAAGTCCATCCCACCCCTAGTACAAAGGATAACTCGAACTATTTTAAAATCGAAGAAGTAAATTTAAATCATTTGGAAAACGTAGAAAGAGAAAATATGTTAGATTTATTGTTTAGATATAAAGAATTATTTTCAAAGAAAATACAAATAGCAAAAGTTGGTGCACACAAAATAAGACTAAATGATAATGAGAAGAAGAAACCTTATGTTTATCGAATTCCAGAGGCCCTAAAACCTCAAGTAGACAAACAAATTCAAGAATTACTAGAATTAGGTTTGATTGAAGAAAGTGATGAAGAAGCACCGCATCCGGTAGTGTGCGTGATGAAGAAAGATGGAACGCTACGACTTTGCGTAGATTTTCGGGCACTGAACGCAATCACCAAGGTTGATGATTTTCCTATGGAAAACTCTACTGATCTATTATTTAATATTGGCAGGGCCAACGTCATTTCCACTTTGGACTTACTCAAAGGCTACTGGGCCATACCACTAGAAGAAGAGAGTCAAAAATTAGCGTGTTTTAAGACTCATAGAGCTCAATATCGCTTCAAGGTCATGGCTTTTGGGTTAAGGAATGCTGCTGCGACGTTTCAACGAGAAATCAACAGAGCGCTTTCTGAATACCAGGACTTTGCTAGAGCATACATAGACGATATAGCAGTTTTTTCCGAAACGTTCGCGGAACACCTGGTGCATTTAGAGAAGATATTTTCCAAACTATCACAGTTACAATTCTCCGTCAATTTGAAAAAATGTGAATTTGCAAAACCCCGAATAAAGTACTTAGGCCATATCATTGGGTCCGGCAGCCATCGGACCGATCCGGAAAAAGTGGAGGCCATTCGTAAGTTAGCTGTGCCTCAAACTAAGAAGCAACTAAAAAGTGTCTTAGGATTATGCAATTACTATAGAGATTATATACCAAAATATGCTGAAACAGCATATCCCCTCACTGAACTGACAAAAAAGGACAGTCCAGAGAATTTGTGCTGGTCAGTAGAGCATGACCAGGCGTTCAACGCGTTAAAAAGAGGTCTCATCCAAGCGCCCAGTCTGCATACTCCTATTATCGGGTTACCTTTCATCATAGAGTGTGATGCATCTGCAATCGGCATCGGAGCTTGTTTATCGCAGAGAAGAGATGGAGTAGTGTATCCAGTAAGTTACGCCAGTCAAAAACTCACCAAAACTCAACAGGCATGGCCAACAATTGAAAGGGAGGCCTATGCAGTGATCTGGAGTTTGAAAAAATTTGAAACGTGGATTTTCGGCTCACCTGTGGAACTTATTACGGACCATAATCCATTAACTTTTATCACCAAAAATGCCCCTCAATCTTCAAAGCTGCAGCGATGGGCATTAGCCTTACAGAAGTATGACATTAAGATTTCGCACCGCCCGGGTGCCAAACTAATTAATGCTGATGCATTATCACGCTTGGACACTGTGTAAGACATTCAACAACTTTTGAAGATCCCAGTGTTTGAACATTCCTTGAACAATATACTTTTTTTTCTTTCAGCAACTCTTAATGTCCTGTTTAATGTTTACTAAGTTTTGTATATTACCTTTTGTTAATTGTATGTTATATTGTGTATATGAAGTATTAATTTAATTCTATTTTATATTAGCAGATAGGAAGAATACCGGAAGATGTGCCTTCTCCGGATACGGTTGTATTTGTGGTGTTATTTTTTATATATACATGTTATAATTTGGGAAATCATTGTTAAATAGTGTAACATCATCAGTCGAATTTCAGATTTAAAATAAGTGTGTACCATATTTTCAATCTTGCGTGGGGGGTGTGATGACTGATGATGTGTTTTTTTGTTTTATTCATCGGCGCCCGCTCGTGAGTCACGTGACCAGCGGACGAGAGTGTGTGGAGAGGAAGGGGTTACGAACGCAGAGAGAGAGAGGTGTGTGCGGAGGTAAGAGGGAGACCTGCGAATGTTGAATGCAGGTTAAAAAGATTTTAAAAACATTATCCGGGAAAATCGGATAAGTATGTGCTACGGGCACGACGCGGATCTGTTGTAGAAAAAGCGTAGTTAGAAGTTATATATATTCAATTGTTTGTGTATTCGTCCCGTCATTTGTGTTCTGTGTGTGTAATTAAACTGTTGTTCTCATCAAAGCTCGATTCCTTGGATTATTTTGGATTATTTCAACATAAACAGGTGTTCCATAGAATTTATGAAGTAAATAGGAAGAGCGTATATCACAATGTGGACATACCAAATTCTATATTTGACTAAAAACAACAACCACTTTCTAAATGCTTTAAAAAAATGGCCAATGAAAAGTGATATTTCAAAAGTATTATGAAATTAGTTAAAAACCATTTATTTTAAACTAAATGAATAAAAGATTTATATTTTTAATGAAATAAATGGGATTTGAAAAATTAGTGGAAATTTATCACCATAGATGTATCAATATTACAATCAGTACCTTGTATGCAAAATGGAACAATTAGCAATACTTTTTGTACCCAAAAAATGGTCGTTGCTTTTTTTAAGGTTAAAAAGTATATTACGAAATATTCCTATACAGAGATGCCAAACCCTTGCTTATTGCATAGCAGAATTTTCTTATAGGAAAAGTTATTTTTTAAATCCGCAGAATGTTCCAATTTAATAAAACATTTTCTGTATTAAAATACCGGTACCCAAAATGCCGGAGACTTGGCAGCTCTGTCTATAACATTTTAATTAATGACGGTACTTTTTTTAATCGGATTCAAATTTAGTGAAGACAACGTTTTTTGGCCAAAAGCAGCTTTTTTCCACATGTGTAACTACGATACAATTCCTTGATGTTGACTTATGAATGTTTTGACTTATGCTATTATTGCTTCCTCTCATTTATTTATTTGAATTTTAAATAAGATGACTCAAAATCGTGTTTTTTAAATATACGAAAAAAAATGCATTTCGAGAGAGGGCGAAAAGGACAATATTTGGCGATTTATTACCTGCGTTTGGCTAAGTGTCTTACTACCTTGTATTTAATACTCTTCACAATACTTCGCTGTTATATGGACTTAGGCGCTTTTATAAAAAGTTTGACTTAATTCGGGCTTAAGAAAGTGAGTTTTTTACTGAATAATACAAATAAATGAAAAATGAATACTTAAAAATACTAATAAAAGAAAAATGAAGCATTATATTGATCTATGTATCTTTAAAAATTCATCTGCTAGCACTAATTAGATAATTTATGTGTATGTGTATATAATAGGAGATAAATAGCTTTTGATTCTGTATTTCTATGCTATAAAGCATTAACGTTTGTGTGTTTTTCGTTAGCATTGGAAGTACCTAGCCGATTTAAAAAATAATGTGGGCAAAATATGTTGGTAACGATCTTTGCTGCAAAATATACTATATTTTGCGTAGGAACAATAATCACCATCAATGCACGAGCAAAAAAAGTTCTAAAATTGAGAATTCTTTGATGTTGATATGACTAAAAATTTAAAATCTTTTTTTTTTTTGGCAACTTTTAAGATATAATATTCTCGTTATGAACGATTTCTAAAACATTCGACAATTTAATTTCACAAATTAAACATTTTTTTTTCTAGAAAAAGTTTTAAACCCAATTTATTGAGAATATTGCAATTTCTAGGATACTGTTGGGGTTAGAAACTATAACTTTGGCATCACAGTAACTTATAAGATCTAAGTGCTCGTTTAGGACAAATTTTTAAAAAAGGATTCCTTAACTCTTATCGACAACCTCATTGCATCCTTGGAAAACAGATATTCAACATTATAACTATTCGGACGGATTTCACACCATATAAAATACACTCCATTTCGCTTCAAACATAATAGTTTATGTTATTTATAGTTTCTCAAATCGGTGCGAAGCTTTTGTTTATGCTCATGACATCATTTCAAAGAGCTATATTTCCAATATAGGAAAATTTGGTGTTTTATTTTCTGTATTACTTTTAACATTTTGCATATTTCCAATTTTATATCCATGCATGGTTTGCTTTTCTTTTATAAAAATAGTATATGCAACAAGATTTTGTAGTTCTACGATTCGATAGGCTTATTTTCATCATTATATTTTATCACAATGAATGACCAATTAAAGGTAACATCTCATTTTCTTTACTTATCGCAAGTTATTAAATGTGTATTCTCAGCAATATCGCTCAGACTAATCCCTCTGAGGGAAGTCCTAGTAAATATATACATTTGTTAATCTAAGTTTTTGAAGCATCTTAAAAAGGTAGGTAGGTATGATAAATATTTAATCATTATTTTAGATATTTTAACAACTAATGAAAATACATAAACAGATTTAACAAATCTAAGAGGTCTTTTTGTGTTTCATAATCATTCTCCAGAATGAGCTTTTTTTTAAAATAACTATAAAAAATTGATAAAAAAATTTATTAAAAAACAACTTGTGGGAAAATCAGAAAAGATACATACATAAATAGCACTTATAAAATGATAAAATAGAGGAAAGTTCTACATGAAAATGCAATTAATTATACACTTTATATAAATCTTTATTGTTATTTAATATTTCAGCAGAAGAGATAAAAATCTCATTTATATAACTGCCATTAAAAAAGAAAAGAATGTATATACCGGGTGTCCCAAAAAGGACTGATGGATTTTAAAATTCAATAACTTGCAAACGGTGACAGCTATTTAAAAAAGTTTTGAAGGAGGGTTATGTATAATGTCAGGAGATTTTTTACTGTAATTTTTTATTTTAGTTTGCATCTCAAACAATAGGTGACGCTGATGGCAATTGAAGACCAGAAATTTTTTTAAATAGCTGTCACCATTTGCAAGTTATTGAATTTTAAAATCCATCAGTCATTTTTGGGACACTTGGTATATACACACACACATAAAATAGAAAAATATCAATAAAAATGTAGAAAAATATATATATGCACAGTATTGAATCGATAGAAAAATTGAGGTAATTATAAATTTTTCCAAAAAAAAAAAAAAAAAAAGCAAAATTATTACTTATCTACAAGTTGAATTCAAGTAGTAAAAAAACACTTGGAAGCAGAAGATCACAACAAGAACATTGTATTCATGCCAACAAAACCAACTAAATCTTCTAGCACAGCATACTGCACTTTTTCATGAAGATTTCTGAAAATTATGAAATTACATAGCTATTAGAATGATGAAAATTAAGAATCTTTGTATATTATAATTCTAAATTTAATAGGAAAGTATGTTAGATGAATCCACAGACTACATTTGTATTCATTAAAACATCAGCATTAAAAAATTTTTAGACACCAAAATCATTAATAATTTTTGCTAAAGATTTGTTCTCAAAGTGAGATACTTTTAGATATTATTTGATTATCCGCATCAACCAAAAAACTATCGTCAAACTACAAGATTAAATGCCAATAGTGGGTAGAGATGGGAATGCTCGGAAACCCCCCGGAAAAATTGAAAAAAAAAAAAAAAACATTTTTTTTTCGGGTTTTTTTTGAAGGCTTATTTTTTAATTTTTCCGAACTGGAAAAATTGAAATTTCATTTATGAAATAATATAGTAAAAAATTTGTAATAATTAATTCTCATACTTTTTATTTTATTTATTTTTATGTTGAGTGTCCCACATTAAAACTTTAATGTGGGTAATCTGATCTCTGAGCAGAAATCTGTTTGAGAAGACTTGAAAGGATCCTTCACATTTTTTTCTTGTTTGAAACACAAGACCCTTTGCAAAATTTCTCTTGAAAAAAGACATTTCAGAAAAAAGTTTAATCTACAAATTAAATCTTTCGCAAATGGAGTGATTGAAAAAAAAAATATTCATACCATATAGCAGCTGAATCTTATCATGTTGTATATATGCATAAGTAACCTTATTAAAAATGTCTAAATAGGACTCTAAAAATAGTAATAATTTCTTATTCACAAATTCTGAATATATTTTGTATAAATATATATACAAGAAATTCACAATTTCACAAAAACAGGATTACATGAAAAAAATCTAGATATATAATTAAATGTAACTTCTCTTTTTAAAAATTAATTCATGTGCAAAATTATTTCAATAATATGCCAATTAATAGAAATGGTAAAATTAAAAATTTAACATAAAGTTTGAAGCATGCATTTATTACTTTTTCTATCTTTTCAAGAGTAAGTATTGAATTCGTGAAAATTTTGACTTCCAGTTTTTGGTGTATTTAAACATTTTAGAAGGTCCTGAACACGATTTGATAGTTTTTGGAAAATATCTGTCACTCTGTGAGTCTGTATGGGGCAAAAATTTTATGAGCACTTGATCTCAAGAACTGATGCACATAATTTCACAAAACTTTAGATTCAGTTACACCTTGATATAAACTCGAGGTGTTTAGTTTATTAGTGTATATCACCCAACTGATGGTGCTGCTATGCTGCATTATTCATAATTTCCACAATAGTTCTATCTCAAGAATTAATGTATGTATTTCCATAAAACTTCAGATTAAGTTAATCTTTGATATAACTTTGTGCACATTACTTTTTGGGGTAAATCGCTCAACGGATGACGCAGCTATGCTGCATTAATCATGATTATCGCAATAGCTTTATCTCAAGGACTAAAGGACGATTTTTTTTATCAAACTACAGATTCAGACAGTTCCTGATATTTATTAATGTTGTTTAGTTTTTGGTGCAAATTGCCCTATAGGTGGCACTACTATACTGCATTTTTCAAGATTTCGTTATAGCTGATTAATTGAATGTTTTTTCAATGTACTGAATCTAAAATTGACCTTCATAATGTACAGTAATGTTGCAAAAACATGGGCAGTTTGAATTAGAAAAGTATAGCTACGATGAAAAAAAAAACCCGTATTTTATTACAAGTAAATACATTCCAAATTATACTTTCCTTCTTGATTAAACTTTGAATTCAAGTAGTTTTCTAAAGCATAGTAGAAGTTTATTTCACTGTGTAACTGCTTTTGGTATTTCCTCTCAAATAGCAAGCATTTTCTATTTGTAGTATTCTGTTTTCATAACTTTTGAGTTCCATTCTTAGGAATATGAAATACCATATGGAAACATTATTGAATATGGTTTCTTACTCAAGAATAGAATACCAGATTTCAGGATAAAAAGAAAAAATTATGTTTAATTAAACTTAAAAAAATATTTTCTGGTTTCAGTGAGTAAAAACCTAACAGTCAATAAATCCTATGCTATTTTTTAGTTGCGTAAACAAAACTAAAACTTAGTTTTGTTTGAATTTAGATAATGAAACTAAATCAAAACTTTGAGTTGAGATTGGAAAGCTATACCAAAACTAAACATATCTTTTAAAGGAAATATAATTATAATTGTAAGAAAAAAGTGTAATAATGTAAAAATATACAATTTTTTTTTTTTTTTTTTTTTTTTTTTTTTTTTTTTTTTAAACAAACAATGGATTTTTTTAAATACTGATATTGATAATAATGACAAAACTGCAACAATTTCTTTAAACTAGTATCATTTACTTAAAAACTATACTTATGTAAATGGAATGCATAATTTATTTCATTCCAAACTGCAGACATATTAGCTCTGGTTCTTACATTAGGTCAATTGGTAGTTAAAGATGTAACTAAAAAATCATTTCAACAGAGATATGATATAACAAATAATAGTGTTTTAAAAATTCTTAGGCTGTGGAAAAAAAAAAAAAAAAAAAAAAAAAAAAAACTTTTAAAAGCAGGCTTTGCTACTTTCTTTTTATTTTGTAATATAAAGTGAAAATAATTTTCATTTAATACAAATAAATGGGAAAAAATGTTTATTATTTAATATTCTCTAAGAAAATATAATTTATTTGGGAGAAACAGTCATGAAAAATCAATTTTTCCAATTTTTCCGTTTTTTTTCTGAAAAAAAACCGGTAAAAAAAAACAGCTTTTTTCTGCCACTTATATTTTTCCGGAAAATTTACATCTCTAATACACTATCTACCAAAAAGTATTTGTACACTTTCAGTTTTTGACATTTTGTCAAATATTTAAAAATATACTGGTCGGATTCTTCTGGAACTTCAGAAATATAAAGATTATGTTTCACTTTATATTTATTTACATTCATTTGTTAAGCGGGTAATTAGGGGGCCGGCAAAAAATCAAAGAATAACAGAAATATTTGGGATCGCCCTCTACATGAAAATGCACGAAACGACTTATCGCTTTAGAATACAAATATATGAATACAGTAGAATATCTACACTAATTTTTGTGAGAATAGCATGTATATTTATGGCGATAGAGCGATTTTTTTTTGAAAAATTCAAAAAATTCTGGTATGTTTTTTGTTTATATCATGCTGGGTTTTTGACCAAATTTAACGCAAATTTCAGAAAAATTGGCAAAATGCAGTAGAAAAAATGTAGCGCAATTGGAATATAAATATATTAAATATTTTATGAAATATGAGTAGTTGTATAAAATAATTTTTATCTGCGCATGCGCAAACTAGAAAAACATTTTTTTTACATCATTTAATAGTCAATTCTATGGAGTGACTTATAAAAAAAATCCAATCAAATATCGTGAAAATTCAAAAAGATATCATTATTTTAGTGAGATGTTTTTACTCTGCTCTCTAAAAACGGCTGAATCTTAAGGGATTCTCCACAAATTGACATTTTTTAATAACTGACTTTAAAAAAAAACTAGTATTGAATTACTACAATATTGCTGCTAATAAGTACTTGACAATTGTGATAGAAAAGAAAAAGAGCTTTATTCACATTCAGGGCCAAAACTAAGAGAGGGTTGGGGGAAAAGGGCATGTGCCCCGGGCGCTAGGATGAAAGTGTCCCAAATGTACATTTTGTTTGGCGATTTTTTCCATGTCTATGTTTAGCACGATATTGTCCAAATCGTCCCATTCAAAACATTTCTCCTATACCAAAGCATAGAAGAATCTAATGATGATGGCATAAAGATCCCGCATAAAGCAGATTTTTTTTTTCGTTTTGATTCGGTTTCACGATTTTAAGGTATCATTTTTTTTAAACAAAGCAGACTACTTTAATCAATATTACATATTTTAAGTTTTAAAATAAGTCGGCTATTAATAAATTAGAAAATTTTTCTTTGCAAATACTTTTGCAGATGCTTTGCAAAGAAGAAAAGGGAGGGGGGGAGGGGGAGTTCACCAAAATTCATTGAAATATAAATATATTAAATATTTTCTAAAATGTTCAATGTCATGCAATATTTTCAACCAAATATAAAGCCACATTCAGAAAAATTCGCAAAATGTAGTAGAAAGAATAAGGTGCTATTGAAATGTAAATATATTAAAAGTTTTCTAAAATATGAGTATTTGTATGAAATATTTTTTAATCAGCGTATGCGTGAACGATAAAATTTATCATTTTACATAATTTAATATTCAACTCTATGGAGCTACCCATAAAAAAATCCGATCGAATTTCGTGGAAATTCAGAAAGTTATTGTGGATAGGAGTTAACTGATTTTCAATTGGTCTCTGAAAGCAGTTGAATGACGTCAGATTTTACGCAAATTGCCAAATCTCCATTTACATTTTTTACTTGTGATTTACTTCTTTTCTTAGATAATTACCAGAACGAACCTATTTCAGGATAAAAATAATTATAAAAAATCGAAGCATTTGTGTCAAATCTACCCATTGATACATAATTGATAATGGCTCTTATGTAAATGCCGATATCTGCGATCCTGAAATACGTCAAGTTCTCCACTGTTAAATGTGGTGTCGAAAACAACACTGACATCAATCGCATGCATGATGCCAAGAAGAACAGAGCTGTCTGATTTTGAGAAAGGTGTGATCATCGGGTACCACCGAAATGGCCGATCTTTAATCGACATATCTAGCGAGCTTAATTACCCCAAAACGACTGTGGCTTATGTGATTAGAAAATGGAAGCTGAATGGTGATTGTCAGAATGTGGCCAGAGTAGGCAGACCGATGAAACTGGGAGATAGAGACCGACGGATTCTGTCTAGAGAAATTCAGAAGAACCACAACCAACCAATGTTACACATACACCAAGAATTTCAACAAGCTTCAGGATGTGTTGTTTCCATGAATACCATCCGCAAGGAAGCTCATCTGCTTAATTTTTATGGCCGTGCTGCCGCCCATAAGCCTTTAATCACCAAGTCCAACCGCGCAGCTCAGTTAAGTTGGTGCAAAACACGCCAGCAATGGACTGTACAGCAATGGAAACAGGTTCTCTGGAGTGATGAATCAAGGTTCACCCTCTACCGTTCTGATGGTAGGGTCTGGGTCTAGCGTCTGCCTGGAGAACGCCTCCTACCAGAATGTATTGTGCCTAGAGATGTAAATTTTCCGGAAAAATATAAGTGGTGGAAAAAAACCGGTTTTTTTCGGAAAAAAACGGAAAAATTGATTTTTTAGGACTGTTTCTCCCAAATAAATTATATTTTCTTAGAGAATATTAAATAATAAACATTTTTTTCCATTTATATATATTAAATGAAAATTATTTTCACTTTATATTACAAAATAAAAAGAAAGTAGCAAAGCCTGCTTTTAAAAGTTTAGTTTTTTTTTTCAACAGCCTAAGAATTTTTATTAAACGCTATTGTTTGTTATATCATATCTCTGTTGAAATGATTTTTCAGTTACATGTTTAACTACCAATTGACCTAATGTAAAAACCCGAGCCAATATGTCTGCAATTTGCAATGAAATAAATTATGCATTCCATTTACATAAGTATAGTTTTTAAGTAAAAAATGATACTAGTTTAAAGAAATTATTGCAGTTTTGTCATTATTATGAATATCAGTATTCAAAAAGTTCATTGTTTGTTTTAAATATGTATATTTTTACATTATTACTTTTTATCTTAGAATTATAATTTCCTTTATAAAATATGTTTAGTTTTGGTATAGCTTTCCAATCTCAACTCAAAAAAGTTTTGATTTAGTTTTATAATCTAAATTCAAACAAAACTAAGTTTTACTTTGTCTTACTTAGGTCTGCAACTAAAAAATAGCGTAGGATTTATTGACTGTTAGATTTTTACTCACTAAAACCAGAAAAATATTTTTTTTTTTTTTTTTTTTAAGTTTAATTAAATGTAATTTTTTTCTTTTTACCCTGAAATCTGGAATTCTATTCTTGAGTAAGAAAAACCATATTCAATAATGTTTCCACATGGTAGTTTTATATTTCTAAGAGTGGAACTCGAAAGTTATGAAAACAGAACACTACAAATAGAAAATGCTCACTATTTGAGAAATTAACAAAAGCAGTCACATACAGAGATAAACTTCTACTGTGCTTTAGAAAACTACAAAAATTCAAAGTTTAATCAAGAGGGAAAGTATAATTTGGAGCATAGTTACAAATAAGGTTTTTTTTTTTTTTTTTTTTCATTGCAGTTGTACTTTTCTAATGCAAACTGCCCATGTTTTTGCAACATTACTGTACATTTTGGAGGTAAAATGGAGGTCAATTTTAGATTCAACATCTTGAAAAAACATTCAATTAATCAGCTATAACGAAATCTTGAAAAATGCAGCATAGTAGTGCCACCTATAGGGCAATTTACACCAAAAACTAAACAGCATTAATATATATCAGAAACTGTCTGAAGCTGTAGTTTCATTTTTAAAAAAATCGTCCTTGAGGTAAAGCTATTGTGATAATCATGAATAATGCAGCATACCAGCGTCATCTGTTGAGCAATTTACACCAAAAAGTAATGAGCACGAAGTTATGTCAATGATTAAATTAATCTGAAATTTTATAAAAATACATACATTAGTTTGAGATAGAACTATTGTGGAAATTATGAATAATGCAGCGCCATCAGTTTGGCGATATACACTAATAAACTAAACATCTCGAGTTTATATCAAGGTGTAACTGAATCTAAAGTTTTGTGAAATTATATGCATCAGTTCTTGAGATAGAGTGCCCATAAAATTTGTCACATACAGACTCACAGAGTGACAGACATTTTCCAAAAACCATTAACACGTGTTCAGGACCTTCTAAAACGTTTAAATACACCAAAAACTGGAAGTCAAAATTTTCACGAATTCAATACTTACTTGAAATTCTTGAAAAGATAGATTAAAGTAATAAAAGTAATAAAAAACTTCAAAATTTTATGTTGAATTTTTTATTTTATCATTTCCATTAATCTGCAGATTATTGCAATAACTTTACACATGAATTAATTTTTAAAAAGAGAAGCTGCATTTAATTACATATCTAGATTTTTTTTCATGTAATCAAGTTTTTGTGAAATTGTGAACTTTTCGTATATACTTGTACAAAATATATTCAGAATTTGTGAATAAGAAATTATTACTATATTTAGGTTCCTATTTAGAAATTTTTAATAAGGTTATTTACATACATATTATGCAACTTAATAAGATTCAGCTGTTGTATAGCATGAGATTTTTTTTTTTTCTTCAATCACTACACTTACGAAAGATTCAATTTGTTGATTAAACATTTTCTGAAATGTCTATTTTCAAGAGAAATTTTGCAAAGGGTCTTGTGTTTCAAACAAGAAAAAAATTTGAAGGATCCTTTCAAGTCATCTCAAACAGATTTCAGCTCAGATATCAGATTAACCACATTAAAATTTTCATGTGAGACACTCAACACAAAAATAAATAAAATAAAAAGTATGAGAATATAGCTATAACAAAATTTTCACTATATTATTTCATAAATGAAATTTCAATTTTTCCAGTTCGGAAAAATTGAAAAATAAGCCTTCGGAAAAAAACCGGTTTTTTTCCAACCATTCCCATCTCTAATTGTGCCCACAGTTAAATTTGGCGGAGGGAGAATTATGTTCTGGGGTTGTTTTTCCTGGTTCGGACTAGGACCCTTGGTCCCAATTCATGGTAAGCTCAATGCCGATGCCTACTGTAATATACTGGACAAAATCAGTAAAAGAGCTTACCTGCCTTGTGCAAACAGAGTGGAATAAAATACCATTAAATGTAATACAAGGACTAGTTGAGAGCATGCCCAGGAGAGTCGCAGCTGTAATTGCCTCTCGAGAAGGATCTACAAATTATTAAATGTGAACAGGGCCAAAACCAGTCTTTTTTTTCCCGAGGCAAACGTGGATTTTGAAGGTACCCCTTTCCCCCTCCTTCGCGAAGCATATTTACAAAGAAAATTTCTCCAATTTATTAATAGCCGACTTATTTTAAAACTTAAAATATGTAATATAAAATAACGTATTCTGCTTTATTAAAATACTCCAATTTGATACTTTAAACCGAATCAAAAAAATTCTACTTTCAACAGGATCTTTAAGGCCCTTGTCCCTGCCCGCGAAGACACTGCTGAGCTAATGCTATTCCTGTGGGGAGGCATTTTTCTAATAACTCTTTCGCATTTTAAAATTTTCAATTTTTTTTTTTTTTTTTTTTTTTTTTTTTTTTTTTTTTTTCATTGAATAGCAGAAGTCCCTCTCAAAATCGCTCCTTGACTACTTTTTCGATTTGAGTTATAGATATTTTTTATAAAGTTAGTTTCACTTTCAGAACCGCTTTTGGAAGTGAAAGAAACATTATAAAAATATCTACGCCAAAATTGAAAAAGTAATCACGGAGCGATCTTGAAAAGGACTTCCGCTATCCAATGCAAAACATATTATTTAAAAATGTCCAAATGCAAAAGAGTTAGAAAAATGCATCCCCATAGGAATAGCATTAGCTCGTGAGCATCTTCGTGGGTAGGGGCAGGGACCTTAAGCCATGATAATTAGATTTTTTGTGCTTTAGCATAGCCCAGATATAATAATTTTAACAATATTATGCTAAACATAGCCATGAAAAAAATCGCCAAACGAAAGATACATTTGGAACACTTTCATCCTAGCGCCCGGAGCACATGCCCTTCCCCCCCCCCCCCCTTCTCTTAGTTTTGGCCCTGAATGCGAATAAAGCTCTTTTTCTTTTCTATCACAATTGTCAAGTACTTATTAGCAGCAATATTGTATTAGATATTGTATTAATTCAATACTAGTTTTTTAAGTGCTTTGTTTAAAAAAAATGATACCTTAAAATCATGAAACCGAATCAAAATGAAAAAAAAAATCTGCTTTATGCGGGATCTTTATGCCATCATCATTAGATTCTTCTATGCTTTGGTATAGGAGAAATGCTTTGAATGGGATGATTTTGACAATATCATGCTAAACATAGACATGGAAAAAATCGCCAAACAAAATGTACATTTGGGACACTTTCATCCTAGCGCCCGGGGCACATGCCCTTTTCCCCCAACCCTCTCTTAGTTTTGGCCCTGAATGTGAATAAAGCTCTTTTTCTTTTCTATCACAATTGTCAAGTACTTATTAGCAGCAATATTGTATTAGATATTGTATTAATTCAATACTAGTTTTTTTTTTTAAGTCAGTTATTAAAAAATGTCAATTTGTGGAGAATCCCTTAAGATTCAGCCGTTTTTAGAGAGCAGAGTAAAAACATCTCACTAAAATAATGATATCTTTTTGAATTTTCACGATATTTGATTGGATTTTTTTTATAAGTCACTCCATAGAATTGACTATTAAATGATGTAAAAAAAATGTTTTTCTAGTTTGCGCATGCGCAGATAAAAATTATTTTATACAACTACTCATATTTCATAAAATATTTAATATATTTATATTCCAATTGCGCTACATTTTTTCTACTGCATTTTGCCAATTTTTCTGAAATTTGCGTTAATTTTGGTCAAAAACCCAGCATGATATAAACAAAAAACATACCAGAATTTTTTGAATTTTTCAAAAAAAATCGCTCTATCGCCATAAATATACATGCTATTCTCACAAAAATTAGTGTAGATATTCTACTGTATTCATATATTTGTATTCTAAAGCGATAAGTCGTTTTGTGCATTTTCATGTACAGGGCGATCCCAAATATTTCTATTATTCTTTGTTTTTTTGCCGGCCCCCTAATTACCCGCTTAACAAATGAATGTAAATAAATATAAAGTGAAACATAATCTTTATATTTCTGAAGTTCCAGAAGAATCTGACCAGTATATTTTTAAATATTTGACAAAATATCAAAAACAAAGTGTACAAATACTTTTTGGTAGATAGTGTAGTGGGTGTTTATAAATTTATCACATTTACTTGACACGGGTTTATTACATCATAAAGTAATTTTTAATTCAATATTTTATTTGTATTTCTATTAACGTTATACTAATTTATTTGTTCTTTTATTATCTTTATATATATAAATTTTCTGTGCGTGTGTATGTCACTGAACTCCTCCTAAACGACTGGATCGATTTTAATGAAATTTTTTGTGTGTGTTCTAATGGATTCGAGAATGGTTTAGATTCACATTTCATCAAAACTGACTGATTCAGTACTTTTTTAGTAAATAGGCAGAAACTAATAGGTAGCGATTTTTCACTAATTAAAAGTGTTGAATAAGTTCGCTGAACAGAGTGCTGACAGAATGGCCGAGCAGTCTAAGGTGCCAGATTTAAGCTCTGGTTCTCGAAGAAAGAGATTGTGTGTTCGAACCCCAGTCCTGACAAACGTGTATGATTTGCAATATTTTTTTCCATATTATAATTTTAATTAACCGACTTCAGAAAATCATTAACTTTTAACTAAAGAGAGAAAAATAAACTTTTCTATCAAAAATTGTACAGACTTCAAAAACGACTGCAAAGTGAAAAATAATTTCCTTATATAATTATAATACAAAATTAAACTAAGAGCGTAGTATTTATCGTGCATACTATTATTATATTTATGTACATTTATTTCATTTTTTGGAGTCTGTGCCCACCAAACCAATTTCAAAATTAAAATCAAATATCCAATGCAAATCTTTATATATATAATTCTTCTGCATGTGTGTACATGTGACTGAACTCCTCCTAAATGACTGGACCAATTTTAATGAAATTTTTTGTGTGTGTTCCAGTGGATTCTAGAATGGTTTAGATTCACATTTCATCGAAATTAATTCAGTACTTTTTTAGTAAATAGGGAAAAACTAAGTGATTTTTATTTAGACTTTTTATTTGTATTAACATTCTACTAATTTTTTTTTTTTTTTTTTTTTTTTTTTTTTTTTTTAAAGTTATTATGTAAAATAAAAATTACATCAATATGTATAATTTGGCTATTAGTTTGGTGATTAGTATAATTTGGCAAAATCTATCAACAGGATAACAGAGTAGAACCAAAATTTATTATAAAACAACTTGTGGGAAAATCAGAAAAGATACATACATAAATAGTTCATAAAATCATAAAATAGAGAAAAGTTCTAAATGAAAATGCAATTAATTATATACTTCATATAAATCTTTATTATTATTTAATATTTCAGCAGAAGAGATAAAAAGATAAAAATATCATTCATATAACTGCCATTAGAATATATATATATACACACAGATAAAATAGAAAAATATCTATAAAAATGCAGAAAAATATGTATTTACACAATATTAAATCTATAGAAAAATTGAGGTAAATTATAAATTTTCTCCCCCCTCCCCCCCCCCCAAAAAAAGCAAAATTATTACAGTAAAACCTCTAAATAACAAACACCTCGGGAACGCAGAAATTGTCTGCTATTGGGAAAACCTCAGAGATTCAAAAATCGCTAAGAAATTCTTAATGTTTCATTAATTTACTTTTATATGTCCTAAAACCTCTATTATTTAATTACAGTACAGAACCATTTATCCGGATTGGTTGGGGTCAGATGTATTCTGGATAACTGGTTTTTCCAGTTAACTGGTTGAGATTAAAGCAGCATCCATTTGATAAGTTTTATGGAATATATGTGGTTGGCATTATATATCTGACTTAATTATTAGATTACTTGAACTAAGAATCAGATGCAATTAAAATTAAATATTAGAGTTTGAATGTAGGTAATTTATGGGAATTTCTTGGGAGCAAAAATTCTTCTGCTTTCTTTGCATAAAAATGAAAACATCTATAATATAACCATATATGCTTCTATGTCAAAAACTAGATGCTGTTATCAAAGTATGCAATTGTTTCAAGAAGGTATATGTCAAACTGGCAGTGTATGACACTTTTTTCTGCAAAGATTCTAACACCAGTTTATTAAAAATGTTATTCCGGATAACTGGTTTTCCGGTTAACTGTTTTCTGGATAAATGGTTCTATACTTAATCCTAAATTAAAATTATTTTTAAATCTATAAAATTGAAATAAATTTGTGCACACTTTTATCCACTGTTTATTATATTTTCGTGAAACAAAACTTATTCTGTTACAAAAGTTTACTTTTGCTTGCGATTACATGTAACTTGGTTTTATATGTGACGTTATTGGACATTGTACAATTCCGGCGAGGAAGGGAAGGATTGCACTTTTTGACCTTTAAAAATATAAAATCTCAAAATATTCTTGGGTGACATTTCAATGCTCTGGGAGATATTCCTCCCAGGCATTTAGCACTGAAACGTGGGTGGGGTGGGGGATCTTCCCCACCTGTTTATCTACATTTATCTGTGATCTCAAAATTTGTGACACATTGTCCTGATAAATTCAGCGCCCTTTTTTTCTTTAAAGCATATTTTTTCATCTTTTATCACCAAATAAAGTATCCACTATTCGGAATGTCCGTTATTCAGAGGTTAAACATACAAAAAGCTAGGTTTTGGGAGTGGGGATTGGAAAACTGTCCGTTAAATAGAGGTGTCCACTATTTGGGAGTATCCATTATGGAGGTTTTACTGTACTTATCCACAAGTAGAATTCAAGTATTAAAAACAACACTTGAAAGCAGAAGATTGCAACAAGAACATTGTATTCATGGCAACAAAATCAACTAAATCTTCTAGCACAGCATGTTAAACTTTTTCATGAAGATTTCTGAAAATTAAAAAATTAGATAGCTATTAGAATGACGAGAATTAAGAATCTTTGTATATTATAATTCTAAATTTAATAGGAAAGTATGTTAATGAATCCACAAACTACATTTGTATTCATTAAAACATTAGCATTAAAAAAATTGTCAATTAAAATATAAGTGAATTGATAGTAGAAATATATTCTTGTGATCAGCAGATGGGAAGAATGTTTATTAGAAAATTTTTGGGGTGAAATGCAGTTTACTCTCCTTCACCAAGGCGACTTTTTATTTTTAGCGATAAATGTTTCAATATGGCAACCCTGCATTTTCATTTAATCCGGAGCAAAACAGCGTGTTCCGGGAGACAAGACGCAAAAACGTGCCAATTTGGCGATTTTTGAAAATCGCGCCAAGAAGGAGAGTAAACTGCATTTGCACCAATTTTTGCAATAAAATTTTCTTTTGAAGTAGTTCAAATGATTTTTACCAAATATAGTACCAATCATTTGACTTACATTTTAAATATCAGTACTATACTGATCTTGTTCTAAACAAAACCATTTGTTGAAATTTTATTTTAAATTTCCTCTCTCATATCTATACTCCTTTAGCATAAATGCTTTAGTTCCTGAAATCTTGCTAATCCAGTAACCTATTAGACCAAACACTAAACCTCTCCTAATATGAAGAATTTGTGGATGGGAAAATTTGCTAATCGACCCAAATCAATTCCTCTCCTTTTAATGTGTGGAAAGATTTGTGAAGGAACAAAAACAAAATATTTAGTCTATACAGAAAGAAAGAGCATGTTTACAAACATTTCCATCAAGCAATTTATCACACCACTGTATTTTTATCATAGTGATCATTGCAGGAACATTTATGGCAATATAGGCCATATCATGGACCTGTTAAACAGAGACCAATCAGATTGGCCGAGGTCATGTGTATGGCAGGAGATATAAAGAACAGACAGGTGTGTCTCTTGCCATTGCCACCCTGCAGTAATTCAACCCACACTATGTCAGCAGCTCTTTCCTTATAAGAAAAAATAAATGAAGAAAAGGGGATGTGCGATAAACTCTGTATAAGTCGGAATCAATCAGGACCGAGAAAAGTAAATGAAAGTTCACAGTAAATGATATTCTACCTTAAACAAATTTTACACTGTCTATGGAATCACAAGGACTTGAAAAATCTTTTCATGCTAGACAAATTTCCGTCTTAAGCAGTCTGGCTTACAGAGAATTTACTGCACTTAGAAAGATAAATAAATATAAAAGCTATGACAAAATTATTTATATTTTCTTATTTTTAAAATGGAATGCTGCCTTGTAAACTTTTTACATAAACAAGTGATTATTTTTATCATAATACTTACACATTCATATATGACAGGAGCTACTGTTCAAGTGAAATATTTTATAAATAGTATCATTTTGTATACTATTTATTTGAATATAATTCTCACCCATAATAACATGAAAATAACTTAACTAAGCATAGGAGGGCCACTGGATCTATAATATAGATGTCTGTTAATCATATTGGTTATTTATGAGGTTTTTGTGATTATATTATTAACTGGCTATAAAAGTGGATACCTGAAACATGATTTTAAATTAATTTCAAAAGATTTTAGTTTTAATTTACATAAAGTAACCTTTAGTAAGGTAAATTAACAAAAGTAGTTGTTAAAAATAAATAGTAATATATGCACTGGAAAAAAGCCAATAAAAACCGGCTTTTTCCAATAAAAGCCGGCCAGCCTGGCCTTTTTTAGAAAAAGCTGTTTTTTTTTTGCAGCCCTGATATGTTGACCTTAGATTTATTCTGTTGAACTGATCCAGAGTATCAGACCAGATTAAGCGATCATTGAGGTTAATTGGGTGAAATAGTCCTCCAGTATTCGTGTTCGGGATAGCTCAGTTGAGCATTGGCGGCTTCAGCCAATACATCCCTGGTTCATATCTTGGCCTGGACTTTTTTCACCCAAAAATGAAAAATGGAAAAATTTACATCTGTAATTCATTTACCGACTGAATAATAGTGTTTAAAAATTAATGTAATTTCGTATGCAGCGATTTTCTGCAGTTTCATATATTGACCTTCGATTTATTCTGTTGAACTGATCTAGAGTATCAGACCAGATTAAGCGATCGTTGAGGTTAATTGGGTGAAATAGTCCTCCAGTATTCGTGTCCGGGATAGCTCAATTGGTAGAGCATTGGCGGCTTCAGCCAATACATCCCTGGTTTGAATCCTGGTCCGGACTTTTTTCACCCCAAAATGAAAAAATTTACATCTGTAATTGATTTACCAATTGAATAATCATGTTTACAAATTAATCTAACACATTCCCATAGTTGAATTTAGGGGTGGGCATGCACTATAACCATAGGCATTCATCATAAAGTATATTAAAAGAATAAAAATGACAATTGAAAACTCATATATTTAAAGATTAATGATCAATTAATTTTTTTGTTTCGGTGACACAAGAATATAATAAACTAAAAATATTTGTTAAGCATATTTTGTATAACAAAAATAAGCAGAACAGATGTTGCAGATGCATCATAAGGGATGTTAGGATTATTTTTTTAATGCTATTTTGGCCATAAAACCCAGTTTTCGAATACCTGTTAGACCTAGCATGTAAAATCAGGATGTTTTATTTCATTATGATGGTTTATTTTATTATACAAAGCACACTTTTATTATGAAACACATCGAAATTTTATTATAAACTATTTAGTATTGTATAGTAATTTACTATATAATTATTTGTTCACTTCTACTATACCTTAAAATATTCTGCCTCAAGAATATTTTAAGCAAAATAAACTGAAGGTTAGAATGAAAATTTCTAGATTTAAAATGTATACTTTTATCTATGATGTCAAATTATATGAAACGCTTCGTTACTGAGTATTAATGAAATATTATTTATTATTACTGAATTATTTCTTCTCCCATTTGTTTTCAGAGCAATATTTTTAATTTATTTTTGTTAGTTCGAATCTTAGATGTCGAAACATGTTCTGATATCGAAATTGCAATTATGTTCGAATATCATTAATAGAACGGGCAAAACGGAGATTCACATATGTGAATCACGGAAACGATCCACACAAGTTATTTTACTACAATACAAAAACACACAAAATGTTTAAGTTATTATAAAATACGCACACTAATGGATGGGTACCACATGAAGCAAAATTTGATACACCATAAAAAAAAAAAGTCATTTTGATGGTATAAAGAAACCTTGGTGCACCTGCTACATTTAAACTGTTAGAGTTTTTAAGCAAAGTTAGCAGTTTCTTGAAATAAAAGGGATTTTTAAGTCATAATAAATATACATTTAAAAAATAAAAATTATTTTTATTTTTCTAAGTAATGGAATAATAAAAGCTTTTAAATAACTAATTAGTAACAAATGTAGGGCGAGTCACATATAATGAAACAGGCTTTTAAAGATGATGTTTATACCACTTCGAAACAATGATGATGTGTTAATCACACTTCAAATTTGAATGATGGAAGTTATAGAATAGATGTCCGGAAGTTATAGAAATAAAAATATCTGTTTCAGGGAGTAACATTAATGGTTGCATTACAAACTAGAGATATTTTATATTGTGTTGACTGCTATTTTGAATGTTTCGAACAGTAACGCGTTATACAACAAATTATAAGAAAAACTAGAACTGCTTTCATTGTTGTTGTTTATTTATAATTATAGCATGCTACATATGACGACTGTTTATGACCATTATTTATGTTAAAGAAATAGATATGGTTTATGAACTTTGAAATCCTTTTACAAAAATCAATGATAATGCATAAAATCCTGTAAGATTTGTAAATAAATTAAATTCAAACACATAAAGTAAAGAGAAAAACAATGATATCAAACTTTACATCAAAATACAGGACTGTATTCACGGTTAAAACATGCTCTAACATAAATATTGAGCTATGTGAAATTTAGTAGGTTTGAAACCTAAACAATTCAAACACTGTTGTATTTTCTTACATTTATTTAATTTGAAATTCTTACCTCTTCGGAAAAACCACATTTCTACGATCCGGCGAGTCAATATCCCAACGATCGTGGCGACAATATCAGCACACAAAAGTAGCGAAGCGACACAGCAATCAGTTACAGCTCACGGAACATGACTCGTTGATCTAGCTGTGAATCATCAGTTGCCAGGTAATTCTTACTTAATTCCAGAACATCATAGTCACGCCCCTTTTTAATTAATTATATAGTCGGCTCTCATTAATTCGAACTCCTCGGGACCACAAGAAATGTTCGAATTATGGAAAATATGAAATGAAAACATGCTTAATATGGTGCTATTTCAAAGGTATTAATGCTATAGTGTTTTTTTAATTTATTTCGTCTGTTATCATTAGAATATGACTTAATATTTAATTAGAATGTATAAATACAAACTAATTAAAAGATTAGAAACAAGCACAATGGAAGAAAAAATTAATGGACAGATGGGGCACTAAGAAAGTGGATATCAAATGCATTGGATTATATGTATACTCGTTCGGAATAATGTTCACAAAAATCAAAGAAAGAAAGTTATTCAAATGATCTAAAATCCGTGTGAAGGAAAAGAAAATGAAAAATCGGAATTCTAGTTAGTTCGAATTAAACGAAGTCAAGAGAAAATGAGTTCGAATTAATGAAAATTTTTAACGTTATTCTACCAATGAAAATTTCGGGACTTCATGTTTAGTTCGGATTAAACGAAGATTCGAATTAACGAAAGTCGACAGTATATGATTTATATTTTATAAATTGTAGGTAATGTATAAAGCATAATAGGAGGTGTTTAGCTTCTGTTTGATATATTCTATGAATATCATGTGTTTTCAACGGAGAAAAGCAGAAATAACTTGCTTTTAAATGCATAATTTAAGATAATTAGTTTAAGGTAAATACAATGAAAGCTTCTCAAAAACTAAATAACTAAGTGAAAAAAACTCTCTAAATTTCAGATACATAGTTATAAATTGATGCGCCAGTGTAGAGGATTGTATTTTTAATGCAAAACACAAAATAAAATGATAACGATTGTTTTCTTAACATCGAAACAAGAATGAAACTGAAATAAATGCAAATACTGCTCCAATCTAGACGGCTCATCAACATATTTTTCAATCCTTCCTTTCCCGACTTTACGTGCAAAAATGAAACTATCAGATTCTCATTCGAAAATGAATCTAGGTATTAAAATAATGTTTTAAAATGACAAATTTCATTGTCATTATTGTAACTATTTTTAAAATTGTGTCTGATATAAATGTCATAAAAACAAGTCAAAAAACTTAGATGGGCTTGCAAAATTTAACTTTTCGAGCAAGATCGTAAATAACCGAGAACAAGTAGTCTTAAGCCATATTTGATTTTCACCGTTTTTTATAAAATGCAAAAAGAAATGTAATCATTTTTTCTTTCGAAAGATTGTTCTATACATCTTCCTCACTACAGTTTACAACCTATTCAAAAACTTGCAATGCCGTAAAGACAACGCCCCTGAACATTTTAGCAAAAATTTTCTGGTGTCAAAAATGCAATTTTAAGAAACTTTTTATTACATAAAACTTTAGTTGTAAAATAGTTCCAATGGGGATAAAGAAATAGTACATAATTATGTGACAATGTGTAATAGCGATATGATTATCAATTTGCTTATATGTAACCAGTTAACTTTTTCTGACTATGAGGTTATAATTTAGTTTGAATCAAACTGCATTAACAAAGCAGAATAGTTTTGAATTGTAAGTTAAATGTTATCTCCTTGCCAAAAATTTGTGCTTAAATACATGAATTTTAAATACATCGATATCTATATCCCCCCCCCCCAAAAAAAAAAAAAAAAAAAAAAAAAAAAAATTCTTTCAGATCTTATAAACTGGATTATAAGTTAGACCGGGTCATTTTATTTGATACTGGAATAATTCTTAGGTGCACATAAATATGTAAATAAAAAATTAATAAAACAGTTTTGAATTTGACAAGACTCATAGTTTGGCCATTTTATTTCTTATACTATATTTAGCAGCGCAGAATTTAAAAGGCTAATTTCCTTTCAAATTCAACGGAAAGTTTTAAACGCATGCCATAGTAAACAAAATTAAATAAAACTAAATAAATATAACATAAAATATTTATTTTTATACTTTTTTTTTTATTTTACCGAGTCTGGTAATATGGAAAGATTAAATTTCGCTATCTATTTTTATTCCAATTCTTCATATACAAGAAAGATAAAAATTGCGTATGAAGTTGTGCTTTCGATGACTTTACGACATTTAATATTTTTACAATTATAAATTAGTTAATTTATTTTAAGGCATTTTCCAAGTAGCCTGCCACAGATGATCAGTCGCCCAATATTTTCTTGACTGGTATTGTATGGGAGTTGAAACAACAATGGATTTGAAGATGCGTTATAAACGCATGCTAAAACAGGTCAAATGGCTGTAAAGCTGCAACAATGAAATCTTTTAAAGGCTAAAGAGTGAAACGTAAATTATAAATAAAAAATGAAAAGTGTAATATTTAACAAAAATATACACTTTTACCAATTAATAGAAAAATAATAATTTGCGATTATACGTTGAGAAATCCATTTAGAAGTTCTAACAAAACAGTTTAAAATGTGTTTAACTTTTTCCCCTTCCCTGATGCCCTATCTTTATAAAGAAACAGAACACAAACAACATTTGTTTTTTAATAAATTGACAAGCTCCGCTTTTTACCAAGTGTAAAAAAAAACAGTGGCTATATCATAATCGAGTTCATTATGCCACATATAATTGTCTGAGCGTAGCGAAGTCTTATACTCAGAGTACGTAACGGCATTAAAAGTCAAAAAAATTCTTTCGTCAAGCAAATCTCAAAAAGTACTTGTCGGATTTCGATTCTGTTTGCACCAGAAGGTACCTATGAAAGTAATCTGGCGAATGCCCCAACTTTTAAAAGTTAATTCCAAATAGTTTAAAAGTTATATTAAAAAAACTGATAAAAAAGCACAATTTATTTGCATACGTCACAGACATTTGGTGTGCGTGATTTTCACCGGCTGGATATTTTCGTAGATAACCGAATCAGTACATGGAGTAAATAGTAATCATTTACGCACTCAGAAATATTGAATGCAATAAAACTTTTTAAAATTTAATCACGCAGGAAAATAAAACTGTTATTTTTTTATATTAAAAAAATATCATAAAAACTTTGATTTTGAGATTTTGTGATAATCTCTTAATAACATTTTTTGATCGCTAAAAGAATGTTTTATATATTTCGCGTGTGAAAATTAGAAACAAGTACGTTTTTAAATAAAAAGTTTCTTTTACGACATCATTTTCCCTATATATTTATTTTTATTGCATGTTTTCTTTTAACTTATATTTTGTTTGTGTGTGGAAGTCAATTTTGGTCACTAATTTTTCGGCACGGATACCACAAGCGCATCAGATTTGGCGCAATTTTTTTCAAAGCCCATTTGGCGAAAACTCCGTTTTCAAATAACGCTTACATACACATTTTTAAGTTATTTTCTATTTTCAAAAAGAATTACATTAAAAGAATTACATAAAAAGAATTACAAAGAATAAACATTTTATGAGTAAATAAACAAATAATAAATAAATAAAGCCGGGTTACCATCTCAGGTAAAATAATGCCATTTTGACGCCAATTATGTACCCTGGTGCATATGTGACATCTTTTCCCATTTTTCATCCATTTCCTGTTGGCATACAACTTTGAAATTTGGAATATGAATGCATACCTGGGAGCAATACTGGAATTAGCCATTGATTTTTTTTTTTAAATTCGATCCAAAAAAGGGCAACGGGGGCTATTTTTTAAAGATTCATACAATTTATACTGCATAAAGGAGCCACTTACCTATTTTTATATACAAGAAGAAGTAAGTGGTATGTAAAAACAATTATAGTATACAGAAATAAAATACTTGAGATAATATACTAGAGATATAAGCACCCGGTTTGGTGAGATTTTTTATGCCAATTAGGCGAAAACATTGTTTTGATTACCAGATACATATAGCATGCTATAGTAACACGTTATTTATTTATTTCAAAATGAAAAAAAAAAGGAATAAATGAAACATTTTCTGTTATTAAAACTAGTTGGATGTGTCAATCCCGAAACTTTCTTCTATCTCATAAATACATTTTAATATTAAAAAAAAAAAAAAAAAAAAAAAAAAACGTGGTGGCCCCAAAGTTACCCACTATTGAATTTCCTCGAACATTTGACCTAGCCTAACGAGATTCTGGTATCCGAAAAGCCTAAAACGCAAAATTTAATTAATATTCTGAGAAAATGAGCTTAGTAGTGCCTCATGTTGGGTAATTTATACTAAAACCTAATAAGCATCTATTGATGTCAAGACCTAACAGAATCTGAAATTTGATGGTATTTCGTCCATTAGTTCTTGAGATATAGTTATAACAAAAAATTTGCAAAACGTAGCACAGCAACACCATATCTTGGACAATTTATGTCAAAACGTAAAAAAGCGTCTAATTATGTTATGGTGTAAAAGATTCTGAAGTTTGATGAAATTCTGTGCATTAGTTCTTGAGATATAGCTAGTTAAAAGAAAACCGTGTAAAATATAGCACAGCAGCACCATCAGTTGAAGGATTTATAACAAAGCGTAATCATCGTGTAATTATGTTATATGTCATTTTGTAACAAAATCTGAAGTTTGATGAAATTCTGTGCGTTGGTTGTTGAGATATAGCTATCGGAAAAATCGTGCAAAATGCAGCATAGCTGCACCACCTGTTGCAAGGTTAAAACCAAAATGTAATCAGCGTCTAATTATGTTATATATTCTAGTGTAAACGAAACTAAAATTTGACGAAGTTCTCTGCATTAGTTCTTGAGATATAGCTATCGCAAAAATCGTGCAAAATGTAGCATAGCAGCGCCATCTATAGGGCAGTTCACACCAAAACCTTATCAGCGGCTATGTATCTCAAGGTATCGCGGAATCTGAAGTTTGGGGAATTCTGTGCATTAGTTCTTGAGATATAGCTATCATGAAAATCATGAAAAACGTAGCATAGCAGCGCCACCTGCTGGCCAATTTACACTAAAATATAATCAGCGTCTATGTATATCAAGGGGTCACAGAATCTGAAGTTTGGTGAAATTCTGTGCATTAGTTCTTGAGATATAGCAATCTTGAAAATCATGAAAAATGTAGTATAGCAGCGCCACCTGCCGGCCAATTTTCACCAAAAGCCAACAGGCACTAATTCATAACAATGTCTAACTGAATATAAAATTTTATTAAATTTCGAGCATTAGTTCTTGAGATAGAGCGCCCACAAATTTTTTGTCACATACAGACAGACAGACTCACAGACAGACTGACAGACTCACAGACAGACGGACAGACTCACAGACAGACATTTTCTAAAAATAGTCAAAACGTGTTCAGGACCTTCTAAAACGTACAAATCCGTCGAAAACCGGAAGTTGAAAATGTTCATGAATCCAATACTTTCTTCTTGTAAAGATAGAAGAAAGTAAAAAAAAGAAATAACAATGAATAAATGATAATTTTTTAGAACAAACAATTTATTATAACATTTATATAATAATCAGCATGTTAGGCAACTGAACGCCATTTTGGCACCAATTAGATACCTCGGTGTGTATAGGGCAAATATGTGCCATATTTATTTGTAAAACTGAGCATGAAAGTTTACCAAGTGTGTTTTCATAGTCGCTTATATATTTTTGCAACATAGCGCACCTTTCGAAGCCAAAACTACACAAAAGGGAAAAAATCAATATTTGCAGTATTTTTTTTTTTTTTTTTTTTTAATGTAATGCACATTTTGTAATCAGTAGGCTCGATAATCAGACCTCGTTTTTTTGCTTTAAAAGATGATATTTCATACGACGTCTTTTTTGGATTCGTCGTTTTTCCATATTTGATAGTATGCGTCTACTCGTTTTGTAACTTTTTTTTTGTAACTTTCTTCTTTATTAACAGCTCAAAGCACAAAATGTTTCCTATTGACTTAATAAAAATCACTAAAAACATAATTTTTATTATAATAAAAACGTGACTTATGTAATAACAGAGTCATATATTATGTACGTTATGGATTAAGTATGAATATTTTTCCACCATTTATAAATAATAATAATAATAAAATAAAATGCGAACAGACCAAAGTCTATATTTGACTGAAAACAACAACCATTTTTTAAATGCTTTAAAAAAATTACTACCTTGTATTTAATACTCTTCACAATACTTCGCTATTATATGGACTTAGGTGCTTTTATAAAAAGTTTGACGTAATTCGGGCTTAAGAAAGTGAGTTTTTTACTGAATAATACAAATAAATGAAAAATGAATATTAAGAAATACTAATAAAAGAAAAATGAAGCATTATATTGATCTATATATATTTAAAAATGCATCTGCTAGCACTAATTAGATAATTTATGTGTATTTAATAGTAGATAAATAGCTTTTGATTCTGTATGCTATAAATCATTAACGTTTGTGTGTTTTTCGTTATCATTGTGAGTACCTAGCCGATTTAAAAAAATAATGTGGGCAAAAAATGTTGGTAACCATCTTTGCTGCAAAATATACTATATTTTGCGTAGGAACAATAATCACCATCAATGCACGAGCAAAAAAAGTTCTAAATTTGAGAATTCTTTGATGTTGATATGACTAAAAATTTAATTTTTTTTTGTGTGGCAACTTTTAAGATATAATATTCTCGTTATGAAGGATTTCTAAAACATTCGACAGTTTAATTTCACAAATTAAACATTTTTTTTTCTAGAAAATGTTTTAAACCCAATTTATTGAGAATACTGCAATTTCTAGGATACTGTTGGGGTCAGAAACTATAACTTTGGCATCACAGTAACTTATAAGATGTAAGTGCTCGTTTAGGACAAATTTTTAAAAAAGGATTCCTTAACTCTTATCGACAACCTCATTGCATACGTGGAAAACAGATATTCAACATTATAAACTATTCGGACGGATTTCACACCATATAAAATATATTTCATTCTCTTCAAACATAATAGTTTATGTTAATTATAGTTTCTCAAATCGGTGCGAAGCTTCTGTTTATGCTTATGACATCATTTCAAAGAGTTATATTTCCAATATAAGAAAATTTGGTGTTTTATTTTCTGTATTACTTTTAACATTTTGCATATTTCCAATTTTATATCCATGCATGGTTTGCTTTTCTTTTATAAAAATAGTATATGCAACTTTATATATAAGATTTTGTAATTCTATGATTCAATATGCTTATTTTCATCATACTTTATCACAATGAATGACCAATTAAAGGTAACATCTCATTTTCTTTACTTATCGCAAGTTATTAAATGTGTATTCTCAGCAATATCGCTCAGACTAATCCCTCTGAGGGAAGTCCTAGTTTTGTAACGGGAATTTTTGTTAAAAAAAAGAAATGCTGTAAAAATAAATAAATAAATAAACAATAATTGTCTGAGCGAAGCGAAGGCTAATGCACACAGTAGTAACGATATTAAAATTCAAGCAAAATTCTTTCGTCAAGCAAATCTGAAAAAATACATGTCTGATTTCGATTCTTATTGTACCAGAAGGTACCTATGAGGGTAACCTACTGAATGCATCTACTGCCAAAAATTAGTTCCAAATAGTTTAAAAATTATATTACGACAAATACATGAATACGACAAATTTAACTTTGACAAGATGCAAGTGTCCAAATCCCTTTATATATTTTCTAATCTT